>SSNS01000028.1:91559-116563 GCA_006937985.1 Aphyosemion australe | reverse complement strand
AAAGAAATATTTGGCAAATTTAAAAGGCTTGTGGTGTAAACACGATCCATACTGACTGAACTCGGAACAGGAAGTGGCCAGCAGTGACGTACTTCCGGTTTTTGTGAAAAAGGTCTATTCACTGAGCACGTCATCTGTTGGGGCCTTGTCATTGATGTACTTATGGATCTTGGATGTTTCATCCTGGACAGTGGCTCTCACACTCAATAGTCCTCGGCCTCCTTCCTTACGGCTAGTGTACAGTATCAGGGTGCTGGACTTGGGGTGGAACCCTCCATGCATGGTTAGGAGCTTCCATGTCTTAACATCTGTGGTCTGTAATTCTTCCTTTGGCCAGCTTAATATTCCTGCAGGATATCTGATCATTGGCAGGGCGTAGCAGTTTATTGCCCAGATCTTGTTCTTGCCATTGAGCTGACTTCTTAGGACTTGCCTTACTCGTTGTAGGTATTTGGCTGTGGCCTTTTATCTGTTTTAATTCTCCCAGGGCTGTTGGCCGGGGAGGGGGCCTGGCTTGGGTCATTAAAGATAGTGTAAAGAAAATGTCCTTCCACAGTTTTGATTAGTCATTGTTTGACTTTAGACCATCTTCTAAATTTTTGGGGATGCTTATTTATTGTCCACCAAAATTTAATTTGGACTTTCTAACTGACTTTGCTGATTTACTGTCAGTTTTTATCCCAAGGTTTGATCATGTTGTCATTTTGGGTGATTTTAATATGCATGTTTGTTGTCCAGATAAACCAATGGTTGATGAGCTCCTTAACATATTGGAGGTTTTTGACATTAGGGTGTGGAGCACTGGCCCAACCCATAAACAGGGTCATACCCTGGACTAGTGTTGTCACGGTACCAAAATTTCAGTATTCGGTACCGGTACCAGTGAAAATCCACGGTTCTCGGTACCAATTTCGGTACCAAACAAAAATTTTATTTAGACTAAATTTTCCAATAAAAACATTAACTTTCCTGTAATGTGCCTTGAGATGACATCTTTTGTGAATCAGTGCTGTATATTAGAAAAATGAACTGAATTACTATTGTACTACTATCATAACATGCTTTTAATGCACTTTTATTTAATCAAAATGTGTTTTTGTTCATATATTTTTGTAAACCTGCTAGTTATCCAGACTAGAACCTCTAGTTAGAACAGCTTTGTTGACAAACTGATTTTAAGGACATAAACACTGACTGAGCCATACATTGTTGTTCATCTTTAGGATACACATTACAATCATTAAAAAAAAGAAAAACTCAGGTCTGTGAGCAGTCAACGCCTTTATGTCATCCTGTTTGTTACCCTAATTAAACATATAGGAGATTTAAATAGTTAATAAAGACGATGGTGTATTCACCAGGGGTGGGGTTAGGGGGTGGCTACTTGGGCTCAAGCCCCGGATGTTTTCTGAAAAGCCCCGAATCTAATTTTGACTTTTGAAGAGTAAAAATAATCGCTTATATATGACATGCAGTACCAAAGTCCACCAGAGGGGGCGCAGCTGCGTCGTGTAGCCTGCATACAGCCTGCTGTAGTCTCTGCAGAAGAAGAAGCGCATCAGGCTGCATGCTGTGCCTGAGAGGCAGGCTTGGGGAGACTCAAACATGGATGTTAGGAAGGTTTGTTTTGCTTTGTTTTGTGGACTAAAACTACCACAAAAGATTGAAAGCAAAGCTGGGATGATTCAGGTTTGTGCATCTTATTTAAATCGTATCAGTAAAGTTGTGCTGGAATAAAAGTGAATGACAGCAACATAATGTTATGTAGGAAGTTTCACTGGAATAAGCCACACAAGCTGGGATAATTATAAAAGAGAAGTCAACAAATAGCAGAGAAGCTGATGCTCTCTGGATTACTGAAAAGTGAAAAAGAGTAAAGTAGAAGTATAGTTAGTACATGAAATGAATCAAATAAAATGAATACATTACTTTAGTTTATGGAATTTATTAATTTAGTCATTTCAGTCATTCTCAAAAGTTTTCATACATTAAAGGAAAAAGAACAGCTGTGACTGAAATATGTTTATATTCACAAAAGTAAATGTAAATCCTAAATCATGACATTGTTTTCAAGCTGTGGTTCAACAGAAATATTTAAAAAACAAGCCTGATCCATTAGCTAATATTTTGTTGAGCAACACTTTAAGGCGACCACTGCAGCCAAATTTCTGTGAATCAACCAGACTTCTGCACCTGGTGACAGGTGTTTTAACCCTCTGCTCATTAGTAAACTAACTTTTCTGGGACATTTTATTTAGAAAAAATTTCAGCCACAATTCAAAAGCTATGTTTCATTCCAAGGCTCAGGAACAGTTACTTTTCCCAAGTGATCACCACTTTAAATGCACACATGCACCAAAAACTTTATATACAATAACCTACTTGTTATTATTGTACTTTCAGATGCCAGCAGTGTTTATGGTGCTTTTATTTATCCTAGGATTTCTCCTGTTTCTTTACTCATGCTATGTAAATATTAGAACCAGGGCCTTAGCAATTTCATTGTGCCAGCAGCAGTTTCTGTTGTTGAACAATGACAGTAGAGCTTTCTCATTCTAATTGTTTTTGCCTGATTATAATTTAGTTATTTTTGAGTTTCTAATTATTTCAGTGACTTCTGTGAATTTTGTCTTCTCTTTAGAGGAACGATATCAATAAATGTGAGAATTACTGTATAAACATGGCTCACATCTTAATGTAAGGTCCCAGAGAGGGTTTGTTTTCACAGTACCGTATAGAAGCTAACTATAAATGTATTATAGCATATCAGTTCATAAGTGTAATCTAGTGCTTTTTGTCTGCTTTAACATGGTCAAAATGTGAAAGTTGAAATGTTTCATTAAAAGAAGACGATCACTCATCTGGGCTAAGCCCCGGATCTTTTTCAATCCTAAATCCGCCCCTAGTATTCACACCACACTCTATGTAGTACTGATTCTGACACATATGCAAATTTTTGAAAGTGACTAGTCTGAATGGTCATGTCGCATTAAATCCGCCTCCTACGTCACTGATCAGCGGAGGTGAGCGTCGTGTCAGGACGTTCCTGATGACGAGCGCTGATAGAGGGATTCAGGGGTCTGTGGGACATCCTGTCAAGTTTTGGAATTAAAAATACAAGAAAGCATGAGAACGGGAGGTGCTGCTGGAGCGAAGCGTCTCTCCTGTCAGTCTCCGTGACNAATAGCAAAGGTCATGGTGTGGGCCTTCCTCAATCCTTCAACATCCAAACTGACACAAAATATCATTACAGGCAGAAAAATACTTCATAATACATAAATTCTTCAACATATATGTATTTCCTCAATCAGATAAGTAAGTAAATTTTATTTGTATAGCACTTATCACAGAAAAAGAATCACAAAGATCAACAAAACAAATCATAAAGTCATCATGAAATAATCCCAAAACAACAAAATATCATAAAGTCAATTAAAATCAGAAAACACAAAGTCATAAAATTATAAGTTAATTTAAAAAATAAATAAATTAAAGATGATTATAAATTCAAGTTAAAAAAGAATAAAACACAAAAGATTTAAGCTTTTTAAAGGTCAGACTGTCAATAGGTTAAGCAAACAAGTACCTGAATTTGAAAAATCAGTAACATTTAAACAAAAACAGAAATATACAAAAATACTTTTTAAATTGGCACAATTTGATTATATAATATACAGTAAATTGTAGGAATAGAATTCATTTATCCAGTTTGAATTTGTTACCATGTCCCTAACATACTCACCCATAACAGGTATGTTGCTGCGGCACAGAGTCAAAAGTCAGATCAGGGGAAACAGAGAAGTAGTGAGCTCGGAACAGCCCCCCCAGCACCACGTCTCCAGCCTTATGCATCCCGTTTAAAAGAAACCTTCCTCGTAACAGACAGGAGGTGGACGGTGGAGAGGAGGATACAGCAGCTGATACATGCAAGTGCAACAATATGAGCAAAAGTAAGCAGATGAGTTTAAAAAGCTGCATGGCATTCGTCCGGTTGAACCCAGTCATAATGCTGTTTTCATGGATTCAACCTTTATTGTTGTCTTGCTGTTTAGTGTTCTTCTCTTCCTCCACCAATCAGGGCAAACATAGCAGCGTGGGCAGGGTCTAAAATGAGTTTGGGACTGACTTGGTCTTGAGGAAGACCTAATGTAAACACATTTTCTCTAAGATCACATTTGGAACTTGAAAACCTTTATTTACAATAAATAAATACATGAACAACATTTTTGAGCTAGACATTTGTTTTTATGTTCAATGCAACAAATGTGTGTTTTATTGAAATCATTATCATATCCATTTGAACTCAGCAGAAATGTTATAAACTAGGCCGATGACTTAAAATGTTCAAACTTCAGCATTTTGCTGACAACATAGCATGAAAATCACTTAATTATTTGTGACTGAAGGATCAAAACAAATGGGAAATCAATTTTTAAAAAGCTGATAAGAACACACATTCTCAGCAAATGTTTTACTTTGTTTTTTTTTTTACTAATGAGGGTTTCTTTGTTTTGTTTCAGAAACCATTTCTATGCTGCTTATTCCTAGATATTATCCTGGGAATATTCATTTGTGTCCATTACAATGGACTTGTATCTTCTTTTACTATTTTAAGTTACTGCTTACTTTTTAGAAGACATCCTGAGCTTTCTAGTGATGTGACAAGTTTACATGCTGGGGACTCACTTTATGTCAATCAAAATACCAGAAACAAACCTCATATATATATATATGAGGTATTGGGTTCCATTTTAAGGTCTTTGGTATGACCCCGACGGTGGATTTGAACCCATAATCTCCCAGTGTCAGGGCAGACACTCATACCACTAGGCCACTGAGCTGATCACTATATAAGTTACAATATTTGGACATCATAAATCAATTTAATGATTTCTTTTTTGAAATGTTTTTATGTCCATTGTAGTGGAAACCTAGCCTGGCCAGCCATCCTATATATGTGAATATATAGTCTGGCTACGACCCATAAACAGAGCTCTGTTGTGGGACAGAATCTATGATTGTCTTTCAAACTGTCTCCACATGCTACAGGACAATGGACAACGTGACATACTCACCGCTATGGATGTCAGTCAACAGGGGAGTCTGCCTGTTACGCTCCCCGGCGCTGGTGGTGTGAGTGTGGAGAGAAGGGAGTAACAAAACTTGCCAAAAGGTAAATTAACAAATATTTTATTTATGTTAACAAAATGGTCAAACAAAGGGAGGATGGATCAAAAACGAAACATCTATTTAATTATATATTAATTCTATTTATTTACTTTAACTAAACTATTATCTACTCTTAACTACTTTAACAAAAGGGGAGGCGGCGTCCTCCTCACGAATTAACTAAAAATCTCACCGTATTTAATAACAAAAAAACGAAGTCTACAAATGTGCCACTCTACAAATCTAGATCTCCCAAAGATCAATCTACTCTACTTAAATTAAAGTTGCTACAAATCGTTCTATTTTCTAATCCGAAAGGTACCGACAGAACCTGTGGTCTTTAACGACCCTTGGAGCACAAACCCAGTGTGGCCTTCTGAGTCTGTCCTGCCTGGTCTGACAGGCCCAGCCACCTTTTGTTTGTGCTGGGCAATCACTGCAAAGTGCAGTCAGCTGCGGTCCTCAGCAGCTGCATGGAGCAGACGGGGTTGTTCTGGTCCAATCCTACTGCAGAGACTCCAAGGCAGGCACCGGATGGAGGCCGCCTGGGCGGGGTCCATAACACCCCCTCACATAAAAAAAAAGAAAAATGGACAGGTGTTAGTACTCACATTAAAACACCACTACTGCACTGAACATTTTTCGTGACATAAAAGGAACCCCATTCAACCCCCCCTCCACAATGCGCTTCCGCTAGCTGCCTACAAATGACTAGCTAACTGGCCCCTAGTCTTCATGCGTATTGCAGGTGGGCATATTAAGCACATGCGTCTAAAACACATAAAAACCAGCAAAGAGAGAGACCTCTACTCTTCCTGGGGTGCTCCCGAGATGACAGGGGTCAACACTAACCCACTCCACGCAGCACTACTAAAACAACAAACAGGCAAACCCTAAAGAGGGAGAGCCTCTAGGCCTACAAGGAAGCAGCATGGAGGGCAACAAAGTTAAAAAGGGGTTTTCCTAAAAGATTCTACAGGTTTTTTTTTTTTTTTCTCAATAATAAAGTCTACTCAGGCACAACCTCTGGAAAGGCTGTCAGCTAAAACGTTTTCTGTGCCTTTCTTGTGCTGTATTTGGATGGAGAACTCTTGAAGCATCAGGGCCCATCTCATCAGCCTCTGATTGTGGTTGTACATTCTATGTAAGAAAGTCAATGGGTTGTGGTCCGTGTATACTAGAGTGGGCGAAGGGCTGGAGCCGATGTAGACGTGGAAGTGTTGCAGGGACATCAGAAGGGCCAGAGTCTCTTTTTCGATGGTTGAGTAGTTTTTCTGGTACTGGGTGAACTTCTTAGAAAAATAAGCGACCGGATGGTCCACCCCAGCATCATCCTCCTGCAGCAACACTCCTCCCACTCCAACTGCGCTGGCATCAACCTCCAGCGTGAAGGGCCGGCTTAGATCTGGGGCCGAAAGAACAGGTGCACAGCACATCAGTTGTTTAACAGTTTCAAAAGCACGTTGACATTCTGAGTTCCATTCATACTTAACTTTGGGACTCAACAAGTCAGTTAAAGGGTGAACCACTGTGGAAAAATTCCTACAGAAATTTCGGTAGTAACCAGCCATCCCGAGAAACCGCCTTAATTCTCGTCGAGAGGAGGGCACAGGAAATGAAACCATGGCTTTTACCTTGTTTTCCAGCACCTTAACCTGACCTTGACCCACCTCCTTACCTAGATAGGAAACCGTGGCTCTAGCAAATTCACATTTAGCTAGGTTTAGCGTCAAGGAGGCTTGTTTTAACTTGGCAAATACCTGTCGAAGCACATCTAGATGATATGGCCAGTTGGAAGTGTATACGATTATATCGTCAAGATAAGCACTACAGGAAGGAACCTCAGATAAAACATTATTAATAAGGCGTTGGAAAGTGGCCGGAGCGTTCCTCATTCCAAAAGGTAACACCCGGTACTGGAGGAAAACATCTGGAGTCACAAATGCTGAAAGCTCCGATGCTCGAGGGGTTAGTGGCACCTGCCAGTATCCTTTTAGCAGATCCAAACGAGTTACATACTTTGCTGATCCTACGTTATCTACACAGTCATCGATTCGCGGCAGCGGATATGAATCAGGGATGGTCACCGCATTAAGTTTACGGTAATCAGTCAGGAAGCGTGACGTTCCATCCGGCTTCCCAGTTAATAAACAAGGGGAGCTCCATGGGCTTTTGCTATGCACAGCAAATCCATGTTGCAGCAAATAATCAGTTTCTTCTTTCATTATTTTTCTTTTAACAGCGTTAACACGATATGGGTGTTGTTTAATAGGGCGTGCATCACACAGTTGGACATCATGTTGTATGGCAGAGGTTTGAGTCGGGACATCTGAAAATAATTCTGGAAAAGACAAGATTAATGAGGTGAGGCCACGTCTTTCCTCCTCCTCCAAGTCTTTTAGCTGATGGGGAAGCACTTTTAGGGCTTCCGTGTTGGATAGTCTGGGACTGACTGCTTGAGAGGACGAGAGTGGAATGTCATCAGGGCCCTCTGAAATGGAAGAACTCACAGCGTTAATAACAGTCATGCAGGAAGCCGGTTGTGCGTCTGACTGGGTTCTGTGATACAGTTTCAACATGTTTATGTGACATTTTCTTGTCTTCCGCGTACGGTTGGGGGTCCTAATTACAAAGTGACATGCATCTATTTTCCTACTGATTTCGTAGGGTCCCTCGAATTTTGGAGCAAGGGATGACCCTCCGATGGGAAGGAGCACCAGCACCTCGTCACCAACATCAAGATGTCTTAACTGAGCTGTTTTGTCAAAACGAGTTTTCATCTGCTCTTTAGCTTTTGTGAGATGCTTCTGAGCGATACAGTTAGCTTCAGCTAAACGTTTACGAAATGTACTCACATATTCATCTACTTTTTCACCAGCCTGTGGATAAGGCCACAGGAACTTTTCTTTGAGGGCCTTCAAAGGGCCTCTGGGGGAGTGTCCAAAAACCAACTGTGCTGGACTAAAACCTAGGGATTCCTGAACGGCGTCTCTAGCAGCAAAGAGAACAAACGGCAAACCTTCTTCCCACGACCTTCCTGTTGTCAAACAGTATTTCCTCAACATGTTCTTTAGAGTTTGATGCCATCTCTCCAGAACACCTTGACTCTCGGGGTGGTATGGCGAGGACATCACGTGCTTGATTCCAAGGGTTTTGGCCACCTGCTGGAACACCTTGGATCTGACGTTAGAACCTTGATCAGACTGTATAACGTTAGGGAGCCCATAAACAGAGAAGAAGTTAGTTAGAGCTTTGACTACTGACTTGGTGGTTATGGATGACAATGGCACAGCTTCAGGAAAACGGGTGGCAACACACATGATAGTTAACAGAAACCTTTTTCCCGTTTTAGAGGTGGGTAATGGGCCTACACAGTCTACCATAATGTAATCAAATGGATTGCTTACTACGGGGATCGGATGTAGAGGAGAGGCTGGCAGAACTTGATTCGGGTTGCCAGTTACTTGGCAGACATGGCAACTTTTGCAGAATCCAGCCACTTGTTTTTTCATGCCCGGCCAAAAAAAATGCTGCAACAACAACTGATAAGTTTTATTAACACCAAAATGTCCGGACCAGTTACTTTCATGGGCTACTTTTACTAACTCACCTCTCAAGGTGGTAGGGACAACTATTTGTTTAACTAGCCCCCACTCAGCTCCCTCTGCAGCAGGGAGGGGCCAACCGCGAAACAGGATCTGATCCTCTGTGAAATAATGGGCTTTTGTCACATCCTTTTCCCCACCGTCCACCAGATTAAACAGTGGTTTCAACGTGTCATCTGTTTGTTGAGCCTGGAGGAGTTCCTCCCTCGTCACAGGAAACATGGGGTTTGAGAGGGGGACTTCCTCACAATCTACTGGGCAGAGAGCATCACCATCTTCATTCTCCACAGTTTGAGTTTCATCTCTAAAAACAGGCACTAAAACAGATCCTTCTAAAGAAATGTCACCTCCTCTTTTGCTCTGAGAGCGGGTGACAGCACAAGCAGGGTACAAGTTTACCTCACACTTCTCTGAGTGTGCGCTTTGCAACACTGGACAATCTAAAAGTTCAGGATTAGGAACAACTTTTCCTCCCGCCAGATCATTTCCAAGTAACATATCTACCCCTTTAATGGGCAGCTCTGTACACACAGCAACCTTAACTACTCCACTCACAACAGGACAGTTTAAAATCACGGAATGTACAGGAGTGGGCAACGACCCCATTTCCACCCCTTGCAGCAGCACAGAGAATCCAGCAGCACTCGAATGTGAAAAAGGCAACACACTCTTTAAAATCAACGTCTGAGAGGCCCCTGTGTCTCTCAGGATTTTCACTGCTCTCCTTTCCTCTGAGTTTCCTTCTAAGGAGACATGACCTTCCAGCATAAAAGGTTTAAAACAGGGATTAAGAGCGTTTTCTGGGACTTGGTTAGTCTTAGCAGTGAGTGATTTTTTCACAAAAGCAACCTCTTTACGGGCTGGAGCTTGTGGCTGTTGTCTTCTATAAAGAAAACAATCTTTGATCAAATGTCCAGGTTTTCTGCAATAGTGACATTCACGTGTCTCTTTAGGTTCTGAGGGTTTATAAACCGTTTTCTGGACTCTAGCTGGTTCCTTTCTTATAGTTTTGTCTACTCTGTGAGTCAAAGAAAATTCATCCGCCAGCAGGGCGGCTGCAGACAGGGACGTGACTTTTTGTTCATTTAAATAATGTACAAGTCTTTCAGGGAGTTTTCTCTTGAACTCCTCCAACAACATTAAATCTTTTAAACTCTGGATATCTGTGATTTTTGAAGCAGTACACCATTTATCAAATTGGGAGCTTTTCTCCCTCGCAAACTCCACATGAGTTTGACCTGTTTTTAAACAGCTCTGTCTAAACCTCTGTCGGTACGCTTCAGGAACTAACTCATATGCATTTAATATGGCATTTTTCAGACAATCATAATTCATGGAATCATTTTCAGATAAGGCAGACATCACCTCCAGGGCTTTTCCAGTCAGTCTGCACTGCATCAGTAAAGGCCACGCATCCCTCGGCCAGTGAAGAGCCGTCGCGATCCGTTCAAATGCTATAAAGTAGCCGTCCACTTCAGTCTCTCTAAATAATGGCATAAGTGAAATGCACTTACTCAGATCTAAGGGACTGGAAGGGGGCGGTGTCTGGAGAGGCTCGGGTTGATCCTGGCTCTGCGTCAGGTCATCAGGGGTCACCTGACCTGTGAGCGGAGATGTTCCAGCCGGGATCTCCGTCTTCCTCCTTAACACAGCATCTGCTCGGGCGTCCTGCGCTTTTTTTTCTTTGGCGCTGGCTTCAGCTTCCAGCTCCAGCCGTCGGATGCGAATGGCAGTCTCTGCTTGCGTCTCAATCTCGAATCGGCGCATTTCAAGTTTGCCTCTCAATTTCCTCTCCTGGACTCGCTCATCAGCCTCGATCTGGAGTCGAACCATTCTCAGTCTCAGCCGAGCTCCCTCGGGACTTCCCTTCCCCGGGGACAGGGGAGTAGGCGGTTGTGCGGTAGTTCCGTTGGTCTCCTTTTCCTCAGAGCCCTCTTCTTCACTCTCCGACACCTGTTGTTTAACAGCGGGGGCCGCAGCTCCGTCTCCGCTGACGTTTCGGGACTCCGGTTGATCAAGTTCTGATGGGGGTGAGAGCATTTCCTGGGACACCAGGTAATCAGTCACTAATTCTCTTAATTTGTCTTTCTTTACTTGCTTTGGGATTTCTATCTGGAAGTGGGCGGCCACCAACAGCAGGTCGGCTTTCCGGCTGCTCCTCAATGCCTCGAGGGATGGGGCCTCCACGAATGCCGATAGGTCAAAAGAAACCATTTTGACAGCTGAAACACAAACAAAATAGAGTTAAAACTTTAGACAAGGGATTTTAATTGTCTCCACGGCCTAGAAATGGCTAAAAATCCCGGAAGAGCCCCCACTATGTTACGCTCCCCCGGCGCTGGTGGTGTGAGTGTGGAGAGAAGGGGGTAACAAAACTTGCCCAAAGGTAAATTAACAAATATTTTATTTATGTTAACAAAATGGTCAAACAAAGGGAGGATGGATCAAAAATGAAACATCTATTTAATTATATATTCTATTTATTTACTTTAACTAAACTATTATCTACTCTTAACTACTTTAACAAAAGGGAGGCGACGTCCTCCTCACGAATTAACTAAAAAGTCACCTTATTTAATAACCCAAAAATGAAGTCTACAAATGTGCCACTCTACAAATCTAGATCTCCCAAAGATCAATCTACGCTACTTAAATTAAAGCACTACAAATCGTTCTATTTCCTTTTTCAAAAAGGTACCGACAGAACCTGTGGTCTTTAACGACCCTTGGAGCACAAAACTCAGTGTGGCCTTCTGAGTCTGTCCTCCTCGACTGACAGGCCCAGCCACCTTTTGTTTGTGCTGGGGCAATCACTGCCAAGTGCAGTCAGCTGCGGTCCTCAGCAGCTGCATGGAGCAGGCGGGGTTGTTCTGATCCAATCCTGATGCCGAGACTCCAAGGCAGGCACCGGATGGAGGCCGCCTGGGCGGGGTCCATAACACTCGCACAACAGGAATTAAAAACTGTGACCAATGCCTTTGTCATCTCTAGATTAAATTATTGCAGCTCCCTGTATGCTGGCCTGAGCCGGTCCTTATTAAGTCTACTGCAGCTGGTCCAGAACGCTGTGGCTAGGTTTCTTTATGGAGCACAGAAATGGGACCATGTCACTCCCCTCCTAGCTGCTTTGGACTGGTTACCAGTGAAATGTTGTATCCTCCTCAAGATTCTGGTTTTTGTTTTTAACTCTTTATCAGGAACTGCCCCACCATATTTAGCCTCGCTGCTGACCCGTTATGTTCCTTCAAGATCGCTACGTTCGGGTCAGAGTGACCTCTAGTGGTACCGCGGTCAAAGCGCAAGTCCAGAGGTGATCGTGCCTTTTCAGTTCTGGGTCCTCGGCTTTGGAACCAATTGCCACTAGAAATAAGACAGTCCACATCGCTGCCCACTTTTAAAGCCAGGCTTAAGGTTAATCTTAGATCTATTTCTTAGTTTTTCTACTCATGTTTTAATTTTTTGATCATCATTGTTGTTTTATTGTTTTTTTTTAACTCTTTTTATCTTTGAATGTTCTATTTTTGTATTTTATTGCATAGTTGTTTTATTGTGTTTTAGTTGTTTTAAAATTATGTTCAGTTTGTTCAATTATGTTCAGTGGTGACCCCGGAAATAGACCCACTTCAATTTGCATACAAACCAAACATGGGGATGGAGGACACCCTCATCTACCTGCATGTTAAGCATCGGTAGAATATGCCCTGTTATGTTTGCTTGTGTATATATATGTAAATAGTAAGATGTGTAAATATGCTTTTATTGTGAAAGAACAAAGGAGGAAACAAGAATGACATCGTGACATGGTAACCAATGAAATGTGTGTATGATGAACCTTGACCTCAGCAAGCATCCAATAAAAAGGGAGCATTATAGTAACCGCGAGCGCGTTCGTTCTCCGGTGAAGCTCCAGTGAAATCAGTACTTGTATGTGTACGTCATTCTGCTCGGCGCTACTGGAAAGTTGGCTTTTTACACCTGTACCCGCTGGGTACAACTACACTCTACTAACAGGTTATGGGCCCAGATACCAGGTAACAGGTGGTAACATGGAGCTAACCAAGAACCAGGAAGTGGGACGCTGAGCACCAAAACCAAGCTAATCAGGACAGCTGGGAGAGCGTCCAGTTAATTGATGTGCGAAGAACACACAGCCGACCAACAGCAAGTCCGGTGAGTCGAACAAACGACGTGTGAAGGACACCATGAGTCGGAGGACAGCGGAAGCCAGTACCCGCTGGTCAAGACTGGTATTTGATGGAAACGAGGAAAAATACGAACTGTTTCTCGGACACCTTCGGTTACAAGGCTTGAAAGACGTCATATTAAAGCCGAAAGAAGACGAAGATGATGATGAAGATGAATCAAAGAATGCAGAGGCATACGCCGAACTCATACAATTCCTCGATGATAAGAGCTTATCACTGGTGATGAGAGACGCAGCCGACGATGGGCGGAAAGCTTTAACAATCCTGAGAGAGCACTATGCTGGGAAAGGAAAACCCCGCATAATAAGCCTGTACATAGAGCTGACTTCGCTGCAGCAGACGAGCGGCGAGAGTGTGACGGATTATGTGTTGAGGGCGCAGGCCACCATTACAGCGCTGAGAACCGCAGGTGAGACTCTGAGTGATGGACTGCTCATAGCAATGGTTTTAAAAGGTCTGCCTGAGTCGTTTAAGCCTTTTATAATCCACGTTACACAAAGTGATGATGACCTAACATTCTCTGAATTTAAAAATAAATTGAGAAGTTATGAAGAGACTGAGAAACTCCGTGTAGCAGCAGCCAAGGATGACAATGTCATGAAAGCACGGATGCACACGAAGGCCAAGCAGTCGAGGACAAAATATCCACAACCAAGTGTGAATGAGCGGAGCACTGGAGATGGAGACTTGATGTGTTTTAAATGTGGTCAAAAAGGACACAGAGCCAGAATGTGTGACCGCAAAAAGTGGTGTAGTTACTGTAAAACCACGACGCACCAGACTGAAGTATGCAGAAGGAAACATCGAGAGGATGGAGCACGGAAAGCTGCTGATGATGACGACGACGATGGAAAGGAATACGCCTTCCGACTACGAGAAGCTGACAGCGAGATGGACGGAACCAGAACCAGAGGTCTGATGGTGGACACAGGAGCAACGTCACACATCATCACCGATCCAGGGAGGTTCAGAAGGTTCGACAACGACTTCGAGTCAAGGTCGCACTGCATCGAGCTGGCAGGTGGAACTCGGAGCAGAGGAGTTGCTGAACGGAGAGGAGAGGCCGTAGTAACCTTGGTCGACAGCAGAGGGATCCAACACAAGGTGGTGCTAAAGAAAGCACTATACATCCCTTCACATCCACAAGACATCTTTTCTGTGAAAGCAGCTACTACCAATGGAGCAACGGTGATCTTCAAGCAGGGTGGAAACGTGCTGAGACATTCCGATGGAACGAGATTCCCCATCAAAGAACTCGACAGACTATTCTACCTACAAACTGTGAGTAACAAACAAAAAGATTATTGTAATATTTCTTATGACCTGAAAACATGGCATGAGATAATGGGACACTGTAATTTTAATGACATAAAGAAACTGCAGGGAGTAGTAGATGGGATGGACATCAAAGACAAAATGGATGAAACAGAAAGGGAATGTGAAGTGTGTATAAAAGGAAAATTTGTACAAACGAGAAACAGAGAGCCGGATGTAAGAGCTAAAACTGTATTGGAACTTGTACATACTGACCTGGCAGGACCAATAAGTCCTGCAACAAAAGAGGGTTACAGATATGCTGTGTTATTTACTGATGATTACTCAAGTGCAATTTTTGTGTATTTCCTAAAACAAAAAAGTGATACGGTACAAGCAACAGAAAGGTTCATTGCAGACACAGCGCCCTATGGTAAAATAAAACGTATACGGTCTGACAACGGCACAGAGTTCACAAGTAGAGAGTATCAGAAACTACTGAGAGAAAATGGAATAAAACACGAAACCTCAGCCCCTTACTCCCCACACCAAAACGGCACAGCTGAAAGAAGCTGGCGAACACTTTTTGATATGGCCAGATGTATGCTTTTAGAGAGCAACCTACCTAAGTCCTTATGGGCTTATGCTGTCCAAACAGCAGCCATAACGAGGAACAGATGTTATAACAGACGTTTAAAGGCAACACCATATGAGATGTTAAGTGGTAGAAGGCCGAACTTATCTAAAATGCACAAATTTGGTGCACGCTGTTATGCATACAAGCAGGAAAAAGGGAAGCTGGACTCTAGGAGTGAAGAGGGAATTTTTGTGGGCCATGACAAGACCAGCCCAGCATATCCCTGAGAAAGGAAAGGTTTTTAAACACAGGTTAGTTAAGTTTGTAACGAGAGAACCAGAAGAAAAGACACAAACAGAAATAGTGTCAGATGATGAGCCAGAGTACACAGTTAAAACCAGAAAAGAAGGGGTTAAAGCCAAAACACCAGGGCAGCAAGAGGAAGACCCAGGGGAAGCAACAAGTAGTCGAACAAAACCTCTAGATAAAGTAGAACAAACATCACCTCGCTAGCCTACAAGAGAGCGAAAAAGGCCAAGTTACTTGAAAGATTATGTAACAAAGGATTATGTAACTGAGGATGATGATGATCAAGTTTTAACTACCATGGACTACTGCTATAGACTTTTTACTAACGTTCCTTTAACTTATGAGGAGGCTGTACATTCCCCAGACTCAAGAGAATGGAAAAAGGCCATGGAGGAAGAACTCGCATCATTGGAGGAGAATAACACATTTACCCTAACAACCTTGCCAGAGGACAGAAAGACAGTGGGGGGGGAGATGGGTATAAGCCATTAAGAAGAATGGTGATATAAACAGTTATTATGTTTGATGATATTTGATTGATGGTGTTTGATAAAACAACGCAAACAACCACAGAGCAAGTGGGGGTGTTAAGCATCGGTAGAGTATGCCCTGTTATGTTTGCTTGTGTATATATATATGTAAATAGTAAGATGTGTAAATATGCTTTTATTGTGAAAGAACAAAGGAGGAAACAAGAATGACATCATGACATGGTAACCAATGAAATGTGTGTATGATGAACCTTGACCTCAGCAAATAAAAAGGGAGCATTATAGTAACCGCGAGCGCGTTCGTTCTCCGGTGAAGCTCCAGTGAAATCAGTACTTGTATGTGTACGTCATTCTGCTCGGCGCTACTGGAAAGTTGGCTTTTTACACCTGTACCCGCTGGGTACAACTACACTCTGCTAACACTGCAACACCGGGCTCTGAATAACCTCGAGATGCAAAAAAGCACTGTAAGAATCATGTTCTTTGACTTCTCGAGTGCCATCAACAGGCGATGGTGGCAGAGGAGTTAAGTGGCCACCTTGCAATCAGTAGGTCGCAGGTTCGCGTCCTGCTCAGTCTGTCGCTGTTGTTGTGTCCTTGGGCAAGACACTTAACCCACCTTGCCTGCTGGTGGTGGTCGGAGGGACCGGCGGCGCCAGTGTACGGCAGGCCCCGCCTCTGTCAGTGCGCCCCAGGGCAGCTGTAGCTACAATTTAGCTCATCCCCACCAGCGTGTAAATGTGTGTGTGAATGGGTAGATGACTGATTGTGTTGTGAAGTGCCTTGGGGGGTTGTAGAACCCTAAGATGGCGCTATACAAATACAGGCCATTTACCATTTACATTCAACACCATCCAGCCATGTCTACTGCAGCAGAAGATGAGGGGTGCAGGAGTGGATAAACATCTGACTGCATGGATCATCAACTACCTCACCAACAGACCACAGTACGTGAGGCTGCACAACAATACGTCTGAGGTGGTTATGTGCAGTACTGGAGCTCCGCAGGGTACAGTGCTCTCACCCTTTCTCTTCGCCTTCTACACTTCGGACTTCACCTACAACACCAGCAGCTGTCACCTCCAGAAGTTCTCTGATGACTCGGCCATCGTCGGCTGTGTGTCTGAGGGGGACGACCAGGAGTACAGGTCAGTCATCATGGACTTTGTGGACTGGTGTGAGCGTAACCACCTTCGCTTGAACACCAGTAAAACAAAGGAAATGGTGATTGACTTCCAGAGAAACACTCCTCCTCACTCACCAGTAAGCATCCAGGGAGCAGACATTGAGGTGGTGGACACCTGTAAGTACCTGGGTGTTCACCTCAACAGTAAACTGAACTGGTCCCACAACACAGATGCTCTGTATAAGAAGGACCAAAGCCGCCTCCATCTCCTGAGGAGGCTGAGGTCCTTCGGAGTTAACTCCCAGCTGCTAAAATCCTTTTATCACTCTGTTGTTGGCTCTGTTATTCATTCTGCTGTGGTCTGCTGGGGTGTAGGCAGCTCTGACCGAGACAGGAAGAGACTGAACAAGCTAGCTAACAAAGCTAGCTCAGTTCTGGGCTGCCCACTAGATTCTGTTGAGGAAATGTATGAAAGGAGGATGCTGGGGAAGATGACACCCATCTAAAGAAACCCCTCCCACCCACTGCATTCCACTGGAGATCATGGACAGCTCCTCCAGAGGTAGAATGAGACATCCCAGATGTAAAACTGAGCGCTATCGTAGCTCTTTCATCCCCTCTGCTGTAAGAGTGTTTAACTCCTCAGTTTAAGATGTACTGGTATTATACTGGTACACAATAACTTTGGGGGTAGGAAGGGGCTTTACAAATAATATTGCTTGCATGCTGCCAGGGGACATAGGCAGGTGCATGCGGCAGAGCCTGGCCCTAACTCAGGGGCCTCAGGTGGACCTTGGTACCTCCTCAAATTGCAGGAACACTTCTATTCCATCGTTGGGGAGGGGAATCTCCAGGAGAAGGAGGACTCAACTCTGCCTGGGTGTCTAATGTCTTGTGTAGTCTGGATTTTGATCAAATGTGAGGGTGGGAGTAGATATTCTGCTGGGGTGGGGCTGAATTGGCAACGTCGGGCACCGTGGGGCTCTCTGACGCTGCTGCGGTGGGCCCTGACCAGATGGGCTGGGGTCTCCTTGCCCCGGATGGTGTCTGGGAACGGGCGTGCTTATTGGGGTCAGTGGGGAAGCTGGCTCCCTGGGAGGGCTTAGCCCCCCCAGTCTTTCCTCCCCATCCTCAGACATTTCCCTCCTCCTGCTCCATCACATCAACACACACACATACACACAGGGCCTTGGGGTAAGGGCTAGTTCTGTGGGTGCGGGTATGATTCCCATCTCCGCAGTCCCGTGGCGGCCGGCGCCCCAATTTTAATTTGCATGTTAAACACTTCCATCAATGACATTTCATGCAGATTCAGACTTAGGGCCTTGCAGGGGGGCACACACTCAACGGCACCTGAAGAGGGGGATCACTCAGCCTCTCCTTGGGTGCCAGTGCCCACTTCCAATTTTAAACTGCATCTAGACACCGACGGTTCTGGGGGGGAATTGGGGTTGTGTGCTGACACCAGATGGTGTAGGCCAGATGATGTCTGCGCTGCCCCATCCCCCCCAACCGCAAAATGCACTCTAAAAACACGCATCAACACCACATTAGAGCAGGCGGAGGAAGACTAGGGGTCTTCCCACACTACTGTTCTCGGTTTGCTGCCCGGGGGTGGAGTCCAGGAGTAGGTGTTGGCTGTCTGGTCGGGGTCTGGGGTGGTGTGTCGCTTTGCTCTGCGCTGGGCGGGGTTGCCTGTTCATCATCACCCCAGTTAGAACAGGACCATCTCTGAGTCCGGTAGTGGTTGTGCCCAGTGTGCAGCTGTATCAGACCAGAGTGTGTAGGACAGTGGTTCTCAATTAGTGGGGCGCGCCCCCCTTTTTTGGTGCGGGAGAAGAGCAGGGGGGGTGCGGCAGACGCACCCGACCCCCCCCCCCCCCCCCCCCCCCCCCCCCCCCCCCCCCACCACCACCACCCCAACCCCGCTCGGAGCTTCCCCAACGAATACAAGGGTATTCCAACCTCCACTGTCAGTCCAATAAATGAGGATGGTTGAATAATTTGTCTAATCACCCAACCCTACCACACTCTCACCCCTGCTCTGGGATAGCCTGGCATCAAGATCATTCCCTCACACTTTCCCCAACCGCCCGACATTCGCCGACGAACTAGCAGCGCGTTATATGGCAAGCCGTTTTAACATTTATTCCAGACTGGATATGTATTCAGAAATCTATAATTCTATTGTTCCTAGCAGAAATTAACATTCCAGATATCCATAAAACAATCTTACTGTACACAACGAACATTGTGCCCCCCCCCCCCCCCCCACCCGCACATTGGGAGGGGGGCGCGAAAAAAATCCATGTATCCTAGGGGGGGCTTCACCAAAAGTATTTGAGAACCACTGGTGTAGGGTGTGTATGGGAAGTGTGAGTGGGTGTATTACTTGCATTCTTGTGTGTGTAGGTCGATTGTATTTTTGAGTGATTAAGAGGGTGGGAGTGTGTGACTGTGTTTGTGTGTGACTGCCTATGTGTCAGGTAGAGTTTTGGACTCCTCCCCTCTCCTGGGACATCTTGTGATGCTATAACATCTTGACCTACCCTCCCCCTACCTCAATTCCTGCTGGTGGGTGATACCTCGGTCTGCGGGCTGAAGTTTTTTTTGCAGCTGTCAGCTAGCTCCTGGTGGCTGCTTGGAGGGGCCTGGACCCTGGGCTCTGGCAGATCTCTGGCAGGGTTGGGTGCCCTTGGATCACAGGCTGCTGAGTTCCGAGCTCAGTCTACCTTTGGGTGGGTGGCTTCAGGCTGGGCTGGGGGCTTGCCGTCATCATCTCCTGGGCCTCTGACACGGCTGCTGGTTGGCCCCCCCGGAAGAGCCTCTGCGCCCATCGGGAGGGGGGTTGGGGCTGCTACGGTGGCGGTCTCTCTGGGGTCCCCGCGCTCTGGGGAGACCTTGGGATCTCAGGGCTTGGATCTCCTCCATCCTCCACGGGTCTTTGGGGGCAGGTCTGTGGCCTCTCACACTCACTATTGGACATTCCTCTAGAGCAGTGGTTCTCAATTACTTTCGGTGAAGCCCCCCTTAGGATACATAGATTTTTTCGCGCCCCCCTCCCAATGTGTGCGGGGGTGGGGTTGCACAATGTTCATTGTGTACAGTAAGATTGTTTTTATGGATATCTGGAATATGCTGGTGAAGGTTCTCAGTCATCCAGGTCATGGTAATCCAAGGGGTTCAAATGAAGGCAACTGGACTTCTTTGGTTTCTTGAAGACGTTTCGCTTCTCATCCGAGGAGCTTTGTCAATTCTGACTGGAATATGGGAGGGTCGATCTTATAAACTATAGCTGTCTATTGTTGCTCAACAAGCAGCATCTGCCTGTGAATGCCCCTCCTCCCTACCTCTTACGACCCATCAAGAGGTAGGGAGGAGGGGCATTTTTAAAAAAAAATTTCAAAAATCAGTCTGTGATCCTCATTTATTGGACTGACAGTGGAGGTTGGAATACCCTTGTATTCTCCATGGGGAAGCTCCGAGCGGGGTAGGGGTGGGTGGAGGGGGGTCAGGTGCGTCCGCTGCACCCCCCCAGCTCTTCTCCCGCGCCCCCCAAGGGGGGCACGCCCCACTAATTGAGAGCCACTGCTCTAGAGAAACCTTACATACGCAAACGTGTGTACACAACACAGGTGCTCACATGGTGCTCTCAAGTATGGGCTTGGGTGTTTTTAACACATAACCTAATTCTGTGGTAGGCACTATATGCACTAGGATTTATTACCGTGTGCTTATCAGCAAAAATTGCTGCTGTTATACATCCTCATGTTGTTGGTGCAGTGATGATTTCTCAACTCAACTTTATTTATATAGCGCCATTACAGGCAACGAGCATGCCACCAAAGCGCTTCACAAATCAAAAAACATAAAAGCATAAAAACATTGGGTCACATAAAAATAAAACCTCAAATCGGGTAAAAAATTAAAAACACAAAAATACAACAAAACCCTTTAAGAAAGAACACTAAAACTAATTGGAAAGATTAAAAGACAGATCGTAAAAATGGATTTTCAGCCTTGACTTAAAACTCGCCACAGAGGTAGAGGCCCTTATGCTGAGCGGAAGCTCATTCCAAAGCTTAGGACCAGCCACGGCAAAAGCCCTATCACCACGCGTCTTTAGGCGCGATCTCGGGACTGAGAGCAGCATAAGGTGCTCCGAACGGAGCGTCCAGGCAGGCGTGTGTGGCTGAAGCAACGACGCCAAGTAAGGAGGTGTCAGACCATTCAATGATTTAAAAACCAATAGAAGTATCTTAAAACGAATCCTTACATCAATGGGTAACCAGTGAAGGGCTGCCAGGACCGGGGTAATGTGGTCGTGCTTACGCTTACCCTCTAAAAAGCTGGCTGCAGCATTCTGCACCATTTGCAACCTGACTATTGAACCCTTGCTCACACCAAATAAAACTGTGTTACAGTAGTCCAATCACACCATAATAAAAGCATGGACTACTGTCTCAAGGTCATGCCGTGATAGGAATGGTTTCACTTTCAACAGCCGCCGAAGATGAAAAAAGGAGGAGGAGACCACTCCATTGAAGTGGGTGTCAAAACAAAGGGCGGTGTCTAGTTTGACACCAAGATTAGTCACTGAAGCACTCAGCTGGCCATTAAATGACCCGCAGTCAATAACAGAGGAATCAGTATGTCCGCTGGGAACAAACAATACAGCTTCTGTCGTCTGATCATTTAAGCACAGAAAATCTACATTCATCCAAGTCCTGATCTCAGTCAAACATTTCATAAAATTACAAATTGAGAGATCTCCTGACTTGTCCAGAGGCAGGTACAATTGGCAATCGTCAGCATAAAGGTGGAAGTGAACTCCAAAATTACGACAGATGTCACCAAGGGGCAGGATGTAAATAGAAAACAACAAAGGCCCTAATATCGAGCCCTGTGGTACCCTCCATGATTTGGTTCTGTTGTATTATTTTGTGTCCCTTTTTTTTCTCTTTTTCTCTTTCTACAAATATAGAAGTGGATTCTTTTGCTTCCTTTATTGTTTATTTTTTGTGAACTCCCCCCCTTCCTTCTCTTTCCTCCCTTTGTCTGTCATTTCCGTGTCCGTTGAAATTTTAACCAACCGAAAACATTTCTAATAAAGTTCTGATATCAGGCAGGGTGTTATAGCTGAATCTATAACGATCCACCTGTGAGAATAAAACTGTAAGGCTTGTTTTCGGCACTCAGACATCAATTCTGTTTGCTATACAGCCATACAGGACATGGGGGAAAAAAAAAGAAAAAAAAAAAAAAAAAAAAAAAACACACCCTCCCACCCAACTTCACTCCACTGTGGAGATCATGGACAGCTCCTCCAGAGGTAGACTGAGACATCCCAGATGTAAAACTGAGCGCTATCGTAGCTCTTTCATCCCCTCTGCTGTAAGAGTGTTTAACTCCTCAGTTTAAGCTGAACTGGTATTATACTGGTACACAATAACTTTGGGGGTAGGAAGGGGCTTTACATATAATATTGAATTAAATTGAATATTCCTTGCGGCTTCATCAATGTTGCCATTAACTTGTGGGATGCCAAGGTACTTGTAGCTGTCTTCAGTGTCTGCTATTGTTCCTTCTGGGAGTGAGACCCCTTCTGTGTGGACTACCTTCCCTTTCTTTGTCACCATCCGACCACACTTCTCAAGTCTGTCCGACATTCCGATATCAGTGCTGTAGATCCTGGTGGTGTGGATCAGTGAGTCGATGTCTCGCTCGCTTTTGGCGTACAGCTTTATGTCATCCATGTAGAGGAGGTGGCTGATTGTGGTTCCATTCTTGAGTCGGTATCCATAGCCAGTCTTGTTGATTATTTGGCTGAGGGGGTTCAGACGTATGCAGAACAGCAGTGAGGACAGGGCATCTCCTTTGTATATGCAACATTTGATGGAGACTTGTGCAATTGGCCTCAAGGGTGGTTTTCCACAGCCCCATTGAGTTTGCAATGGAGGCTCTCAGACTCCTGTTGATGTTGTACAACTCCAAGCATTCAATGATCCATGAGTGCGGCATTGAGTCATAGGCTTTCTTGTAATCGATCCAGGCCATACACAGGTTGGTGTGTCAGACTTTGCAGTCTTGGGTGACTGTTTGGTCTACCAGCAGCTGGTGTTTAGGTTAGGGTTAGTTACATCATGTGTAGACACAGAGTTGTGAGCATGTCATGCAGCACCAAAAACAAATTTCACCAACTTGTTGTGTGGTCATTAATAAATAAATCTGAATCTGAACAACAAAATAATAAATATCCATCAAATAAATTTGATCACTTTTGTCTTTCCTTTCTGATATATGATAAAACTATACCGTTCCAAACAAATCTAAATGAAAATTAAAACTTATATAAGGTTGTTAAATAAGTTGACAAGCAAACATTTTAGTCTCATAGAGAAACAGTCGTTGGCTTTTAGCGGTAGCAACTAAATAATTCTCAGACTCAGTTTGATAGCTGATAGTTTATTTTCATTTACACTCCAGATAACAAACCTTGTCTTGGATTTGCAGCTCACACCTCCCTCTTGGAAGAGCTCTTGGATTCTTTCTGTTGTTGAGAAACATTAGCTTAGTACAATGCTATTTTAGCACAATGTTTACTTAGCACTAAGCAATCTGTCTTGTCTGTCAGCTTGAATTTGAAATTTTCCATCATTATGGAAATGTGTTGGCAATTTTTTCCTGGGTGTTTTCATCCTCATTTTCCCAGCCTCTGTTGCTCATGCTGACTATGATCTGTTTGAGCGGCAGAACGAATGCAGCACGCTTCCATTCTATGTCACAGAACCAGGAAGTCACACCCATAGACATGAATATGTAGATGCCCCATTGGGTGCTGGAGAGCGTAACATCATCGCCGCCATATTGGATGGGTCTCCTCACTCATCAAAGTCAACACTGAGTGAGCAACTATGCCCGTTTTTTGTGCAGCCTGCAGTTGCAACAAATGGCGTAGGCTACTATTGAAAACAGATGGAATTACTGTTGACTTTTCTAGCCTACCTGTTTGGAGTTTTTATTTTAATTTATTTTAATTTATTTTGTTTAATCATATTTATATTTTAATTATCATGCCGTAACATGTGTGATTTTTTGAGAAGGCTTGATAAAATGTGTTTTTAGCTGGGTAAGCACCTTCCTCAGTAAAATGAATGCACTGGGGGCAAATGGAGACCCATCTAAGATGGCAGCCAGCCACTATACCAGCTCTAATATTACCTTTTTCTTATTCATATTTGTCCTTTTCATTTTTCAGTTTAAATTTTAAACACCCCCCCACACACATATTTTAAACCATTATTTTACATTGTATCTTTTGTTCTTGTGAAGCATCAGAGGCAGCCCTGCTTTCCTAAACAACAGTAGATTAATGTTGTGTGTTTTTTTTTGCCAAACTATTTGATTTCATACAAAAGAATGTCATAAAGGAACACCTGTAATTTTCTTTGCATGTAACCTATTCTCGCTCCAGTTAATTTAGCTTTATATCTCAATTTCCTGGCATTTCAATCCTAACTATCCACATCCACTGGTTTTCTTGGCTGTTTTTCAATATTTTCTTCCCACTCATTTGGAATTTGCTCTCTGTCGCAGCTAAGAGGTTCACCTTGTAGATTTTTTCTGGCAATCCTTTTCAGCTTTAATCAGTCAGTAGTGGCTAGCAGGCAGGGGGACCTCAGAAGTCAGGCAGCCTGTTCATTAGGACCATTAAGGTTTTTTCAACCATGATTATCCCCTTTGAAAAACATCAGCCCCTGTCCAAGTGGATTTCACTGAATGCTGTATGGAAAAACTGATGGGAAGAAATAACAGGTACTCAGATCAGAGCAAGTTAAGAGGCAACATGTTTTAAAATAAAAATAAATTATTTTAATCACACATAAAGTTTTATGTATTATAGCGGTGGTAACAAAGCAGATATTCTTCAACACCCCCTTATACACACACACACACACACGCACACACATACACACACACACACACACACACACACACACACACACACACACACAGCCTTGTTTTTATGGCATGGTGGGGACACAAGACGTGGCCATGCATTTTGGGAACCACCCTTTCTAAAGGGTATACAGCTCTGCAAAAAATCCTGAAACATGCTAAAAATGCAGTGAACAAAGACACAGCCTTGAATTGCCAAAAAGACAAACTAAATTTTCCAACCTGATAAGAACCTGCCTTCAGGGGACTTGTCAGGTTTTTAGTAACAAGTGGGATCCAATTATACACACTTTTCAGTTTTTCTTACGG
>SSNS01000028.1:51684-82926 GCA_006937985.1 Aphyosemion australe | reverse complement strand
GGCAGGAAAGACCCCCGTCTGAAGGGAACAATTCATCAGAGCTAAAATCTCATCTCTAAAATATCCATAGAATTGTTTAAAAAACGAAGTTGGAATTGGGTCCAGAACACATGTGGTGGGTCTCACTGAGGAGAAAACTTTATCAAGAGTCTCAGCTTCCACCAGGACAAAACTATCCAGTGTTTCCTCTGGTGTAGACACACATTCAGAACGGTCTAAAACCTTATTACTTATTGAGGATAAAATATTAGTTCTGATGGTGTCTACCTTCCCCCTGAAGTAGGCTGCAAACTCCTCACAGAGAGCGTCTGAGGGGGTTTTCTGAAGTGAATTGGATGTGCGGTCTAAAATGTTGTTTATGGTGGAAAAAAGTATTCTGGGATTGTGTTTATTGTCTTGAAGGAGTTTGGAAAGGTATGCATTTCTTGCATTTCTTACTGCATTATTATATGTTTTAAGTAGCTCTGTATATATTTGATGATTTATAGTTATTTTGTTCTTTCTCCATCTCCGCTCTGCGACTCTACAGTTTCTCTTTAGGTGTTTTAGATTTTGATTTCTCCATGGTGAAGCATGTTTTGGAGATATATTTTTGATTTTAAGTGGAGCGAGCAGGTCCAGAGCGGATTTCAGTCTACTGTTAAAATCACTGGCAATAAGATCACATGAGGCAGTAACCGGAGTGGGAGGGATCTTTCTAAAAACTTCGAGAAAACCAGCAGCCACTTCAGGGGTGAGATGACGCTTCCTTACTGTTCTCACAGAGGGCTCCAGGTGGATAAAACTGGTGATGCTAAAAAACACACAGTAGTGGTCAGACAGCCAGGTCAACAACAGAGGACACACTGGTGGACAGGCCATGGGTGATGACCAGGTCCAGGGTGTGTCCTCTGTTGTGAGTCGGCTGCATGACATGTTGACTAAAATCCATGTCTTTAGACGCAGAGAAAGCCTTCACCCGCTTGGAATGGAACTATTTATACCCTGTATTAGAAAAGTTTAGTTTTGGTCAAAACTTTATTTCGTGGATCCAATACCTCTATCTATCTCCGGTTGCTGCCGTTTACACCAACAAGGCAGGGCTGCCCTCTTAAGCCCCTGCAATTTGAGATAGCTATCGAACCTTTAGCCATAATGTTTAGAAAAAGTTAAACTGTTCAGGGTATACAGAAAGGCCTAACAGTACACAAAGTTTCCCTTTACGCAGACGACCTGCTACTTTTTATATCCGACCCCCACAATTCGTTGCAGGCGATACTGTCAATTCTCACCAAATTCGGATCAATTTCTGGCTACAAGTTAAACCTGTCCTAGAGCAAACTTTTTCCCTTAAATTAGGAGGCACTCCAACTCGATCTGTCGGGCTTTCCCTTTAAAGTGGTGAAAGAGCAGTTTACCTATTTGGGCAATACTGTCACAAGGAAATACGAACACCTGGCTAAGGCAAATCTGTTCAAATTACTGGAGTCTGTCAAACAAAATCTACAACAATGGTCACCCTTGAGCACAACCCTGGTCGGTTGTATACATTTTACAAAAATGAATGTTCTCCCCAAATTCCTATACCTATTTCAATCCCTACCCATTTTCATCCCTAAATCTTTTTTACAACTCTTGACTCTTTAATTTCTTCTTATATCTGGAGAGGTAAAAAACCTAGAGTGTCTAAGCTACACTTGCAGAAACACAAAAGCAAGGGAGGTCTTGGACTCCTCAACCTCCGTTTCTACTACTGGGCGGCAAACATCCGTTTTCTAATTTACTGGCTGAAGCCTAGAGAGAGGGTGGGTTCCAGCTCATGGCTGGCAATGGAATTGGAGTCAACCCGAGGTACTTCCTTGGCCTCATTTCTAGGCGCCCCCCTCCCTCTGTCCACTAACACCTTCATATCTAACCCAATTATACAGCAGTCCCTCAAGGTTTGGGCCCAATAGGGTATTCTACAGTTGACGTCACCACGCAAAGGCTGCTGGGAAGGGTCATACTGATAAGCCGCATTAACAATAGAAAATATACAGTTTCAGAGCGTTTTGACATCGATATGAAGGCATAAAATGGAGGAAGTTATTTTGACAAAAAAAAAAAACATACCAGAGAGCTTTTCTTGATGGCGACCCTGCTAATTATCGATCACCAGAACTGAAGCGCTAGCTCAAATGAAAGTGAAAGTAAAAACTAACCCTCGTTAGCAGCGCTGTTGTTTTAAATGCCATTATTCCCATCACGGCTCCAGTTCATTACTCACAGTGCTCAAGTAACATTTTCTCAAGGTAGTTTTTTAACTGTCAGGTTATCATTTGTGTCCCTACTTTTTATATTCCACTCACCTCTGGTCAAAAGCCTTTTTCGTGGATGTTTGGGTGGACATGCTGTTTGGCCCAGACGTTCAGCTGGACCGCTGCCTCCTTGTTAACTCTCCTCCGTTAACAACGCTGCCTCCACTCTCCGTTAACAACGCTGCCTCCACTCTCCGTTAACAACGCTGCCTCTAACTCTCCGTTAACAACGCTGCGTCCTGCATTAATTCTCCTCCGCTGCTCCTCCTGGATAACCCCACGACTGAGAGCGTCGTTACGACCGGCGGCTGGTCATTCTCGGATGTAGGACTTTCCCCTCCAGGAAGATGTTAGTAACAAATATACGTGCTTTTCTTGATCTGTTCCACACAGTTAAAATCCGCTCATCCAACTTAAAAACTTCCACCGCTTTGCTTCTTTTGTCTTTAGCTTAGCCCGTGTAGCTTTCCAGCTGTTTCACGTGGTGTCGGCCTGAAACTGGCATCTCCGGGTCTGCAGCATTATACTATTGATATAAAGTCCTCTCCAACATCCGATCTGGGCGTCTAGAGTCCGATTAGCACCTCCCCCAGCAGCAGCGTTAAGTTCCTTGCTGTTTGAAAATCTTTAGGAGACGAAAAAATAACTTTAGCTAGATCTTTAGCTTGAAAAAAGTCTTGCTACTTTCGAACAGCTGTCAGTAAAATATGTTCTCCCAAGAACCCACTTTTTCAGGTATTTACAACTTAGACATTTCTTGCAATCTCAAATCCCTAATTTTCCAGATGCCCCACCAGCCGACCTGATGGATGAGCTCCTGAAATTACAGCCTGGCAAAGGCACAATTTCCTTGATTTATAGCAAACTATGTCATGCATGCTACCCCAGTCCTTTCTGAGGACCTGAAATTGACATGGGAGGGGGAGCTGGGCTTCACTATGCCAGACGATGTGTGGAGTTCTGCCCTCACCCTGGTTAACTCAACATCACTTTGTGCCCGACACTCCCTACTAAAATTCAAAGTTGTTCATAGAGGCTACCTATCCAAATCCAAATTGGCTAGGATCTATCCAGGCTTGGATCCTCACTGCAACAGATGCAGATCCAACCAGTCTAACCTAACCCGCATGTTCTGGTCCTGTCCAACTCTGACGGCATTCTGGGGAAACATCTTCCAAACCCTCAATTATGTCACCAGCCTGAGGTTGCCCCCCAACCCCACTCTTGCACTCTGGTACAGTCGGCGACAATAGATCTTTGACTAGGGCGCAGCGTCGAGTGCTAACTTTTGGTTTCCTCCTGGCGAGGCATGCTATCCTGGTGAAGTGGAAAGATGCTGCCCCACCCACGCATGCCCAGTGGCTGGCCGACGTCATGTCATGTCTCAATCTTGAAAAGGTTTACTGTTCAATCCAAAATCAAACATCAAAATTTTAAAAAATTTGGGGTACCTTCATGGTAAATTTTTCAAACTTCAAAACTTAAAGACAGTCCGACTGCTTAACTTTGGCAGCTTTATTTTACGAAACATGTACTGTATTGTAGTGGGTTCTCATATGCTTAATGAATCTCTGAGTTTATGGTTTGTGTTAACACAATTTGAGAACTGAAATGCATTAGGGAAATTAGTATGCATGTCTTTTAAAAGGAAATAATTTTTCATCTACGCTATAAAGGACTTCTATTGGGGGAGGGGCTATGGGTGTCAGGCTTTGTGTTTTTGTCATTCAATGTTATAATTCTGTTTAAAATTTAATAAAACATTTCCTGGAAAAAAAATTCAACTGACACGGAAATGAAACAGAAAGGGGGCAAAGAGAAGGAAGGAGGGGTTCACAAAAATAAACAATACAGGATGTAAAATAATCCACTTTTAGACCTGCAGAAAGAGAAAAAGAAAACAAAGGGGACACAAAAATACAACAGAACCAAAACATCACTGCACTAACAACATGAGGATGTATAACAGCAGCATTTTTTGCTGAAAAGCACACAGTAATAAATCATAGTGCATATAGTGCCAACCACAGCCTTAGGTTATGTGTTAAAACCACCTTTGTGTTATTTCTTACTTTTTATTTACAGTCAACATGATTATTGAGCTCACCAGAAAGAATTGGTATCATTATTGAGTACTTTTAATCACTTTTGCACACAAAATGATATTACCTGCTATTCACTTCCATTGTTTATGCTAAGCTAAAGCAGACGGACTGCTTCCAAATCAGGAGAATTACTGTGCTGGTTACAAAATGCTTTTTTCTCACTTATCTAACTCTGGGGAATATGGCAATAGACCAAATTTCACTTAGGAGTGGAATATCCCTTTAAACCACCAAACAGTTCCCAAGCGCTGCCACTGCTGCAGCTCACCGCTGCAGCTCACCACTCCCCACGGGGATGGGTCAAATACTGAGATGTAATTTCACCACTTTAGACTTACAAAATTTTAGTGTGTTCCTTAGACCAAATAAAATTTTAACTACAGGATGGAGTTGTCAGGTTTGGACTGGAAGATGAATCAGATCCTGTAAAATGTCATTTAGTTTGTGTCATTTCTGTGTGGTTGAGTGGTTTAAGAGTTTTGTTTTTCATTCTGCAAAGAGCGTGATTGAATTTGTGGCAAGATTAAAGTAAGAGTCAGGATTTACATTTTATTCTGGTTTCTCAAGAACAAACAGAACCTGGATTCACTAAATCTGTTTGTCATGTTAGAAGTTGAACCATCATCTGTTTCTTTGTTTTAGTTCAAGGACTTCTGATTGCTTGACTGCATTCATGTATTTCCTGTCCTGATCTGCAGAAAAAAACATAACAGGCCTCATTCTAGCATTTATCCATCAGTTTGTCATTTCCTGTTTAAGTGCTGAAGGCATGATGAAACTAATCCCAGCTGTTGTAAGATCAGAAGTCAGAAAAACACCTTAACAAACTTCCAGTCATATAAGCAACAAAGTCATTATTTTTGTTTCAGTTCATTTTATTCACTAGATTTGGATTTTGTTTTACACGAATCCTCTAGTAGCGTTTGATTTTACAGTTTTTTCTGATTGCCTAAGCACATTTTTTGTATCTATTGGCTATTTTTGCTAAACTCTACACACAAATAAGAAAACCTTTCACCCAATTATCAAAACATTGTAGTTCTTTTGCAAAAGTGAACACAGCTAGATTAACTCTTCACACCTTCGTAAAAATGGTGTTTTCGTATCAAACAGTACACACAAGCCATCATCTATTAAGCACGCCATGCGCCAACTGCACACTGATGGTATGAATACAAAACACATCTGGCTTTTGCTTTCTCTGTGTACAGATGTCAATTTGAGGTCATACTTTTGTCATAGTGTCATGTAAACATACAAGGATCCAAACTTCAAGTATTGGTGTTTATTCACACTCATCAAAACCAAGACAAAGTCAGAACACATAATAGTAATTTCATAAAAATAAAAGGAAAAAAACAATCAACCAGCCTACATCATGTAGTCTTTCTGAGTCCAGCCACAAAATTTCGTCCACATCGCATGCGATATCCTCCAGTCCAAGGTGTTACAACCCCAACCAGGTCTAGGAAACCCTGGAGGGGTAGAACATAGGAAGGTGGAAAAGAAATACCACTCTCAAACCAAACACCTTTAGTTAACAAATTTATTTTCAACAGAAAGTGTCCCAAAAGGGGAGATGGACCTAACTAGGGCTACCTGTAATGAAATACGACAACTAATCTACTAATAAACCAATTTAGGCAATTTACTAAGACTGACCTTTAAACAAACTTAACTAATCAGACCTGAGAGGAATACCCTCAAAAGCTGGGTAAACTGAAACACTTTATACGTAAATACAACCAAAATTCAACCTTACCCAGGAGGAGGAAATACTGTAATCTCCAAACGTTACTTACACCAGGCCTTCCTTTACTATACAAGCCAGAGCGGGACTGCCCCACTAAAAGAGCCTCAGACTCCAGGCAGCTTTTCCTAACAGCTCTGACAAAGCGTCAACGGGTAAGGCATAAGGGTTTCTATAAGTGCTGAAGTGCACACCACCAGCGGTTCTTCAAACAGTTCTCACTCTCTCTGTCTCTCTCTTCCTCCTCCCCCTGAGCCTGTCAGCCTCTGCCTTTATAAGCTGCAGGTGATTAATTACAGATGGGGAGCAGCTGAGTGGCTGGAAAGGTGCTGCTCGTCATGGCTTGATTTGGGGCAGGGCTGAATGAAAACCAAAGGTGACACTAGGATTCAGGAATAAGAGGGGTGGAGACCCAGGGTTCGTAACACCCCCACACCTACAAGAAAAAGAAAGGACGTTTATATCAAACTGACTTTCATTTTACACAAAAGGGTTAACACCAATTTAGTGGAAGAGTCCCCACTAACTACCTACCCCAAAACTAACTAACTCAACCTAGTCTTCATGCGCGTCCCAGGTGGGCAGATTAAGCACATGTGACCGTTCACATACAAACCAGCAAAGAGAGGAGACTTCTCTTCCTGGGGTGCTCCCGAGATGACAGATTGTCAACACTAACCCGTTCAACGCAGCTCTACCAAAACAACAAACAGATTAATCCCAAAGGGGAAAAACCTCTAAAACCTGCCAAGGGGAGCTCAACACACTACAACCTGGTGAACCCTGCAGTGTTACTGAACGGGGAATGAACGGGATAAACAGTCTGCCACAACGTTGTCCGCTCCCTTTTTATGGCGGATGTCAAGTTCGAAGTCTTGAAGAATCAGAGCCCATCTCATCAGCCGGTGATGAGATGGGCTACAAGAAGGGAGATCAGCGGTGACCAGGTTCATTAACCGTTGAAATGTGGCAGGAGCGTTTCGCATTCCAAAAGGCATCACAGTATATTGTAGAAAAGAATCAGGTGTAACAAAAGCTGAAATATCCGAAGCAGCTGGGGTTAAAGGAACCTGCCAGTATCCTTTAAGAAGATCGAGTTTTGTGACATATCTAGACTTTCCAACACCGTCTATACAGTCATCTACCCTGGGCAGGGGAAATGCATCAGGCACGGTAACATGATTCACTTTCCTATAATCGGTTATAAACCGAGAGGTGCCATCAGGTTTTCTCTCAATAAGGCAAGGAGAACTCCATGGGCTATGGCTTGGAACCGCTAAACCATGTTCTAACAGGTATTGGGACTCCTGCCTTAACAACTCTCGTTTGAGAGGGTTGGCACGGTATGGATGTTGTTTTATGGGTCTGGCATTCTGAATATTTACATCATGTTGAAGAATTGTAGTACGCGAAGGAACATCACCAAACAGACAGGGATATCTCTGAATGAGCACGATTAACTCCTTTTTCTGTTCCTCCGAAAGGTGAGCTAAACTCTGGTTCATCTGCAACAAAGCTTGTGAGTTGTTCAACCTGGGACTTATGCAGGAAGCCGATCGAGGATGTACAGCTTCATCAAGAACCGGTGTGATGACAGCGGCTGCGCACACCGTGGCATCACTGGAGGGATCTGCACAGTTCTGAGAAGACAGATATAACTTTAACATGTTAATGTTACAAGTCCGATTCTTTCGTCGACGGTTGGGAGTGTTTATAATGTAGGTGGTATCATTCAACCTCTCAATGACAGAGTATGGCCCTTCAAACTTGGCGGAGAGTCCATGGGCAGCAACAGGGTTCAGTAAAAGAACTAAATCACCTGGGAAAAACACACGGCTCTCTGCACATTTGTCAAACACGGTCTTCATCCTCTCTTGAGATTGACTTAACTGTTCACGGGCTATGGAGTTAGTCTCACGTAACCTCGCTTGAAATGCACGTATGTAACGGTTAATGTTTTGCTTCTTTGAAGAGGGGGCTGACAAGAACTGCTCCTTTAAAGCCTTGAGGGGNGGATATGATTCCAGCTCCGTCACCGCCCATCTGAGGAAAAATATAAATAATAAACATGCAGAACCCAAGAATTTCCTTTGTAGTGGTGCTTTTTTTAGGTTAATTCTTATAATCAGCATATTTTCAGTTTCATTTTCTATATTAACAAATTGCTTGTTTCATGTCAGTTGTTTTCCAGAGGAGACTTCCTTCTGCTTCATCTGTGTACATGACTGAGTCTGCAGTCATCTTGAGCTTTGCTACATCCAGTTCTGGCTCTTTTCCTCATGCACACTGTCTCTAACCCAGCCAACATGGCTGCTTCCCTACTGTCTTGTACACCTTTAGTTTCATTCTTGCTTAAACCCTTTTATCACACATTACACCTGAAACTTTTCTCCTCCTGTTGCAACCTGCTTCACTTGCTTCTTCACCTCTTTTCCACCCTCTCTTTTGCTTTGGACCGTAAACCATAAGTACTTAAATCTTTCATTAACTCGATATTTCAACACATTTGCTGTGTTCTCTATGAACAAATGCCTTGTGAGTCGATCTCTTTAGAGAAAAAGCTCTGGCTCTCCTGTTTCAGGAAGTAGAAGTAAGCCGGAGGAGATGGGGGCAGAGAAGGGCAGGATTTTGAGTTTTACTCATTAGTATATTCAGAAATCTCACCTCTGATTAGCTAACAACAACAAAGTGACTCTTCCACTGTCTCAGTTTGCTCTGCAACATTGATGTTTTATCTCCAAAACTAACACAAGCCTGGAGGAGCTCTGCTGTGTGGTGGAGCTGCTAATGCTAATGGTTAGCTTCTAGCTGAGACATGCTCTGCTCCCCCCTGCATGCAAAAATCAACAGCAGCCTTTCTCAGTTGCAAGTGGAGATGGGTGAGGCCATGAATGCTAATTTATTGTGTGACGTGGATCTGTGTGGCTTTTTCTGACCAGTGTTTTCTAGTCTGTTTTCTATCGACATGCAGGAAATAGGGGTAGAAGACTATTTTTACATTCTGTATGCATGTTAAACTCAGAGTGACCGATCATATGTCACAAATAAGTATAAAATGGGTTCTCAGTGAATTGCTCTTTGAAGTCTTCTTCTTCACTTCTACTCCCTGTAACACAACCAGTCCACTTGTGCCCCTCTCATTAACATTTCTGTTTTGCTGTGAGTGCTTTTCATTCCTCTCTTTGCCAGTGCTTATCTTCACCTCTCTAGCTTTTCCTGTATTAAACTAAACACCCATTTAAAAAGGATTATTTTTTCTACCTTTGGTAGTTTCAGTAGGAAATCCACAGCTTCTTCAAAGCGGTCCAGATGTCTCTCTTTGAAGGTGCCAGACTTCTCAATGATCACAGGAACAGCAAGAAATACAAAGCCTTTGTTGGCCAGTAGACAGGCTCTCTTCTCAGACATGAAGGTGCACAGATCCAACACTGCAGGAAATGGACCTTTTCTCTGTAGGCCGTCTCATCCCCTCCCGAGATGAGACCAACCACTGTGGTGTCGTCTGCAAATTTGATTATGGAATTAGAGGGGTAGAAGTGTGTGCAATCATATGTGTAGAGTGAGTATAATAAGGGACTTAGCACGCAGTCCTGTGGAGAGCCGGTGCTAAGTGCGATTGGGGGGGGGGGGGTCCAGCCTGACAGACTGGGGACGGTTTGTGAGAAAACCCATGATCCAGGAACAGAGGTGGGAGGAGAGACCAAGATGAAGCAGCTTCCTGATGAGTATGTCCGGGATGATCGTGTTGAAGGCAGAGCTGTAATCAATGAACAACATCCGGACATAGGTCCCTCTGAGCTCGAGGTGTTGTAGAGCTGAGTGTAGAGCGAAGGTGATGGCATCCTCTGTGGATCTGTTTTCCCTATATGCAAATTGGTGGGGGTCAATGGTAGGAGAGAGGCTGGTCTTTATGTGCTTCAGTATCAGTCTCTCAAAGCACTTTGTTACAATGGGGGTGAGGGCGAGGGGTCTGTAGTCATTTAAGCTGGCTATGGTGGGCTGCTTGGGGACTGGAACGATAATGGCTGATTTGAGGCAGGGTGGAACCACAGCATCTGCAAGTGACCGGTTAAAAATGTCTGTGAATACTCCAGCAAGTTCATAGGCACAGGCTCTGAGTACCTTTCCAGAGATATTGTCTGGGCCAGCAGCCTTCCTTGGGTTCACTGCTTTAAACAACTGTCTTACTTCATGTTCCATCACAAGCAATGTCTGGGTGCCTGTGACAGGGTTACGTGTGTGAGAAGATGGAATGTTCATTTTGAATCTGGCAAAGAAGCAGTTTAGCTCCTCAGCCAGTGCAGCAGTACCTTTTGAGTCAGTAGTGTTACCTCTGAAGTTGGTGATCTGCTGTAGACCCTGCCACACCTGCCTGGTGTTGTTCTCCGTGAAGTGCTCTTCTATTTTGTTTTTGTGGTCTTTTTTGGCCTCTCTAATGCCTCTTTTCAGGTTGGCTCTTGCAGAACTGTAGAGGGCTCCTTCAGGCTTGTGTTATTTGTGGAGATAAAACATCAACGTTGCAGAGCAAACAGAGGCAGTGGAAGAGTCATGTTGCTGTTAGCCAATCAGAGGAGAGATGTTCAAATATCAGGAAATAAGACTCCAAATCCTGTCGTCTGAAGCTGCTTTTGCCTCTGGCTGATTTCGCCGTGCTGAAGCAGACGCACCAGAGCTCCCCCCCCCCCCTGCATATGAATTACAAGGCATTCATTCCTACGAGAGCACTGCAACTGTATTAACTGTAATTGCCACTCTTCATAATCATAAAGAAATCCGTAACATTTGGCAGTGTTGCTACAAAACCTTTACTCTTCCTGCTTCTTCTAGAATGACAGGGTTAATTTATTTTGGAGGAAAAAATATCATAAACATCTCTGATAAGTGTCCGAGGGCCCTTGAAGTGTTTGGGGCTCAAAGCAATCGCCTACTTTTGCCTAATGGTACATCCTCCTCTGCGTAAAGTATCATTATCTGAACACATTTGAAACATTGCACAAGCCTCGTTATTCTTCAGAAGTTTGTATATAAGCTAAACAGCTTTTGTGAAACAGTGAACTATCTTTCCAGGTATTAATCTTTGGTTTCTGTTTAGTATGAACATTTGTTTCCCTCCACTGGTTATGTGGTGGTATTACAATATTATAATAATATACAATATTTTTCTTTCTAGCTTTTTTTTACATGAAATGTTTTCAGATAAATAAAGTGAACCTTCAACTTTACAAAACATAAGTATGACCTTTTGTAATCCTCCCACACCTGTTCCTCATCAGTTCATCAGACTCCTCCATCTTTAAGCCTGACTGTTTGGCCCCAGTTCCCCCTGAAGGTAATTTAAATGGGAAAAATTGTGCAAAACTCCCATTTTGCATCCTTTTGTGCTGCCATGTGGACCTCTACTGCCTCTATAAACATTCCAAATGTGGAAAAAAATGTGTCCATTAATTTTCTGTCAGTGTATGGTTTTAGAAATTATTTGCCTAAAGCAAGCTGTTTCAAAAAGTCTCTGTTTGTGACATCACAAACGGGGAAAGTAGAATAGAACCACCTCTTAAAGGGATATTCCACCCAAAATATTGTCTTTTGACATATAACAATTTTTACTCAGCCCAGTCAGGCTCCTGACCCAGCTGTACTCCTTTAGCTTTAGTTTAGAATAAAACATAGTAAGTGAATGAATCCAACTAGCATTGTGAGTAAAATAGTCCTTAAAATCACTCAGTAGTGATCCCAATTCTGCTTGGTGACCTAAATATTCACACTGACTGCAAGTGAAAATAATTAGTAACATAAAGGAATCACAGGCAGAATTTTAGACTTGGGACTACTTTATGACAAAGCACAGCTGTAAGCCTTCGCTGAAAGGTGCAAGGCAGCCCCAAAGACACCTGCTGACCATAAATGCAGATGCATACATTGTTAGCAAACGGGCATAAAACACACACACACACACTCTCTCTCTCTCTCTCTCTCTCTCTCTCTCTCTCTCTCTCACACACACACACACACACACACACACACACACACACACACACACACACACACACACACACACACACACACACACGTTTCATCATAATCGGAGGATTGAGGAAATGATCCCAGCTCCCAGCAGGGGCATACTGCTGTTGTGTCTCTGGGCAAGATACTTCACCCTAATTGCCTGTGTTGGTGGTGGTCAGGGGGCCCAATGGTGCAAAATGGCAGCTTCACCTCTGTCAGACCGCCCCAGAGCAGCTATGACTAAATAGTAGCTTACCATCACCAGCAGTGTGTGAGTGTGAGGGTGTGTGAATAATGGAAAGCGCTTTGAGTGCCTAGAAAAGTGCTAAATAAATCTAATCCATATTATTACTATTATTATTATTATCATTATTATTATATCAAATACAGTCCATTTATCATTCTACTTGTGTTTCATTGTGTCCTTGGTCAAGACACTTACATCCTCCTTGCCTGCTGGTGGTTTTTGGAGGGACCAGTGGTGCCAGTGTATGGCAACTTCGCCTCTGCCAGTGTCCTCTAGAGCAGGGGATCCCAAATACTTTTCTTTGAGGACTCCCTTGCCCGTGTGTCCAAGACAAGCCAGGACCCCCAACCCCAACTCCTACATGCATACACACATTAAATGTGATCATTTACAAATGTTATACAGACATACAGAGTTATAACTTTTATATGGAGTTTTGATGTTTGTTTTTGGGATTTTATAAATGTAATTTTTACTAATAAAATCTTGCTAACCTCACAACCTCAGCAAAGACAATTGTGGGGCCCCCTGCAATCATGTGGGCACCCCCTTGGGGGTCCCGACCCCCAATTTGGGAACCCCTGCTCTAGAGTAGCTGTGGCTAAAATGTAGCTCATCATCACCAGCATGTGAATGGGTGAATGACTGTGAAGTGCTTTGGAGTCCTTTGACTCTGAAAAAAGCTATGCAAGTGTAGGTCACATACAATTTACTACTTAAAGTAACACTAAACAGTTCTTAAAGCCCCCGTGTGTAATATTTTTACCTGTTTACTACCAAATTCTGTGTATTCAGTGCACAAACTTGCCCTTTTTCATTAATATTTCTCACCAACATCAATAGTAAATATTCCTCTCAGCTTGGAATTTTTAATTTTTAAATACATACACTGTTAAACAGTGAAATCAAAAGACATGTCAAATTTGTCAGGTTGTCATAATGTCGGCAGACGCATATGCTGAGATCCCCGCCCGCTATCAGCTGGACACCAGCCTCCAACTGACTCAGTCACTTACCTCAAGTTGCTAATTCTTCTTTCCTTCATACTAGAGCTCCCGATCCGGTCCCAACGTATCAGTGCCAAAGTCCTTTTTCAAGAAACATCCAATAGTTCCTTCTACTCAAGTCTTTTCTCCTCCCAACACACTCCAGTGCTCGCCCGCTAGCTGCGGTGGCTAAGCTAGTGTTGTCCGCTCCATCTCCACCGCTCCATCTCCACCTGAGCAGCGTACCACGATCTAGGAGGCACCGGGAACTTTGACAGATCAGTCACGATGTAGCTCCGATCACCTATCTCGGCAAACACGTTTCTCCTGTTCGGCCTGAATGGTGCTGCTGGATTCTCTCCGGAGCGCCACCTTTTGCCGCAGCCGCGGTCGTGTCTGGTGGTTAAGCGGCAGCCATAGCTAGTGATGTCCGCTCTGTCTCTTCACCACATCTCCCAGCTTACGAATCGACTGTATAAATGAGGCTCACGCCAACCCTCCTCGCCTATCAAGCAGTCACAGTGATGCTCCTTCTCCAACGCCATGCCAGTCGTGGTGTCTGAAGTGGCATCTAGCTTGTTTACTACAGCATCGATCTTCCCCAAGATCCACGTGACACCGGACCCCCCGGCTGCAGACCCGGAGACCGCAGATTCAGGCCGACTGCAGATTCAGGTCAACTGCAGATTCAGGCTTCTATTGTTTTTGAGACANGCCTACATCATGTAGTCTTTCTGAGTCCAGCCACAAAATTTCGTCCACATCGCATGCGATATCCTCCAGTCCAAGGTGTTACAACCCCAACCAGGTCTAGGAAACCCTGGAGGGGTAGAACATAGGAAGGTGGAAAAGAAATACCACTCTCAAACCAAACACCTTTAGTTAACAAATTTATTTTCAACAGAAAGTGTCCCAAAAGGGGAGATGGACCTAACTAGGGCTACCTGTAATGAAATACGACAACTAATCTACTAATAAACCAATTTAGGCAATTTACTAAGACTGACCTTTAAACAAACTTAACTAATCAGACCTGAGAGGAATACCCTCAAAAGCTGGGTAAACTGAAACACTTTATACGTAAATACAACCAAAATTCAACCTTACCCAGGAGGAGGAAATACTGTAATCTCCAAACGTTACTTACACCAGGCCTTCCTTTACTATACAAGCCAGAGCGGGACTGCCCCACTAAAAGAGCCTCAGACTCCAGGCAGCTTTTCCTAACAGCTCTGACAAAGCGTCAACGGGTAAGGCATAAGGGTTTCTATAAGTGCTGAAGTGCACACCACCAGCGGTTCTTCAAACAGTTCTCACTCTCTCTGTCTCTCTCTTCCTCCTCCCCCTGAGCCTGTCAGCCTCTGCCTTTATAAGCTGCAGGTGATTAATTACAGATGGGGAGCAGCTGAGTGGCTGGAAAGGTGCTGCTCGTCATGGCTTGATTTGGGGCAGGGCTGAATGAAAACCAAAGGTGACACTAGGATTCAGGAATAAGAGGGGTGGAGACCCAGGGTTCGTAACAAAGGCACCGGGGAAAATATTTCCTTGAATGCCGTATCCAGGCCTGACATGATGCCTGGTCAGTATCTCCACATGCCTCCTCCATTGCCTGTGAAAGGGCTACCTGTTGATGTGGATGACGGTCGTACACTTTCCAGCGCCAGGCAGAGAAGAACTCCTCGATGAGATTTAAGAATGGAGAGATTGGAGGGAGGTTGAGTGCCATGAAGGATGGGTGGTCTGTAAACCAGTTGCGGACCAAAGCAGCCCTATGGAAACTAACATTGTCCCATATGATGACATATCAGGTATGCTCTGGTCTGAACAGTGAGCATGTCATGTAAGGTGTCCAGGAATGCAATAATGTGTGCAGTGTTGTATGGACCTATGGTTGCATGATGGTGAACACCACCATTTCGGTTTATAGCTGCACACATGGTTATGTTACCAGCACGTTGTCCTGGGACATTGATGATGGCACGGTGTCCAATAATGTTCCTGCCACGTCTCCTGGTTTAACTGAGGTTAAAACCGGCCTCATCTACAAAAAGTAGCTCATATCCCATGGCATCTGCTTCTACTTCCATCACTCTCTGGACAAGACAAAACATATGCAACACATCAGGCCCATGCACATCACTACAGTATGCACTTCCAAATTCAGAACCAATGACACTATATAGCTTACCTGCACATAGTCATATCGCAGTTGCTTTACACATTCTGTGTTCCTCTCGAAAGGAACTCTGTAAATGTCCTTCATTCTTATTCTGTGGCGCGCAAGTACACGACTTATTGCAGAAATGCTGGCACTGTGTATATTCCATTGTACTCCACATAGACAGCTTACCTGTGGCTTATTTATAGTGCTTAGGCTGATTGCAAAATGAACTAATTATCTCAAACAGTTTCCACATGTGAAAGTGTGCCAGACAGTTGGTTAAATAGTGTTAATGATAGCCGTACATGTGTATAATTTTGCTAGGAGTGTGTTGGAAATTTGGTAATTGAGTGTAAGCAGTGAGTTGTGTTTAAAGTTCTGCAAGAAGAGTGCTGTGCAGTGAATTGTGCCTACAGGTTGCAAAGTGTGTGTTACAAAATTGCAAACTGAGTGCTAAGCAGTGTTTGTGCTTTTAGTTTTGCAAACTCAGTGAGTGGTTTTGCTATAAGTATTAATAGTTTTAGACATTGTGCTATAAGAATCACAGGGTTTAAGCCATCAGAAAAAACAGTAAACCCAGACAGAGAACAAAACCCAATGTGAAGGATCATTTTTGATTTTCCAGCAGCCTTCCTGAAGTCCTGAGGTCAATTATCTAAACAATACAAAAAAGAAATGTTTAAAAAATAAATGGTAGATGAAGAATTGTATAAATGAGTAAAGTTATAGAGATCAATAAATTATATTGTTAGAGAGGTGGAACGTAGGGGTGGAAATGAGTTAGGAAATGGAAATGGAATGGAAATCAGACAAGCTGCAGGTCTCCTTTCAGATGTTAAAGGACTGCTTGTTCCATTATCAGGCTATTGTAAAAAATGCTAAAAGGGATTTTTTCTCTAAAATTATTCTGTCAAACCGTCACAACCCTCTTGTTTTATTCCACACTGTTGAAGCTGTGTTGAATGCTCCACAGAGTGATGGTATTGAACCTTCCTCTGAAGCTTGTGAGAAATTTTTAAATTTCTTCGTGGATAAAGTGGATAATATCAGGGCCCTTATCGCACCACCGGATGTTGATCCTTCAGTCTCAGTTCCGTGCTCTGCTGTTTTCAACCAGTTTAAGCCTTTGACTCTATCTTCTCTCTGTGAGACTGTAGATCATCTGAAGCCCTCAGGTTCCCCTGCTGATATTGTTTCTCCTCGATTTTTTAAAGAGGTGCTATCTGTTCTTGGTCCATCTGTTCTGTCTATTATAAATAGCGTTCTTTCTTCAGGTGTGATTCCTACAAGTTTTAAACACGCGATAGTGCAACCCCTGATCAAAAGGCCTGGTCTGGATCCCACTGTGCTGTCAAACTTTAGGCCCATCTCCAAGCTCCCTTTTTTATCAAAAATTCTTGAGAAAATTGTGTACAGCCAATTAAAGTCGTTTTTAGATGAAAACAATGTCCTGGAGGTTTTTCAGTCAGGTTTTAAGTCTCTTCATAGCACAGAGTCTGCTCTGTTGAGAGTTTTTAATGACATTCTCCTTGCTACAGACTCTGGGGATCCTGTGATTCTAGTCCTTCTAGATTTGACTGCTGCTTTTGATACAGTAAACCACAATATTTTAATGTCACGTTTGGAGCACTGTGTTGGGATTCGCGGCACTGCCCTGGAGTGGTTCAGATCATACCTGACTCAGAGAAGTTTCTGTGTCAGATTAAACAGTTTCCACTCTGCCTCTGCTCCGTTGTCATGCGGGGTTCCTCAGGGCTCAATACTTGGACCTCTGCTTTTTAGTCTGTATCTCCTGCCTCTGGGGTCCATCTTCAGGAAGCATAAAATTGCCTTCCACTGTTACGCAGATGACACGCAGCTGTATTTGCCCCTTAAACAGAAGGATGGCTACAGTGTCAAATCTCTAGCAGTTTGTATGAACGAAATCAAATCTTGGATGGCTTTGAACTTTCTAAATTTGAATGAAAGCAAGACAGAGATGATTATTTTTGGTACTGGTACCTCCAGCGAGCCCTCTCTTGTGGACTTGGGCCCTCTGGCACTGCACAGAAAGCCAACTGTGACTAATTTGGGTTTTTAAATGGACAGCGATTTTAAGTTAGACAGGCAGATCAGTGCTGTGGTTAAATCTAGCTTCTTTCATCTGAGGCAGTTAGCAAAGGTAAAAAACATCTTATCTACAGAGGATTTTGAAACAGTAATCCATGCCTTCATTACAACTAGACTGGACTACTGTAATTCTTTGTATGTTGGCATTAGCCAGTCCTTACTGTCTAGACTTCAGCTAGTGCAAAACGCAGCTGCTCGGCTCTTAACTGGCACACGTAGGAGAGAACACATTACTCCTGTTTTATCCTCACTACACTGGCTGCCTGTCCGTTTTAGAGTCCATTTTAAGCTTCTTTTATATGTTTTTAAGTCTTTAAACGGTCTTGCCCCACCCTACCTCTCTGAGCTAATATACATTCATTCCTCTTCTCGGTCACTCAGGTCATCTGACCAGTTGGTCCTGGATGTTCCGAGAACTAAACGTAAGCTCAGAGGGGACAGGGCTTTCGCTGTTGCTGCTCCAAAAATGTGGAACTCGTTGCCAACACAGATTAGGAAGGCCCCCTCACTGGAAATGTTTAAATCACTGTTAAAGACCCATCTTTTCAGCTTGGCCTTTGACCCAGTATGAGTGTTGACATGATACTGTTTTAAGTTGTTAATGTGTTTTTATCTTTTTATCTTTATCTTGTTTAATGTGTTTTTATCTTGTATTTTTATCTTTTTATCTTTATCTTTTATTCTGTTCATTACTTTTATGTTCAGCACTTTGGTCAGTGTTGCCTGTTTTTAAAGTGCGTTATAAATAAAGTTGGCTTGGCTTGGCTTGGCTAGGAAGGGTTTTGGTAACAGGTGATGTCATCTGATTTGTATCAAATATGTAATAAAACATACGTATAAATTAATACTTCATATAGTTACAAAGGTTTAGTAGGGATACATTTTTTTACTTCATTTTTTATTTTGGGCACTTTGATTTGTTTTCTTGTTTGTTTTTTTGTTTTGTTGTTTTACATTTTTTTTTCTTTTTCAGATGAAAACACCTGTCTCTCACAGATCGTGTTTCTTTCCTCAGACTGTCTCTGTCTTCTGTTTCTATCTTCATGTAATCTATACAGTCGTTAAAGACTTTTCTCCCTGGCCCTGCCTCCCACATGCCTCCATCTAAAAGGCTAGGTTATCCTGAGTTATCTCTGTAGCTATGCTGCTATAGGCTTAGACTGCTGGAGGACATACTGACCACTTTCCACACTCTGCTACTCTCTTCTACCACCACTCTCTAATTGCATTATTTCCTGTTATTTCAGCTGTTAACTTTATTTTCTCTCTAAGTGTTTTTCTCCCCAGAAGAAGCTACACTGGCGTTCTGCTGAGCTGTGGTGGCCTCATGGAGGGGGCCATCGGCTGGCACACTGCTGCCAACCACTTGCTGTGTGTGTGTGTGTGCGTGTGTGTGTGTGTCTGTCTTCTCCAACCTCAGTGAGTCATGACAGATGGCTGCTCATACTGATCCAGGTTCCTTTGGAGGTTTCTTCCTGTTAAAGGGGAGTTCTCCACTGTCGTTACATGCTTGCTTAGTCTGGGCATTGTTGTAAAGTCTTTTACACAAGTCAGTGACTTGATGCAATCTGCTGAGTTCCTTACATAGGAACATTTTAACAAAGTGGCACAATGAACTGAACTCAATCAGAATGTTTACTTTGTTAAGTGACGTGAGATGATGACTTGTTGTGACTTGGCACTATAGAAATAATTTGAATTCAGTTAGGATGTTTTTTTAGGTTTCTTCCTGCTTTCATTAGCTTCCTCTGTGTCTGCTTGTAGGTCTTTTCTTTATTCCTATCTAATTTTGTTGAAGCTTCATTTTCACACATCTGTCTCATCTTCTCTCATCTCATTCCTTCAGAAAAACTGTATCCTGGCTTTTCAACTTTTACTCCTCTTGAGCTCCTTTTGAACTGAGCAGTGCAAAGTGATCACCCGCCACAAATATTAAATAGCAGTGCTCACAGCCATGGCAGTGAGGTTGAAGTTTCTGTGCTGCTGCGGTGGCATAATACCCATAGGATAATCCAACCATGGTGGAGATCTTGGACTGGATCTAAAGACAATCGTGGAAAGGACAACAATGTCCTCTGTGTCTCACCTTTACTCTGTGTAGAGGAACTTCTGTTGGTATCTGTTAGCTATGAATTTCAGCCTGCACTGGGCTGAGTGATAGAAGGCCAGAGTGAGTCAGCTTTTACAAATCGAACGATATTGTTTCCCAACTGGAAGAAAGTGGATTTCTCCTTTCACATTCAGAGTAAATCCCTTTCTCAAGAGAAGTTCTGATGGATGGATGGATGGATGGATGGATGGATGGATGGATGGATGGATGGATGGATATTGTGCTCTATTAACTTCCACCCTTTTATTTGCAGACCTGCCAACCTGTACGCATTTTGCGTAGCAAGTTTGCAATTTGGCATCTAATTACGCTGGTACGACTCACCCTCTAAACTACGCAAAAAGCTGCGGACACGTGAGTTCTGTAGCAAATATGCACGTGTGGTGCTCATGTCTGACAACACGACTCAGCAGCGTGTTGAAGAAGTTTATGACCCGTTATGTTCCCTCAAGATCGCTATGTTCGGGTCAGAGTGACCTCCGAGTGGTACCGCGGTCAAAGCGCAAGTCCAGAGGTGATCGTGCCTTTTTGGTTTTGGGTCCTCGGCTTTGGAACCAATTGCCACTAGAAATAAGAAAGTCCACATCGTTGCCCACTTTTAAAGCCAAGCTTAAGGTTCACCTTAGATCTGTTAGTTTTTTACTTGTGTTTTAATTTTTGGATCATTGTTTTTTATTGTTTTTAACTCTTTTATCTTTGAATGTTTTATTTTTATTTTATCTTGGAATGTTCTATTTTTGTATTTTATTGCACAGTTGTTTTATTGTGTCTTAGTTGTTTTTAAATTATGTTAAGCACCTTGGGCCCCCTTGATTGGGGGTAGGAAGGGGCTTTACCAATAAAATTGAATTGAATATTGAATTGAAGTTTAAGCCAATCATCATAGAGAAATGGAGAAAAACAATTCTACCTAACCTATAGAAGCGTAAAGGCTACTGCACACTGAAAGCATCAGCGGCGCGGAACGGCAGCGGAACGTCGCCGCTTCAAATAGAATTCAATATAGTCTATGGGGTGTCACAAACCAGCCGCAACGCGGCAATTTCCAGACGCGTCCCAGAAGCGGAACGCCACGCCGCGCCGCTAAAGATAGGATCGGGTTCTATTTTTGCCGCGTGCCGCTTCTGGGATGCGTCGATTTCCGCAGTTAACATGGGGCCAGACAGGAAATCACACTCGGTTTCAGTGTAAAATGCCCGGTAATTTTCAAAATAAAAGTCTGTTACAGCGATGCGGTTTCATATCTATGTAGATTACGTCTATACGTGTGACCTCACGGCTTATTTACTACCGCATCGTTCGAGAAGTGCAGCGGTGTGTTTTTCATGGCTTTAATCCTGGCAGTGGTGAGTAAAAACATTATATATGACATCAAACTGCGATATCAAACGTGATTTCCTTCTTTTTGGTTTAATGGCGGACGTCATAAACAAACCGTGACCTTTGAAGTCTCGAGGGATCTTGTGGAGCGAGGAGCGCTGCGGTGAAGCCGCTTCGCTGCTGCCTCTCCCGGCGTGCACTGGAGTGCCGCGATTGTCGCGAGTAAACCGTTCCACTGCCGTTCCGCGCCGCTGATGCTTTCAGTGTGCAGCAGGCGTAACACCCCGCCCCCCTCCTACGTCCTGCCCGCTGCCCACTCGCTGCTGTTCTGGCATTTAAAAAGATAAAGTGTGCGTGTGTGTGTGTGTGTGTGTGTGTGTGTGTCAGCGGACTGGACCGGCAATCTTCTGGTGAATGTCAACAGTTGGGCGTCGCCCCCGTGGGGGATGTGGATGTTTTAACACACACACTTTCCTTCAGTTTTGCTAAAATCTTTATGAACAGTCCAGTCCCTCACGTGCCCCCCCCCTTCCCTTCTGTTGATCAGTGAAACTCGCACCTTTGTGCACCAGTGTTACGTCTTTCTCATCCAGTCCATGGTTGATATGCGTTTCCCCAGCTGCTCCTGAGTGGTAAAAACACACATGTTCATCACTAGCTAGCTCTCAGGGCGCTCTGCTCGTACCACAGGAGAACTACAGCCTCCTTCAGCTCCAACATCTTGGTAGGTTACTCCAGTAGCCACATTAGTAAAGGTTCTGAGCACTACCACTAAACATGCATCATCTCAAAGGTTGCTTGTTGATGTGATTATCTATCTCTTACTCAAGACCAAAAGATGAAATGATCACAAAAACTAAACCAGACGTATCAGATGAAGCTGAAGTCGGTTCTATTTTTAGTTTCAGTCAGAAAGAGCAATTCCAACCAGTTTACCCAGATCATCTTTCCTCTGCTCTAATCATAAAACTACAACCTTAGACTCTTCAAACCTGGACTAATAGTAAATCCTTAAGACAGTTGATGATGTTTGAAACGTTAATTTAATTTGTGAAGGTTCAAAGAAAGATTTCAGCACTTTTTGCATCTACAGGTAAAACTGGAAAAGTTAGAATCTGGTGCAAAAGTTGATTTATTTCAGTAATTCAACCTAAAAGGTGAAACTAATCCATGAGACAGACTCGTTACATTCAAGCCAGATATTTCAGCCTTTAGTTGTTATAATTGTGATGCTTATGGCTACAGCTGACATTCCACATATCAGACAATCAGAATATTGTGAAAAGGTTCAACATTCTAGACTCAAAGTGTCACACTCTAATCAGCTGATTGAATCCAGAACACCTGCAGAGGGTTCCTGAGCCTTTAGATGGTCTCTCAGTCTGAGCTGGATTACTGACATAAATGGACTTTTACACCAGATTCTCATTTTTGAGTTTCACCTGTAGACCACATTAGAACTGGCTCTGCTCAAAAACTACAATACTTACATTCTTCAAGCCTTAAAACCCCAGTGTGTAATATTTTTACCTGTTTTCTACCAAATTCTGTGCATCCAGTGCACAAACCTGTCCTTTTCCATTAATATTTCTCAACATCAATTATAAATATTCCTCTCAGCTTCAAATTTTACATTTTTAGTACATAAATTGTGGTCGACGCTCCATGGTCATCCTCCATCTTGAAATACGGTAGTTATTTAGGGACATATGAGCTTCACGTTACGCATTTGTACTATGACTGTAACATGAAAGAAACAGCAGAGGGCAGCAGTGTGCCATGGATGGCATCTGACAATGCAACTAAAGGCTAATTTATACTTGTCCGTCTGCGTCAGTACGGAGACACGCAGCGCCATTTTGCGTCGACGCAAGGGCTCTCGGACGGGCTCGCGGAGGGTGACGGAGACATGCCCCCAAAAATAACTGTCCGTCGAGAGCAACGGAGAGCGCAAGCTTGTGATTGGTCAGGATGCCGCTTCTCTGAAATACGTCACCAGCAGCACCGCCACTGCCGACTCAAAAAATAAAGAGCGCTGAAGATATTTAGCGGGAGACATGGAGCAGATTGAAGAACGCCTCGCTGAAAAAGTTCGAAAATATGAAAGTTTATTCACCCGTGACTGAAGGAGCACAAAGATGCACAGCGAGCGATTTATTCGTGGACGGAAATGACGAGAAACGTGGATTTAGAGGTGCCGACTGCATGAAGAGGTGGAGGAGAATGAGGGACAAATTCGTCCGTGTTAAAAAGTCTCTAAAATACATTAAAACAAGGTAAACACAGTAGTAAATACAGTATCGTAGACCGGATACGTGGCTGTAATGGTGGCAGGATACCCCAGAAATGTGCTACGCCCTCTGCTGTCCAGGCGGGGGGTTGCTTTGCAACATCCCCCAGCCAACAGAGAAGTAGAAACATAAAACGCCTCCGTCAACGTGTATGCGTCTCTAGCCCGCGGAGCTCACGGAGAAGTATAACTCAGCCTTAAGAAGAGAAGAGACTAGCTGCTACACTGTTGCTATACTTTTTTAGGTTGAATAACGAACAATGAAATCAAAAGACACATCAAATATGTCAGGTCTTATTGATTTCCAACACTCAGCAGCCGCATATGATGAGAACCCCGCCCGCAACAGCTAGACATCAGCCTCCAAGTGTTGTTCCTGACTCACCTCAGCTGATCTTTTCTTTTCTTCATAATTAAGTTCCCAATCCAGTCCCAACGTATCAGTTCCAAAGTCCTTCTTCAAGAAAGTTCCTTCTATTAAAGTCTCCTCTCTTACAGCAGCCTGCCGTGTCTCTCCCAACACGCTACGTTAGCATTAGTTACTTTATTTCCACAGCGTGTCCCCGGCTCCAGCCAAACCTCATCGGCTATCCGATCGCTAAACAGCCAGTGTTTGATGTTAGCTCCATCTCGATCTTCACTGCAGCTTCTACGATCAGCTGATGGCTAACCGGCAGACTCTTGTTTACTCTGCTGCTCTGATCCACATGACACCGGATGCCACAGCTGATGCCACCCCTCCTCTGCGTGTGAATCGGTGACAGGCAGCTATGCTAGCTTCCTTCAGGACTGGTAGGTTGATATAACAACTAGCAGCAGCGTTTCCCCTAGAAACGTTTACAACCGTGATGCCTCGTCGCAGGGGGCGCACGTCGTCTCGTCGGGGGGAGGGGGTACGCGTGGCATTATGCATTAAAACTGAACAGTCATTAAAAGATTTTTTTAACTGGTGGAGTAGTTAGATGCTTTGTGTGGGTTAGGCTACAGAGATTGGAAAAAAATCAATCTCATGCTTTTTATAAAAAAAAAAAACGGACCAGATGGCTGGAGTGAATGCTGGAGTTGTTGCCTTTTTGAGTGGGCCACCGTAGCTGCAATACTTACTCTGAACTGCATGGCGCTAAAGAGTCGCAATTTTTACCATGATTTCTATGAATATGCCACATGGGACCTTTAACTAGATTATATTAGACTAATAGCAGAGTCCTTAATCTTCAAACCTTGATTAGATTATTCTACATTAACATCAGAATCCATAAATTCCAGGTGGTAATTTGTGAAACCTTTAGTTCAAAGACGGCTTTCTTCTTTTTTATTGTGAGTTTGGATTATCATATTAGTAACATGTTCAGCTCTATAGGTTGATGTTTATAAACGGTACATTTATATCAAGAGTTCTGATTGGTCACCCATAAAATAAAACATTTTACATTTTATAATTACAGCAGGTTAAAGCTCCGGTGGCCTAGTGGTAGAGTGTCCCCCCGGGACTGGGAGATCAGGGTTCGATTCCCAGTCAGGTCATACCAAAGACTTTGAAAAAGTGGGACCCAATACCTCCTCGCTTGACACTCAGCACTAAGGGGTTGGATTGGGGGGTTAAACCACCATATAGTTCCCGAGCACGGCCACAGCTGCAGCTCACTGCTCCCCACCACGGGGATGGGTCAAATGCGGAGATGTAATTTCACCAGTGTGTGATGAATACTTGGGACTTGAACTTTAACTTTAAAGATACTGGGGGTGGAAACATTGGTGAGTTGCAAACTAAACTAGATAAATTGCATTTCTTGCAGAAATGCGTTTGAATGCTTTATTGCTGAATATGATAGCTGAAACTGCTGAATTGAAGCTAAAACTAAGTTTAATTGTCAATGTATTTGAAGATTTAGGAGCAAAAATTGCTAAAAAAGTTTTAAAAAGCCTGTAAAGTAGGTAGAGAACAGAGAAAAAAATCTTAAACAGCAGAAAAATGAATTATCTAAACATAGTTTAAAAAACTTTGCTGCTAAAATGTTTAAACAGCTCATAATTGAGTATAAGTAGTTTAATAGTTACATTTTCACAATTAGTTGAATTGTGAATTTAGCAGGATATGATGAAATTTGAAACTGATAGTTGAAGATGCTGAGTAGCTGAATTGAAATAAGCAGTTTTCTGCTGCAAAAATTTAGCTTAATTGTAAAAATGAGCTGAAAAAATTTAATGATTTAGGAGCAAAAAATCACTAACAAGTGTAATAAAGCCAAATAAGTAAGTGGAGAAAAAAGAAAACAATTCTAAAGATCAGAAAACTAAAGTCTCAGCACACAGTTTAAAAAACTGGACAGCTGAAATGTTTAAAACAGCTGGTATTTGAGTAGAAAATAGTTTAATAGTTAAATTTTCACAATTAGCTGAACTGTAAATTTAGCAGCTGAAACTGATAGATGAACATGTATTAGAACTGAAGTGAAGTTGAAAATGAGTTTAATTGTCAAAGTTAGCAGAATGAGATAAAAAATGAACTGTTAGAGCAGAAATTGAACTTTGAAGATTCAAAACTCTCAGCCAATCAAAGACCAGGGGCCAATCGATTTGGTGTATAACATGTCTGGGTGCATAATTCTGTTAACCCAGAATAAGCTTGAACTCTCTGAGCCAATCAGAGTGCAGGGAAGGTGGACGGCTGGTTTCCTAAGACCAAGCCGATCGATTTGATGTATAACATATCTGGGTGCGTATTTCTATTAACCATAAAGAAGCTTGAACTCTCTCAGCCAATCAGAGAGCAGGGATGGAGGGGGCACTGGGTTCCTGATACCGAGCCGATCGATTTGATGTATATAATATGTCTGGGTGCATATTTCTATTAACCAGAAAGAAGCTTTAACTCTCAGCCAATCAGAGAGCAGGGATGGGGGGGGGGGGCATTGGGTTCCTTAGACCAAGCTGAACAGTTTGATGTATAATATGTGTGGGTGTGTGTTACGCACCAGACTGTCTAGGTGGTCTGGGTAACAATAAAGGAGGCATGTCAAGATGTTTAAAGCATGATAAGGTGTTTTATTTACAGAACTTAAAAGACACCGGCGGTAAACAGAAATAACATGAGACTCAAATTACAGCTTATACAAAAATGTCTCAGAGAATTAGCCTTAACTGTTTTCCCATCTTTACTGGGTCGCCACCTGTTGGGTCTAATGTTTTACAGGTTACCAACATAAATGATCACACAGAACAAGTAAGAGTTTTACGAAGGCTTTGCAAAGGAGAGAAACTCAGTAGATGATTTCCACCCAAAGTCTGGGCTCACTCTGGCCTCCTCAGCATACCTTACTTTTATTATGTCACTGGGTGGAGTTTCAAGTTATGCAGAGCTGTTGCTATTAGGGTTTTTTGAAACATACATCAGTTTCGTATATGTTCGGGGTCGCCAAGTCAACAAATTTTAAAGCTAAACCTAAATTGGGGTAGAGATAGCAGCTGAGTCTCACCCGTCCTGTCTGCTGACTGCAACATTACATAAAAAGAAGCAATTTAAACCTCACAAGTTTAAGCATACATATTATATGATTACTGCGATATATACAAATATATAAAACTCTAACACCACCCCCAAAGTGAATGCCACATTAATTGGACTTCACATTACTTTTCTACAGGCATACAGGCTAACTCAGGGAAAACCTCTAGTCTGGACTTGACAGACATTTTTACAGAATTCACCCAAAAGGGTTACCACACAATTTAGCTAAAACTTTAACCTCTGAGACAAGCTGTTAAAAATCAAGAAAACACAGAATATAAACACCGCCAGGGAGTCAACAGGACAGAACTTCTTCCTGTCCTGCCGCTCCCAGAGTTTGAGGTGTGGCTGGGCTTTGTAGCAGTGTCTGGGCTGATTGAAAGTTGGGACAGCTGGTACACTCAAAGTTGAGGCAATTAGTGGGAGTGGAGCCAGGTGCTACCCTCATACACTCAGGAAGGGAGAAAACAGAGGAAAGTTTAAAATACAAAACAAAAACAGCCAAGGGCTGTAACACTTCCCCCCTTAAAAATAAATTAAAGATACAGTCTTTAATTTCAACAACAAACTCTCCCCCAAAATCCTAAAACTGTCCCAAACATTTACAAACCGCGTATTCAGAAGTCCCAGGTGGGATGGTGTGAAGCAGGGGAGATGACAATCAGCCCGTCGAAGACCAGGACCCATCCAGGAGTCCAACATCGAAACACCATACAAAGTCCAAGTGGTTTCGCAGCTTCCATACAAATGCCCATTTCACAGAGAGACAGCTTGAAGCAATCCCGATACTCAGTTCCAAGTTCACATGCTGCCATCTAGGGAACTCGACCAGTCCCAAACACACAAGGCAGATCATGACGTGGGAACAGGGCTAAAAACTGACCTCCATCCAGTGGGGTATCGATGATTCCCACAACAAGTATCCAGCTCAGGGACACACACACAGAGGGGAGGAGACGGACGATGACCAAGTCTGATGCCATCCAACGACATCCGAAGTCCAAGCGGGGCACTCGCATCCGCAGTCAAACAGTCCAAGGAGATTCCATCCTCCATTTCCGAAGTTCTTTAAAACGTCCTCTTCAGCTGATGTCACCTCCCTCTCTTCACATCCACGAACATCCAGGAGATCAGAATGGAGCGCTGCATACAAACTCAAAACAAGGTTAAACAAAAACATCAAACCATAAGACATGCCTCCAATGGCTTTGGGATCAAATATCCCGGACGAGCCCCCACTTGTTACGCTCCAGACCGTCTAGGTCAGGGGTGTCAATCATACGGCCCGTGGGCCGGACCCAGCCTGCAAACAGGTTAAATCCGGCCCACGAGATGATTGCGTAAACTTTGATAAATAATGTAGAGTGAAAATAAACTCTAATTTTTCAATAAAAAAAACTGCTGTTCCCAATACGTCCACAAGATGGTGCAATAGGCATTGTGTTAAGCAACCAAGCCGTTTATCCTCAGCTAGAGCAAGTACGTCAATCAAGTGCAACAGGTGTTCTGACGAGCTACTTTGTTTTGCCTCCGATATCTAATACGGCATCTACATTTTGTGCTTCAGCCCAAGATGTCTCTGTCAAAAAGAAGAAAAGTGGACACAGAGTGCAGGTTGTTCCAAGAAAAATGGACATCCACCTATTTTTTCACAGAAGTGAACGGAAAAGCTGTGTGTTTGGTGTGTTCACAGCATGTTGCAGTGCTGAAAGAATATAATCTTCGTCGCCATTATGTGAGTCTTCATGCTGAAAAATATGACAAATTTGAAGGACAGCGGAGAAGAGAGAAGGTGAATATGCTGGTGAAGGTTCTCAGTCATCCAGGTCATGGTAATCCAAGGGGTTCAAATGAAGGCAACTGGACTTCTTTGGTTTCTTGAAGACGTTTCGCTTCTCATCCGAGGAGCTTTGTCAATTCTGACTGGAATATGGGAGGGTGGATCTTATAAACTGTAGCTGTCTATTGTTGCTCAACGAGCAGCATCTGCCTGTGAATGCCCCTTCTCCCTACCTCTTGATGGGTCGTTAGCATCGTTAGCCTCTATTGTTTGTGAGTCGTTGTTTTGATTAGATGTAGGAGGGTGTGAACTGGACTGAAACTGTTTTGGAATTTGGTTCAAAGCTGCATTGTAGGTGCTGGAAAGGTGAAACCTGAGTCCTCCTCCTCTATTTAATGATGGTTTCTCCATTTTGACATAGATGGCTTCCTTCACTCCTCTCTCAAACCATCTATCTTCTCTGTCCAGAATGTGGACTTTGTCATCTTCAAAGGTGTGGCCCTTGTCCTTCAGGTGTAGGTGGACTGCAGAGTCTTGGCCTGAAGAGGTCACAGGAGAGCCACCTCTTCAGGCCAAGACTCTGCACAAGTTGTCACGCAGTATTACGACTGCATACGTTCTTTCAAGTTAAAGCTGTCTTTGTGGGAGACGCAACTCACTGTTAGTGACGCAGCTCACTTGCCCTGTCTGAAAAAAATGTGTGCGTCCCAACATGTAGCCGACATAAAGCGGTTCAAAGATAAAATAACGGGACTGTTGAGGGAGTTTGAGCTACGCTTTCAGATTTTTGGTGAACTTGAGAAGGACTTCCGAATTTTTTGCTCCCCATTCACCGTGAATCCCTCTGATCTCCCCGCCAGCATCCAACTTGAAATAATAGACTTGCAGTATGACTCGGATTTGAAGGGCAAATTTGCCACAGCTGGCTTGGACACATTTTATAAAAACCTTTTACCTGGTTACCCCAACTTGACAGCTCTTGCTGCAAAACTTTTGAGCATGTTTGGAACCACTTATCTTTGTGAGCAAGTTTTCTCTGTAATGAGTATAAATAAAACAAAGCTGCGCTCGAGGCTCACACACAAGAACTTGAATCACATCATGAAGTTGGCTGCCACTCAGGATGTGACTCCTGATATTGATGCTCTGGTGAAAGCTAAAAGGTGTCAGGTATCAGGAGTCAAATAAACTTAAAGTGCTGCATGAAACTCTCTGATATAGCCATGTGATCTAGTTCTTTGACTCACTGAGGAATTTTATTTTTTTGTATTTCAAATTTTCAAATATACTTCAGGTGTTTTATGATTAATAGTGTTGTTGTGGTTGAACTGTTTTAGACACGCTGTTCTCAGGCTCCACCTGAAGTTGGCTGCCACTCAGGATGTGACTTCTAATATTGATGTGCTGGTGAAAGTTAAAAGATGTTAAGTAAAATGAGTCAAATATACTTTAAGTGCTGCATGAAAATGATCTAGCCATGTGATCTGTAAGCTCTTTGAATCACTAAGGAGTGTTTTTTGGGGTTTTTTTGTTTTTCAAATTTTCAAGTAAACTTCAGGTGTTTTATTAATAGTGATGTTATACTTGTACTATTTTGGATACACTGTCCTCAGGCTCCAGCTTTGTTTTATATTGATTGTATTAAAACAAAGAAAACTATCTGAAGTTGTTTTTAATTTACCGACCCGGCCCACTTGGGACTAGATTTTCCTCAATGTGGCCCCTAGGCTAAAATGAGTTTGACACCCCTGGTCTAGGTGGTCTGGGTAACAATAAAGGAGGCATGTCAAGATGTTTAAAGCATGATAAGATGTTTTATTTGGGTGCAAAAGTAATCAAAAAGTAGTGTAATTAAGTTACTTCATGAAGTAAGTAACTAAGTAGTGTAATATATTACTTTTTGGAAAAGTAACTTGTAATATGTAATATGTTACTATTTTTGAGTAACTTCCCCAACACTGCAGGAGAGGGAAAATGGTCAGTGGTTGGCAGCAGTGTGCCAGCCAATGGCCCCCTCCATGAGGCCACCACAGCTCAGCAGAACGCCAGTGTAGCTTCTTCTGGGGAGAAAAACCCTTAGAGAGAAAATAAAGTTAACAGCTGAAATAACAGGAAATAATGCAATTAGAGAGTGGTGGTAGAAGAGAGTAGCAGAGTGTGGAAAGTGGTAAGTATGTCCTCCAGCAGTCTAAGCCTATAGCAGCATAACTACAGAGATAACTCAGGATAACCTTTTAGATGGAGGCATGTGGGAGGCAGGGCCAGGGAGAAAAGTCTTTAACGACAGTAGTCCCCTCTGTACACTCCACCTCCCTCTGCTCCCCACTCGTCTAAACCTGGACTAACATCAGAATTTAACCATAAGCCCTATCAAATAGAAAAGTTTTGAGCCTAGTCTTAAAAGTAGACAAGGTGTCTGCCTCACGGACTAAAGCTGGGAGCTGGTTCCACAGTAGAGGAGCCTGATAGCTAAAAGATCTGCCTCCCATCCTACTTTTAGATATTCTAGGAACCACCAGTAAACCTGCAGTCTGAGAGCCAAGTGCTCTGTTAGGAACATATGGAACAATCAGATCACTGATGTATGATGGAGCTTG
>SSNS01000028.1:15758-43230 GCA_006937985.1 Aphyosemion australe | reverse complement strand
TTTGAGAATTTTAAGGGCTTCCCATTCATTCCTATGGGAAAAAAATCATAGAAAAAGCTGAATATTTCAGAAACGGTTGAAAATATCAATACCAAAAGTCATAGCCGGAAAGACCTGAACGAGCTGAACGTTTTGATACCACATTTGTTGAAATCGCTGAAAGTGTGAAGGAGTTGAAAAGGTCCAAAAAACGTACGGAAGCAGAATAAGAAGAAGAATAATAATAAAGAGAAACAGGAAAACAATAGTTTGAATGCTTGCAGCATTCAAACTAATAAAGAGAAACAGGAAAACAATAGTTTGAATGCTTGCAGCATTCAAACTAATAAAGAGAAACAGGAAAACAATAGTTTGAATGCTTGCAGCATTCAAACTAATCATTCAAAGCATCCATATACCAAATTATAATTGTATTGGGTGGAATGTTATCATTACTCTTTTTACAGACTCAAACATGAAGACAGAAACAGGAATGAAAAAGTTACAAGTATTCATTCAGATTTTTAAATATCTTTAAATGAAGATTAAGATTCTGGCACACACGCGCACACACACACACACAGGGGCGCAACTGCCTACTCTCGGAGGGGTATGCAGACACAAAATGCCTCCCCCCCACACACACACACACACACACCCCGCGCGCAACTGACGCCCCCTCCAGCTATTATACCGAACCACAAAGTGTGCACCAACACCAAGAAGCAGACATGAAAAAAGGTCACGGAAGTCAAGTCTCAGTAGGGGGAAGAAAATTTTGGACATTTTATATATAAAAGCATCAGTCTGGTGAATTTTGAGAAAAAAGTAGAGTTACAGGCTGGTGCATGTACACAGCATTATAATGATATAGTTGAGTTAACAGAGTTATCCTGTCCTTTCTTTAATCCATTTTGAACACCGACTACAGCAAAATCCAGTGATGCATCTGCTCAGTACCACAACTGAACTGATGTCACCAAAAGAACCAATCAGCTGGCAGAACTCACTGCTGAATGTGTGAGTGTGCAGAACTTACAAAACTACGTAACTCTCACAACAATTTAAGGAACAAAGTAGAATGAAGCTGCAGGGCTTTAGGCCCAGGGCAGAGTTTTATGACTCAGACCGACCCACCTTAGATCCTGACCTGTTATTATTATCATGTATCCTTTACACCAATCAGAATATTCTGTTCAGATGTTCACATCCACACCTTAAAAATGAAATGAAATTATTATTAAAATTAAAAATGATTAATATTCCTTTTTCATGAAAAGATTAGGTATGTGTGAACACCTTTATATTATTATTGTCCAGCTGAAGCAGACATTTGCTTATTTCTAACAGAGCTGAGCTGTGGGAGAAAATATTCAGGCTTATTTCATCTTATTTTCTATCACCTGTGTGTTTGGTGTATTTATTAACCTACTATTAACTATAAAGTGATAAAATTACAGGTCACTATATCATTTGGGCATAGAAAGTGTTTGTAATGAACTAAAGCTTGTTCAGCAGCTCACCTGTTCCTTCCACACTGAAAACTCCTCTCATCAGCAGCAGGTGATCAACAGACTGAACACCGGACCAAAGAAACAAAAACACTAAAGACACCGACCTCAGACCGGCCCGCCGGGAGTTTCCCCGGTCAGGGCCTGATTACTCCCGCCGTCCCCGTTAGACAGGAGCTGCTCATCACGTAACGTTACTCTCATGGTGACGTCAGAGCTTGGCTCCGCTGGAGCTTATTAGCGCGACTAGATTCTACAACGTTTTCATGAATAAACACACAGCTTAATAGATCTGTGGCTTGTGTAGAAAACCGTCCACACCTCCAACCGCGCTCCAGCGCGTAGTGGGGGCGCGTGCGCTGGAGCGCCGAGAGTGTGTGCGTGTGTGTGTGTGTGTGTGGGGAGGGGGGATACGGAGGGGCGCCATAGCGCCTAATCACCGTCGTGTTTATTAATGATATAGTTCGCAGATACACAAACGGACAAGTACACACCTGTTATTATGCAGACTAAAAATATTTTTTGCATCATCACTTTGGCGCCCCCTCCAGCCTGGCGCCCCTATACGCCGCATGCACCGCATACACGCGCACACACACACACACGCACACACACGCGCACACACGGGTGAGGGTAGGAAATAAAGAGTAGTATGAGAAGAAAAAAACAAGAGAAAACCAAAAACTATAAGCAAGAATGAAATTAATAAAACTGTCAATATACAAATAAAACATCAAATAAAATGTAAAGCATTATTAGTCAAATTTTGTTTCTAAATTAAGAAGAAAACTTGCAAAAAATATGGATTTTTTTCAATGAGATGTTGATATTAGTGGAAAATTAATTAACAACAAACAAAAATAGATCTTTCTCCATTAGTTTTTCTTGCTTTAAACACATCATAACAATGTTTTTTTACTATAATTTACTGACATTTCTCTCTCTACCACCATCTTCAGAGTCACGCCGACTTGACGGCGTCACTTCCGCTGTTTATTTGCAGGCAGTAAGGGGCGTTGCCACCCCCTACTGCCTGCGCCTTCCTGGTCGATCACCACGTCCCATAGCTAGAGATTGGATAGATAGACATTGTTTATAAACCAATATTTGAGCTGCAGTAAAAATAACACTAGGCGTTTTGACTTGGGTCAAATACAATTTCCCTGTTTTAAATTGCAGAGGACCTTTGTGCACATCAATACTGGGTTGTTGTGACAACTTCTTTATCTTTTTTTCAACATGGTTGACAGGGCCACTATTTTCTTGGTTAATACATAACAATTCATTATTTAGAGAGCAATTTCTGGAGCCTGATCCTTAAACATTCCTGTAATCATCTGAACAACATCATAAAGTATGTAAGTCCTTATTTGGCAACCTTTTAAAACAATTCTGTTCAGACAATAGGCTGATCCTTTCTAGTGAGATGTTATTGCCGGTGGACAGCCACACTTACATCAGTGAGGCATGGCACTCAACCTCATGGCTGGACCACTGTATATGTTCAAAAGATGCTCATGAGGCAATACTGGGCATCAGCATAAAATATGAATTTGCTGTCTCTGATCATATTCCCTTCTGTGTATTAGTAAATGTGGGTAATTTACCAACTCTTTTGCCTATAACAAATGACACTCAAGGGAGGGAACTAAATTGGGGCACCCTGACAGATAAGAATCTCCAGCTATATAGTAGCCGGTCAGATGTCCTGTTAGGTCGTCTTAAACTCCCAAAGGGTGATATAACGTGTGGGGATATAAACTGCAGGAATGTGCAGCATGGCTCAGAGCTGTGCCTTCTGTAGGAGGCAATTGTAGATTCCCTTGTTACTTCGAGTAAGCCCCTTTATAAAAATAATAAGCACAAAGCTAAGCCTGGTTGGAATGATCATGTAGAGGAGCTCTACGCAGAAGCCAGAAGGGCGTACAAGCAGTGGGCCACATTAGGGAAACCTAAAAGGGGCCCAGTTTTTGAATATAAAAAACATACTAATGCAAAGATGAAACGAGCCTTGAGTTTCATCAAAAGGAATGATGACATGCTTAAAAGTGCATCATTAGCAAATAAACTACAAAGTAAAAGTCCCACCGATTTTTGGAGAGAAATTAGACAGAAATACTTGTAAGACACCCTTGCCATCAAGTATGGATGGGGCCTGTGGTTCTGAGGAAATTAGTCAGCTATGGCAGAAACTTTATTATGATCTGTTTAATTGAGTTAAGAGTAACCCTCCTGCTATTGATAATATAGTGAATAACAAAGATGTAATAATCTTGGCCCAAGAAATCTATGACATTGTGATGAAATTAAAGAGTAACAAGTCATGTGGGCATGATAAGATATCAGCAGGGCAGTAGCAGGAAACTCTACCCACTGTTGGCTATCTGTTTTACTGGGTTCTTAATGCATGGTGTTTTACCACACTCTATGCTATCTGTTGTTATAGTACCAATTATAAAGGATAAAACTGGCTAAATAACCAGCAAAGAGAACTACAGGCCTATCGCACTAGCCAGTAGCCTGTCCAAGGTTCTGGAGAGGGCTCTTTTAACAAGGCTGGAGGAGTTTGTGATGACATCGGATCATCGATTCGGATTCAAACCGAAATTAGGTGCGGACATTTGCATTTTTGCTTTGAAGGAAATTTTGGATCTGTACAGCAGGCAACACACAACCATATTCACATGTTTTACTGATGCATCAAAAGTGTTTGATCGTGTTAATCATGAAAAGCTGTTTGTTAAACTGCTCGACAGGAATGTACCCAAATATTTGGTGAGAATTTTAGTTTACTGGTACAGCCACCAGTCCATGATTGTTAAGTGGGGGAACTCTGTGTCACTCCCTTTTACAGTTTCTAATGGTGTACGACAAGGCAGTCTTCTGTCCCCTTGTCTTTTTAATGTGTACATGGATGACCTATCAAGGCTGTTGAGCCATTGCAGGATTGGCTGCCAGGTTGGGAATGTTATTTTGAATTATTTAATGTATGCAGATGATCTTGTAATCTTCTGTCCATGCAGTGCTGGTTTTCAACAATTACTAAGAATCTGCTCGCAATATGGTTTGGACTTTGACATCAAATACAATGCAATGAAAAGTACCGTTATGATTGTGAGGAGTAAGGAGGATGATAAATAAACTCATTTTTCCAGACTTCTTTTTATCTGGCAGTATTATTAAGGCCTGTGATGAAGTCAAATATCTGGGGCACTACATTACTGCTGACCTGTCAGATGATAGAGATATTAATAGACAGTGTTGCCTGCAGTATGCACATGCTAACATGCTCATTCAGAAGTTCTCTAGGTGCTCCATTTCTGTTAAGCTGGCACTTTTCAAAGCATTTTGTACACCCATGTATACGGCACATCTGTGGAGGAATTTCAAAAGAAGCAGTCTGTACAAGCTTCAGGTGGCATACAATGATGGGTTGAGGTTGTTGTTAAAGGTTCCCAGCTGGAGCAGTGCCAGCCAGATGTTTATGTATGCTGGTATTCCCACATGTGCCGCTACACTCCGCAACTTAATGTACAGATATATGTGTAGGTTGAGGGATTCGGGAAATGCTATTATTTTGGTATTGTCCTCGACGAAAAGAAGCTCAACTCGCTTCTTTTCTAAACTATGGAAACACTGGCACTGCTGCTTGTATGTTTGACCAATCTGTTGGATTATATTATTTGTTTTTAACTTGTATTCGGTTTTATGTTTTTAATCATGTAATGTTTTATTTTAATGCTTTTATTTCTTTTATTCTTTTTTTATCTGTTTACTCTTTTACTATTTATACTATGGACCGTATTGGGTCTGAAATAAAGTTTGATGATGATGATGATATGTATAGTACAGTATATATAGTATACCTTTTGTGTCTGTTTTTTGTGATACTTTCAGAAAATTAGTTGCTTTCTGACATGTTTTTTCTACTTGTCATGTGTTCAGGAGTGGTGGTCATCGCCTTTGTGGTCTGCTTGCTGCCCTATCATGCTCGCCGCCTCATGTTTTGCTACATCTCTGACTGGTCAGAGTGAGTAATGATGTCGTCTCATTCCTTTGTGCATGAAGCATTTTTCTGACAGCTATTGACACACATGTTGGGGTGCACATGCACTGACCTTACAAGAATATATAGTCATCTGAAACAAAGCAAAGGAGATCAGATTGTTATTTCATTGATTGATTGAAATGTTTATTTAAACATAAGACAACACATTTTTAGAACATTAAAGGAAAAGAAATACAAATAAAGGGGAAAAAATATTTGCCCAAAGGGAGTGGGAAATAAATAACTTGTCAGCAGAAAGATAATTGCCCATGCAGTAATTATAATAAGAGGGTTGTACCTATTTGCTTAGTTAAATCCAGTTGGCGACTTTTTTTGGGTGGGCCAGAGTATTACTCTAGTAAAAAAAAAATACAATGCAGTAAAATTTGTCAAATTTTTTTCTCAAACGGTTACTCAAAAAAGTTAATAATCTCTGATAAAATACAGTAGATATTAGTAAAGATGAAACATAATGGATCAGATTCATTTCTCATCTCTGATATTTTTTTCATCCTCCCTGAAAAACACACACATGCATGTGCGCACTCGCGCACACACACACACACACACACACACACACACACACACACACACACACACACACACACACACACACACACAGTAGGATGGAATCTGTTTCAGTCTAGACTAATTTTAGGCCTGTATATACCCTCCAATTCTTATGTAAAATCATAGAGATGGGTGTGTATGTCTTTCCTTAAGTCATAAATGGTAAATGGCCTGTATTTGATATAGCGCCTTCCAGAGTCCTAGAACCCCCCAAGGCATTTTACAACACAATCAGTCATTCACCCATTCACACACACATTCACACCCTGGTGATGATGAGCTTCATTGTAGCTACAGCTGCCCTGGGGCGCACTGACGGAGGAAGGGCTGCCATACATTGGCGCCACCAGTCCCTCCGACCACCACCAACAGGCAATGTGTGTTAAGTGTCTTGCCCAAGGACACAACAGCGACAGACTGAGCAGGGCACGAACCTACGACCTTCTGATTGCGGGGGCAGGCACTTAACCTCTCTGCCACCATCGCCCATACAGGAATTGGAAATTAGGGAGGATTTTCAATCTGGGTTTAAACCTTTTCATAGCACCGAATCCACACTGTTGAAGATCCTTGACGACATCCTATTGGCCAATGATTCAGGGGATGCTGTGATTCTGGTGCTCCTGGCTTTAATATCAGCCTTTGACACTATTGACCAAGGCATTTTAATCAATAAACTGGAGCAGTGTGTGGGCATTAGAGGCCTGGCACTCCAATGGATTAGGTCTTATCTATTGGAGAGGAGTTTTTGTGTAAGATTGGGGAACTATTCTTCCAACACTGCTGATCTGCCTTGAGGAGTGCCCCAAGGTTCTATTTTAGCCCCATTATTATTTTCATTCAATATTTTGCCTTTTGATGGACTGCCACCGGGTTGATGATCATGGTGATGGGAAACGGGCCAATATAGCGGGGCCGCATCTTCCTTGACCCACCCCCCAGTGGAAGGTGTCACCCACCTTGTAGTCAGGAGCCACGGACCTACGGCGATTTGCCACAGCGGTGAACCTCTCTTGGTTCCAAACCAACCGGGAAAGGAACTCAGCCCAAGTGCGATGGCAGTGCCTCACAAATGCCGCCAAACCGCTGGAGGTGGCCAGCTTCTCCTGGTGGGTGAAGAGAGGCGGCTGGTACCCATAGGTGACCTGGAAGGGGGAGAAACCAGTAGAGTTAACCAAATGGTTGTGGGAGTACTCGGCCCAGGGAAGTTGGGTGGCCCAGGTCCGCAGATTATTGGAGCACATTGCACGCAGGGTGGTCTCCAGGTCTTGGTTAAATCGCTCCACCTGACCGTCTGAGGATGGAAACCTAAGCTCAGACAGACCCTGATCCCAAGGAGCTTGCAGAACTCCTTCCAGAATGCCGACACAAACTGGAGGCCCCGATCGGAGGTTAAATCCTCAGGATGTCCGTGCAGCCGAAACACATGCCGCACCACCAGTTCTGCTAGCTGTTTTGCGGAAGGTAGCTTCCGTAAGGGTATAGCATGAACCAGCTTCGAAAACCTCTCCACAACAGTCAGTATTACAGTGCTTCCTTTTGAGTCTGGTAGTCCGGTTTGGTGTTTCTGATTTATTTTTGATTGCTGACTCTTTATTTTTGTTGTAAGATAAGAGGACCCGCTTGAAAACGAGATGGCTCATCTGAAGTGGTTTATTCTCAAAAAATATAAGTTTATAAATAAACAAATAAATGAGTCACTCAGTAACTCACTCAGCTTGCAGTAAAGTCAAAGTCCCAAGTATTCATCACACAATGGTGAAAAGAATCACTCACTCTTCCCACCGATGTTTCAGCTCTTACGAGTCATGCAGTGCAAGCTTGCGGTACTACATACGACTCACTCACCCCTCCCTCCTGGCTCTCAGCTGCAGAAACTCAGGCTGTTACCGGGGAAGAGTCATTCCTTCACCTGAGCTGAACTTTGATAATGTGACTGATGCCATGTAATGATATTCACTTTTGATTTGCAACGATAATAAGCAGACTAAAGAAAAATATATGAACTCAGTTCCACCAATTTTTAAAAATAAATACATTTCAGTGTATAAAATAGATAGTTTTCTTTTTCAATCACTCAGCGGTAGGATTTACACGGAAAAAGGAGCAAATTAAGTTTGAGTGAAAATTTAGAAATTTTTTTGCACTCTGGGCAACTGACTCAGGGACTCAAATTACTCAAAAACCTGATTCATTTTTGTGTGACTCATTCAAACTCAATTCAGTAAAAAGAATCAAGCTTACCGTCACTAATTCTTAATCGTAGGTCTTCTGAGAGCTCTTTTGTTTTGAGACATTGTTCACACCAGGCAATGCTTTTTGCAATGGTGGCAGAGGAGTTAAGTGGATGCCCCGCAATCGGAAGGTCGCAGGTTCGCGTCCTGCTCAGTCTGTCGCTGTCGTGTCCTTGGGCAGGACACTTAACCCAACTTGCCTGTGTTGGTGGTGGTCAGAGGGGTCGATGGCACAGAATGGCAGCCTCGCTTCTGTCAGACCACCACAGGGTGGCTGTGGCTACATAGTAGCTCACCATCATCAGCAGTGTGTGAATGTGAGAGTGAATGAATAATGGAAAGCGCTTTGGGTGCCTTGAAAAGCGCTATATAAATCCAATCCATTATTATTATTATTATTATTATTGAGAAAAGCAAACTCAAAATTGGTTTTTGTTTTTATAGGGCAGGGCAGCATTAACCAACACCTCCAATCTCGTCTCATTGATTGGACTCCAGTTGGCTGACACCTGACTCCAATTAGCTCTTCGAGATGTCATTATCACTGTAAATCTCACCTTGTCCCGTACTCTGATCATTTGCTCATCACCTTCAATATTAATCTGTCTCTGTCCAAAATCATCATTCCGCAATATCAAAAATATAAATTCTGACACCTTTTCCTCCGACATCATCAATCTCCCCAGCCCTAATGCCAACTGTTCACCTGATGCCCTGGTCTCCCACTACAACAGCAACCTCTCCACCTTTCTGAATAACCATGCCCCGCTGAAAACCAGACCTGTTTCCTTCACCCACTCATCACCATGGTTCACCCCTGCCCTCCGTCAGCTCAAAGCTAAAGGACGCCAACTGGAACGACTCTACAATAGAACTGGACTTGCCATACACAAAGACATGTACTCTAATCACATAATGCTCTACAAGGACCATCTCTCATCAGCTAAATCTGCTTATTATTCTGGTCTAATTAATTCTAATCAAAATAATTCAAAAACTCTTTTTTCCCTGCTGAACAACATCACTAAACCTCCCGACTCCCTCCCCCTCCATCTGCAATCCACTGACTTTTGTAACTCTCTCATGTCCTTTTTTGTTTCCAAAATCACTGACATTCATAAATATCTAACTTCTCATGGTGCTTCTGTTTCTGGAATGGACATCGCTGTCCCCCCACCACCTTCCATGATCACATTTTCCAGTTTCATCCTTCCCTCAATGACATCACTGAACTCATCCTCAGATCCAAACCCTCCACCTGTCAGCTCGATCCTCTCCCTACAGCTCTAGTTAAAACCTGCCTCTCTTCTCTCGCTCCACTCATAACTGATATTATTCAAAGCTCCCTAAGCTCTGGAATTGTCCCCCCAACTTTCAAAACTGCAATAGTTACACCTCTCCTGAAAAAACCTGGCCTAGACCCCACGAACTTCAATAACCTACGCCCCATTTCCAATCTACCCTTCATCTCTCTTGAAAAATCTGTTGCCTCCCAACTCCACGACCACCTCATCACCAATAACATCTACGAACAGTTTCAATCTGGCTTCCGTCCTCTCCACAGCACTGAAACAGCACTCCTGAAAATCACAAACGACCTGCTCACTGCCTCTGACTCTGGTTTATTGTCCATTCTCATCCTTCTTGATCTCACAGCAGCATTTGACACCATCTCCCACAGCACTCTCCTCAGCAGACTGTCATCTATAGGAATCACTCACACTCCTCTTGCCTGGTTCACCTCCTATCTCTCTGGCCATACACAATTTGTTCAACTGAAGTCATCTAAATCCAATATCTTTCCTGTTTCTGCTGGTGTGCCCCAGGGCTCTGTCCCAGGGCCTCTTCTGTTCATCATCTATCTTCTCCCACTAGGTTACATTTTCCGTAAACACAACATTAACTTCCATTGTTACGCGGATGACACCCAGCTCTACCTCTCAACCAAACCCTCAGCTTCACTCCCACCTTCCTCCCTGACCCTCAGTCTCCAAGAAATCCATTCTTGGTTCACTTCCAACTTCCTCAAATTGAACATTTCTAAAACTGAAGTCCTCCTGGTAGGCACACCTCACACTCTCTCCAGATCTAACAGTTTCTCCATCTCTATTGACAGCTCAGCAGTAATTCCCTCTCCTCATGTTAAGAGCCTGGGTGTCATCCTCGACAGCACACTTTCTTTCCAATCTCACATCAACAACATTACCCGGTCTGCTTATTTCCATCTGCGTAACATCTCCCTTCTCCGTCCATCTCTCACTCCTCACACCACTGCCATCCTTGTCCACAGCCTCGTCACATCCAGGATTGATTATTGCAACTCACTTCTCTTTGGTCTCCCCAACAAATCCCTCCATAAACTGCAGCTTCTCCAGAATGCTGCAGCACGTGTCATCACTAGGACTCCATCATCTCATCACATCACCCCCGTCCTGCAGCAACTTCACTGGCTGCCCATTAAACAGAGAATCAGTTTCAAAATTCTGCTCATCACTTTCAAAGCTCTTCATAACCTGGCTCCATCCTACATATCTGATGTCATTCACATCTCCACTCCTGTCCGTTCACTTCGTTCCTCTTCTGCTCCTCAACTCTCAGCTCCCCCCGCTTGCCTCGTCACCATGGGGAGTAGAGCATTCAGCCGCTCTGCTCCCCACCTCTGGAATTCTCTTCCCCCTGACCTTCGCACCACTCACTCTCTCTCTCTCACTTTTCAAATCAAAACTCAAAACACACCTGTTCACACAAGCTTTTACCACCTAGTTTTAATTATTATGTCTTAGTGTTTTTATATATTTTTTAACGTTTTTATCTTGCTCTATTTTTATCTTGTACAGTGTCCTTGGGTGACTTGAAAGGCGCTTTTAAATAAAATGTATTATTATTATTAGTCAGGGGTTCACCTACTTTTTTCACCTGCGAATGTTTACATGGTGTGCTCAATAAAAACATGGAAACATATAATTATTGGTGTGATATTAGTTTAGGCAGACTGTGATTGTCTGTTGTTGTTACTTAGATGAAGATCAGATCACATTTTATAATCAATTTGTGCAGAAATCCATATTATTTCAAAGGGTTCACATACTTTTTCTTGCAACTGTACAGTTCTAATTATTACACATATTTTGCATTACACTTAGCAATTGGCCTAGATTAGCATGTGTACACTGCTTACATTTGATGAACTAGTAAGTAATTTAACATATGTCCAAATATGTTCGTCAGGATTATCTCAGGGAGAATGAGATTCATCTGCTGTTGGAGACAAATTATATTGTTTGTAAAAGTGATGTCTCACTTTGATACATTTTCAAAACCCAAAGCATTTTAACCTTTTTTACATGAATTTACTTGTACTATTTATTAATTTATTTATCAAATTTATTCCAATCACAAATTTAACAATTATTTTTGGCCTAAAAATATCACAGAGCATTAGTCAGGATTATCTCCGAGAGAATGAGATTCAGCTGCTTTTGGAGACAAATTAAACATGACACTTTTTCCTGTTGACTAACATAAATTGAAGTAGTTGTCATTTTGCATGTTAAAGCTTAAGTATGCATGATAGGAGAAATGTAATGTTAGCAACCTAAATTATTTAGCTTTTCTTTTTATTAGGGGGGGGGGACCCCCACATATATTGGTATCAGTTTGTATATTGGTATTGGAAATTAGGAGTTAAACAATATTGGTATATTGGATATCAGTACAAAAGCCAATATTGAGCATCTCTAGTTAAAATATTAATATTTTTTCTTATCATCCCTTTTTTTTTCTTGCAGTGCCTTGTTTGACTTCTACCACTACTTCTACATGCTGACAAATGTCCTGTTCTACGTTAGCTCTGCAATCAACCCGGTCCTCTACAACCTGGTGTCTGCTACCTACCGCCAGATCTTCTTCTCCACGCTGCATTACTTTTTCATGCCCTGCCGTCACTCGCCTAGGAGGCAGCCATCCCCTCTGACCCGCCACTCCATCAGCATCTCCAGCAACCACACCCTTTCCACCAACATCATCAAAGAAACCACATACTGAACAAGGGAATTCTCTTTTTTCACCTAACATAAATTCATTCAGTGTAGTGATGTGTCGGTCGTGAATGCAATGGCTCTTTGAAGTGACCAATCGGAGCCATTTCCATCTTGACAGAGGCAGAGAGTGACACAGACTGTACCTGCACCCCCTGTCCTACCCCGAGCTGCTAACAAATGTCAAAAATGTACACACACGTGTGTAGCACACGTGCACACACAAATTGCATGGCTCAGTGAGACGAGGGGGCATACCTCCGATTTCTATAAAAGCAAGGAGGGGGGTGGCATGCGCAAGATACCTGGGACAAATATTACATTAACATGATGGGACCTGTTGATAAATATTTTACCTACAGAGTTTGTTTTTGTGATTTGAAATTTGTTTTTGTAGCTCTCTGCTTTATGTTAAATAAAATATGTTATTTAAGGGTTAGGGTTAGATTAACCCTAACACACACACACACATATACTTCTCTTTATTCTCTGCTGACATCTGTGAACGGATAATATATTACATCATTGCTTTTTACTCAAACTTGCATGCCGCAGCTTTATTGTTGAATGTAATACAGGAGGTTCTTAATGTACTGTACATCAAATTCTCAGTGGGAGATATTGTTTATGAATTTTCAGGAATCATAAAAGCTTTTTAAAAACCTGCAAATAATTGAAAACAGTAGAAAATGTATTTCATGTGTTTGTGCAGAACTATGAAAAATTATATTTGTGTTGGTAAATAAAACTATCCATAAACACATTTTTTTTCTTGTGAACAATTTTCCCAAAACATCTTGTAACGTTTGGTTGTCTGCTGCTACTGACCCAGAGAGATTTGACAGTCTTCCATTTGGACCAAAATAAGAAAAAAAACAAGATCTGGAAACAATCTGAACTATTCACACAGCAAGATAATCATGCAAATTTTTTATTAGATCCTCCCTTTCCAACAATTTTAGGGATGTGCCTGATTACCATAACAACTTTGAAGATATTTTTATCAGATAAACCGAATCAGTACATTGTGAAATTTTCCGATGACACCGTTATACTTAGTCTGCTAACAAAAGACTCTGACCTAAGAAGCCACAGCCGTGTGGTAGATGAGTGTGTGACCTGGTGTGATGCTCACGAGCTCTTTATCAACACAGAGAAGACAGTGGAGATGCTGGTGGATCCTCGCGGTCAGTTGGAAATCAATTCCCGGTGGCGGTGCATGGGCACAACATTCAGCAGGTGAAATCCTTTAAGAATCTGGGAGTTCACATTGATAATGATCTCACCTGGAAGACTCATGCTGACAGTGTTTGTGCTCGAATCCATCAGCGTCTACACTTTCTTCGTAGACTTAGGTTGTTTGGTGTCTGTCCACAGATAATGATGGTTTTCTATAGGGCAACAATAGAGTCCATCTTGAGATATGGCATCGCATGTTGGTTTGGTAACCTCACGGTGAAGTCAAAGGCTCAGATCTCCACTTTGATTAAGATAGCAGGGAAGATAATGGGTTCAACTGCTCCCTTAATGCCACAAGAGGTGTTTGAGCAGACCATCCTCAAACAAGCAAATAGTATTTTAACGGATTCCTCCCATGTTTTACATCCGGAATATGTTTTGTTAAAGTCACGACAAAGATACAGAATCTGCCTCTGCAAACACAACCGGTACAAACATTCGTTTCTTCCATTATCCATTAAGGCCATCAATGAACAAAGAAGCATGAGATGAACATGTCTGGTAGAGTGTGCTGTAAACATCTTTCTGTCCAGAGGGTTGTATTCAGAGGTTTGGGGGGTGGGTGTGGAGGGGCCAATTATGTGGTGGTCATTTAATCTGTATTTGTTCGTTCTTTTTAGGTGATTTATTCTTCTTTTTTTTAGTCTATTCTGAGAATATTTTTTGTATGAGTAAAATATGGTGCAGCAAAAATGGCCCCTCTGTCTGAATCAAATGTCTCCCAAGGGAGACAAATAAAGAGTTGATTGATTGATCCGAGGAGCTTTGTCAATTCTGACAGGAATATGGGAGGGTCAATCTTATAAACTGTAGCTGTCTATTGTTGCTCAACGAGCAGCATCTGCCTGTGAATACTGTGACACTGTCTGTGTCTCTTACAGTGTGCTGCATAGTGCTGGTACCAAGTTTGTTTTTATCTTTTATTTGTGGGGTGACCCACGGGAATGTGACATCTTTTAGCCTTTGTCACAATGACTTTCATTTTTGTACAGTTCCTAGAGTTAACAGAGAAGTAGGGAAATATGTTTTTAATGTAAAGGCTCCCCAAAACTGGAACAGTCTTCCTGCAGTTATTCGGTCTCTCACTTCTTTTCATACTTTTCAAAACGCAATTCTAACTTACCTTCAGAGTACCAGCTTCTGTAAATGCTATTAATCTTTATTATTATTGTTATTGTTTGTGCTGTCCTAATCATATGTGCTTTATAGGACTTGACAGTAAGTTAAACGCCTCCTTAATATCAAAATTCTGAAGACAGATGACTCCTTGTCCACAGATTTATTGACAATGAAAAGGAAGGTGAAACTGAAACATACAAAGTACAATCAACTCTGTTAGTCTCTTTAACTTATAAATAAACTAGTACACACATTAGAAATGAAACAAATCACATTGTTTTAACACTGAAATCAGCTGCACTTATTAATTAGCATTTTAACTTCTGTTTCATTTCTTCATGGACAATTTAGTTTTTTCTGTTATTTATCTGATGGTTTAACACATGAATCAGTTCTATGAACTAGATCAGCAATATAAATGCACAAGCAGTAAACATATTTTTACACATTAACATTCTTCCAAAAATGATAAACTAAAATGACAAAGAACATCATTAACAGTCAATACATACCTACGATGCTACCAAAAGGCATAAGATGTTTACAGATTTTGCTGGATTAGCTTAGACAACAGTCTTCACCTTGTACCATGCATAGATATTATATATATTGCTAGATGTCTTAACTTGGAGTCGACAGTGTCCTTACACGGCGGCCATCTTACTGCCAACAGCAGATGCTCCACTCTCAATGGTAGCAGCTGGAAGACTGTGTTGACTTTCATAACTTTTTTTGTCAGTAAAGTCTCTATTACAGCAGCTATTTCTGGATCCTATACAGGGTCTGATCCAGTTATTCCATCTCGGTCCACCTTTAGCTCCTTTAATTCTGTCTCATATTCAGAGTTGTATAAGTTAGTCTCGGGGCAAAAGCCATCTGGTTCTCCACTTGATTTGATGTCTTGCCACCTCGTCTCTGGAAGGAGGCTTTCCCGTGTCTTGGCCCGTCGCTAGGTCTGATCATTAAGGGGAGCCTGAGCACAGGAGTGGTTCCGGCTGCATTGAAAGCTGCAGTGATTCGGCCAATCCTGAAGAAACCTGGAGCTGATGTCTCTGTGCTTGCTAATTACAGGCCAATTTCCAACCTCCCTTTTACCTCGAAACTGCTGGAGAAAGTTGTTTATCAGCAGCTTGTGTCTCATATATCTGACTCCGATTTGTTCGAGGTTTTTCAGGTCTGGTCATAGCACTGAGTCAGCCTTGCTGAGGGTTTTTAATGACATCTATATTTCCCTGGACCAGGGTTTGTCTGTTGTGCTACTTTTGTTAAATCTAACTGCAGCTTTCGATACGGTCGACCATGCCATTCTCCTGGATCGTTTGGAGCAGTGGGTCGGGATCACTGGGTCTGCACTGGACTGGTTCCGCTCGTACCTCCATGGAAGGACGTTCTGCGTTAAACTGGGGGATGCATTTTCCTCAAGGGAGGATCTTCGCTGGTGGGTCCCACAGGGCTTGATTCTCGGCCCTCTTCTTTTTTCTATTTATTTGCTGCCCCTTGGCCCAATCCTCCATAAACATGGCATTCAATTTCACTTATAGAATAGAATAGACTTTATTGATCCCACAGGGGGGAAATTCACTTGTCACAGCAGCACCATCACTCAAAAGGTAATTAGAAGAAAGATAAAAAACAAGGATACATGTATATACACATAGGCAGTAATCTAGTATTGTAATCTTAGATCACTAAAAAAATCACAAATAAAAGATTAAAACTAGGGATGAGCCGGATACTCGTTTCAGATGAGTATCCGGTACGGATAATACATTTTTGACGAGTACGAGCATAAACCGAGTAAAATTCATGATTATCCGTGTTCGAGTGCAAGGAGAATCCTCATTGGATAACTAACTGTCTTTACGCTCTGTGATTGGCCTGTCACACAGAGCGTCAGGGCCGGCCCTACCCAATTTGGTGCCCCAGGCAAGATTACTTCTTGGCGCCCCCCCCCCCCCCCCCCCCCCTTTTTTTTTTTCCTCAGTGTCCCCCCTGTACAAACAGAATTTAAGGACAGCAGCCATCTAAATGATCACAACAGTTCATTTTTATTATTTGAACAACAACAATCTTTCAAGCAGCTCTATTCCTTGCTGCAAAGGCATCTATAGAATAATCTCACCTTGGGGTTGATGTTTGTAAAAAAAATGTCCATTGATACATGCTGGATCTCAGGTATGTTTTAATCAGGTTCAATCAGGAGAAACTTCTCACTGCAGCAGCAGCTGTCACTGGCATCATGGCAGCAATCCTCAGGGCCAGCAGCATATTAGGGTAAACTTCAGTTACTCTGCTCTTTGTGGAAATTCAAAGTCTGATGTTAGCTGATAGGTCCTCTGTGGACTAACTCCACCTTCATCTTACCAGACAGGTGAGGTCAGTCAGCAGGTCTAAAGGAGCCTTTAAAGACTCGTCCTGAACTTTAGGATGTGTTGATGGGTGTCTGTGTCCTCAGGCTGTTGAACACTGCTGCTGTGTCTGTCCCTTCAGCTGGAAGAAAATCAAACACACATGTAAATATAAATAATCCTTCAGTAAGGTCACACAGTGATTTATAAATGACAGGACATCAGGTAACACACCTGAAGCATAAAGTATGAATAACAGTATTGTTCAGTAACAGGACTTCAGCTCTAACATGCTGTTACAGGACTCACCTGCTTCAGGCTGAATTTCAGAGGTGGTGGTGGTGGATGCCTGCCTTGTAGCTGTATTCAAGCATAGAGCACATCCAAACTGTCACACCACTGCATTTGGCTTGTGTCCTTCTACTTCATTTTATGAATAAAATAATTGAGTTTATGCATAAAGTTGCAATGTACAAATAAACATTATTTTATTTGACTAATGAGTCCTACATTTACTGTAATTACTAACAAGGCTGTAACATTCATTAACAGCAATCATAACAATAACATATGAGTGTGTCAGAGACCACAGGCATCTGGCTAAACTTACCTGCTGCAGGGTGGTGTTGGTGTGGATGTTCCATCAGAAGCTCCAGCAGCTGTTAGGCTGCATCTAGACAGAAACAGATATACATGTTACTGTACAAGATCACACATAGTAGCAGATAAGTGAGTAAAACTTTATTTATAGAGCATATTTAAAGGCAACAGTCACAAAGTGCTGCACATGACAAGCAAAGAAAAACTGATAACAATAACAGTAAAACATGAAACACATGAATCAATGGAAAGCCTTTTAAAAAGACAGATTTTAGGTTGCTTTTTAAAATGTCCTCTGATGACTGATTTGTATCTAACAGTGGGTTCTGTGGTGACCTCTGACATTTATATACTATCATTAATGCAGCAATAATCTGTTGCAATAATCTAAAAAAGAAAACCATCAATCTGATTTTTTGCAAAATACAAACCATTTTCTACTGAGTTTTAAAAAGTCATTTTGACCAGAAAAATATAATAAACAGACATAATTAATAATAAATGATCAGAAAATTATTAAGGATCATTATATAATTATTAGGAGTTATTATGAAACTCCGAATTCTCAGAACACAAAACATGAAAACATCTGAAGATATTCCAGAACACTGAAATGATCCTGAGAGGTTATTGTAATGTGTTCATGATGCTGCTGCTCTGTTACTGTTGCTTTAAGGTCATGTTTACAGTCTGTGAGAGCTGCATGTGCAGCTGGTGAGATGCAGCTGATCCCAGCTGTTTAACAGCTTTAATAAACCACTGGTAACCTGCTGAAAAACCAGCAGAGACCAGCTGGTTACCAGCATATGTTGTGTTTTAGTGCTGGGATGCTGGTCCAGTATGGATGCTGGTGATAGGATACTGGACCAGCACCAAAACACAACATATGCTGGGAACACCTATGCTGGTCTAAGCTGGTTTTTTCAGCAGGGAAGAGCTAAATATGATTGTGTCTCTTGCTTTAGTGCTGCACAAACGTTACAATATTAAGAAACTATAGCTTAGCTAAGCCTCCCCAGGATGCTAATAAATAACATCATCATTACTGTAACATTTCCTTACCTCTGTCTTTATCGCGTTTTTCCTCCTCTTCTTTTTTCCTCCTCTGGGCACCAGGTCATTTAGGGCGTTTTGACATGTTGAGCTAGCTGACTCATCAGAAATGACCCAAGTAGCAGGTAGAGGCTAATGAGACGGAGGAGGGGGCGCCGTGGGCGCTAGGTTCACGTATCGTTTACAACTTCAGTAAAGTTGGCAAGATATTGACAGATTTGACATTTAAGATTCAATAACTCTGATCAGAATGTCGTTATGAAACATACCTCTGTAGTATCGTGGCAAGGTAGTGAAAAAGTTACAACCTCATTTTTTCCCTAAACAACCGCCTGTCCTCTGCTCCTGACGCAGCTAGCCCATGAAACTGCTGCGAGCGCTCAGGGACCGTCTGCAAATATAAACACTAGACATGGCTGAAAAGATGTAAAAACTCCACACAAAGGGGAGGATTTGGCGCCCCCTCCAGCGGAGGGCGCCCTAGGCAACGGCCTAGTCAGCCTATGCCCAGGGCCGGCCCTGCAGAGCGTCCACCCCTCCCTACACCAGTGGCGGCCGGTGACTTTTTTTTGGGGTGGGGCGCTAACCACATATCACCACTAGGGGATGCCAAATTACCATTGATTCCTATGCATCAGCGTTACACAACTGAAGGTCACAGTAGCGCTTCCGGCAACAAAGTTGTTCAAAAAGTCATCTTTTTGACAAAAACATTCTTAATATTCATCCATTCACCCATATATTACACAAACTGCACACACGCTTAAGGGGAGTAGGCTAATCTAGTCAATAGAATCCACTTTCTACCAACACCCAATAAGCTGTAAATAAGCGTGAGGCCGTAAAATAGACGCTACACGTATCCAGAAAAACACACAGTGACACAACGCAAGATATTCACAGAAGCAGGCGTTTAGATTAAAGCCCAGACTCACAACAAGAAGAATAGAAGTACCACTCTTAGTTCAAAGCGTATGGAGCAATGCTAGCCGCTAACGAGGCAGCATGCTAATTTCCTGAAGCCAAAAGCTAAAATGAGGCTTACCTGCAGGTTATGGCCATAATCCGTGTGGTGTAGTTAAAAAAATCCACTCGGTTCGTGAAGTTCTATATCCCAACGTAAAAGCTTAGCTGATCAGACTGTTTGCTGGCATTGTTTTGCTGGGAAAATGTCCTTGTGTAGCTTCTCCCTCTGTCCTGCGTTTGTTGCTTTATTTTAATGTCCGGCTGGTCGGGTCCAAGCTCTTTAAGGCCAAGTTTTTCCTGTTGTGTCCTCCTACTAAACGGCTCGCTTTTCAAAGACGCAACTGTATTTGTTTTCTCCATAGTTGAGGTGTGCACGGCAGCAGCTACAACAACAAACTGAACTAGCACGACGCGCTAGCCTGTGGAAAGTTTTCCCCTCAGGGCGGGGTGAACAACCTGACCAATCAGCGATCTCCTCCCCCTGGTCTGAGCAGAATTCACCCGGTGAGGCGGCGACGATCGCTAAAAGATGCGACCAACCGCTCTCCTATTCTTTCTCGTTGTGGACGGTTTGGGGAACCACTGCACATGCGCCAGTTAGCCCATATTAAGTCAATGGTAAAGATTGCTGCGCCCGCGAGAGGACACGTGACAAGTACGTCGACGATTCGGCCGTGTTAAAAGTAAAAAGAACATTATTAAACACAGATTACACACAGCACTTAGTCCATATGGTGTGTATAGATCGTTTAGTTTACTTTTTATGTTATTTTAAATATATTTTGTGATTCCTATCTTCTTCTTCTCCTTCCTGTGAGTGGTGGGGCGGCGCCCTAGCGCCCCCTATGGACGAGCCGCCACTGATACACACCCACACATATTATACATCAAATTGTTCAGCTTGGTCTAAGGAACCCAATACCCCCCACCCCCCTTCCCTGCTCTCTGATTGGTTGAGAGATTTTAAGCTTCTTCTTGCTTAATAGAAATACGCACATACACATATTATACATCAAACTGATCAGCTTGGTCTGATGAACCCAGTGCCCCCCCCTCCCTGCTCTCTGATTGGCTGAGAGAGTTCAAGCTTCTTCTTTGTTAACAGAAATACGCACCCAGACATGTTATACATCAAATTGATCAGCTTGGTCTCAGGAAACCAGCCATCCCCTAGCCCTGCTCTCTGATTGGCCGAGAGAGTTCAATCTTCTTCCAAGTTAACAGAAATACGCACCCAGACATGTTATACACCAAATCGATCAGCTTGGACTCAGGAAACCAGCCGTCCACCATCCCTGGTCTTTGATTGGCTGAGAAAGTTTTGAAACCTTAAAGTTCAATTTCTGCTCTTTCTAACAGTNATTTCCTGAAGCCAAAAGCTAAAATGAGGCTTACCTGCAGGTTATGGCCATAATCCGTGTGGTGTAGTAAAAACAATCCACTCGGTTCGTGAAGTTCTATATCCTGAGCTGATCAGACTGTTTGCTGGCATTGTTTTGCTGGGAAAATGTCCTTGTGTAACTTCTCCCTCTGTCCTGTTTGTTGCTTTATTTTAATGTCCGGCTGGTCGGGTCCAAGCTCTTTAAGGCCAAGTTTTTCCTGTTGTGTCCTCCTACTAAACGGCTCGCTTTTCAAAGACGCAACTGTATTTGTTTTCTCCATAGTTGAGGTGTGCACGGCAGCAGCTACAACAACAAACTGAACTAGCACGACGCGCTAGCCTGTGGAAAGTTTTCCCCTCAGGGCGGGGTGAACAACCTGACCAATCAGCGATCTCCTCCCCCTGGTCTGAGCAGAATTCACCCGGTGAGGCGGCGACGATCGCTAAAAGATGCGACCAACCGCTCTCCTATTCTTTCTCGTTGTGGACGGTTTGGGGAACCACTGCACATGCGCCAGTTAGCCCATATTAAGTCAATGGTAAAGATTGCTGCGCCCGCGAGAGGACACGTGACAAGTACGTCGACGATTCGGCCATGTTAAAAGTAAAAAGGACATTATTAAACACAGATTACACACAGCACTTAGTCCATATGGTGTATTGATCGTTTAGTTTAATTTTTATGTTTTTTTAAATATATTTTTTGATTCCTATCTTCTTCTTCTCCTTCCTGTGAGACTGGTGGGGCGACGCCCTAGCGCCCCCTATGGACGAGCCGCCACTGCCCTACACACAAAACCATCTCTCGCTGCGCTGCTCCGCTCACACCTCACACACGACAGTGACTGATGCCTCTGTGTTTGTAGCTCTCACATTGCTTCAGTAAACAGTACTCCCTTCTTCAGCTCGCCTCTTTGTCAGTTTGTGTAACATTTAAAGTTACGTTTCATAGCGGTGCATTTGACAAGACAGAGCTGAAAACGGCTCGTGTCGCGTCAGTCACTGTCCTTCACTCCAGTCGTCTCTCTCTCTCTCTCTCGAAATATGGCACAGGGCTATTTGGTCAGTAGAAAAACCTCTCTCTCTCTCTCTCTCTCTCTCTCTCTCTCTCTCTCTCTCTCTCTCTCACACACACACACACACACACACACACACACACACACACACACACACACACACACACACACACACACAAATCTCTTCATGGCTTGGCTCCACCATACATCAGTGAGTTATTGTCCATCTACACTCCCATCAGAAACATGAGATCTAGCTCGCAGTCTTTTTTAATTGTTCCAAAAACACGTTAGAAAACTCGGGAAGACAGGGCTTTCTCTGTGGCTGGCCCTAGGCTGTGGAACAGCCTTCCTGTGGATCTAAGAACCACACAAAACATAGAGCACTTCAAAGCACTACTTAAAACTTACTTGTTTGAGCTGGCTTTTAATGCAGGTTGACTTGAGTAGGCAACTTCGGTTGGCCTAGTGGTATGAGTGTCTGCCTTGGGACTGGGAGATCAGGGTTCGATTCCCGGTTGGGTCATACCAAAGACTTTGAAAAAATGGGACCCAATGCCTCCTCGCTTGACACTCAGCACTAAGGGGTTGGATTGGGGGGTTAAACTACCAAATAGTTCCCGAGCGCGGCCACAGCTGCAGCTCACTGCTCCCCACCACGGGGATGGATCAAATGCGGAAATGTAATTTCACCAGTGTGTGATGATGACTTGGGACTTTAACTTTAAATTAGAAAATAAAATACCTTCAATTTGCTCTTTAATTACCTTCTTTTTAAAAGGGGAAACATTGTCTAATGCCACACGTAAAGAGGAAGTAACACTATAAACTAGACCATCAATTTGTGAAGGGCTAGAAATGAAATAGTTGCCCTCTGCTAAGTTCCTCTGAGATTCTGAAGAGATGGAACAGCTGCTTTAAAGTTTGCTACAGCGTTATCAGATAAAGATCGACTATAGTGGAATTTACTTTCATGTCTGTAGAACTCAGTTATAATAAACTCAAAAGTTATCAAAAAATGGTCCAACATGACAGGATTGTGTGGAAATACTGTTATTTCCTCGCACTCTATACCATATGTCAGCACAAGGTTTAATGTGTGATGGCAGGAGTAGGTGGAGCTATGGATTGTTTGAGTAAAACCAATTGAGTCTAAGATATTACTAAAGGCTACATTGACAGGATCACTTTCAATGTCAACATGAATGTTAAAATCCCCACAATGACCTTATCAGTATTTAACACCAAATCAGATAAAAAAAATCAGAGATCTGATCCAAAAATTGAGAGAAGGGGCCTGGTGGACAATACAAGACTACAAACAAAAGTTGTTTTAGTGCTTTGAAATCTGGATTAGGAAAACTAATATTAAACACATAACCTGGAAGGACAGGGATCCAGCCTGTTTAATTCTATTGAAGGAGTCCTGGAGACGCTTCCAGCGAGTGGTAAAGATGGCTCGGAAGAATTATTTTTCTGACATTATCAGTAATCATCCGCCTGTCGATCTCACGCTCCACCCTTCCCTCACTCGTGAACAAGACCCCGAGATACTTGAACTCCTCCACTTGGGGCAGGACCTCGTCCCTGACCTGGAGAAGGCATTCTACCCTTTTCCGACTCAAGACCATGGTCTCGGATTTAGAGGAGCTGATTTTCATCCCAGCTGCTTCACACCCGGCTGCGAACTGCTCCAGCGAAAGCCGGAGATCACGTTCTGATGAAGCCAACAGGACCACATCATCTGCAAAAAGCAGAGACCTGATCCTTAGGTCACCAAAACGGATCCCCTCACCACCTTGGCTGCACCTAGAAATTCTGTCCATAAAAGTTATGAACAGAATCGGTGACAAAGGGCAGCCTTGGCGGAGTCCAACTCTCACCGGAAACAAGCCCGACTTACTGCCGGCAATGCGGACCAAGCTCTGACACTGGTTGTACAGGGACCTAACAGCCCGTATCAAGGGGCCTGGTACCCCATACTCCCAGAGTACCCCCCACAGGGCCCCCCGAGGGACGCGGTCGAACGCCTTCTCCAAATCCACAAAACACATGTAGATTGGTTGGGCGAACTCCCACGCACCCTCCAGGACCCCCCCAAGGGTATAGAGCTGGTCCAGTGTTCCACGGCCAGGACGAAAACCACATTGCTCCTCCTGAATCCGAGGTTCGACTATCCGACGGACCCTCCTCTCCAGAACCCCTGAATAGACCTTACCAGGGAGGCTCAGGAGTGTGATCCCCCTGTAGTTGGAACACACCCTGCGGTCCCCCTTTTTAAATAGGGGGACCACCACCCCGGTCTGCCAATCCAGTGGAACTGCCCCCGATGTCCACGCGATATTGCAGAGCCGCGTCAACCAACACAGCCCCACAACATCCAGAGCCTTAAGGAAATCCGGGCGGATCTCATCCACCCCCGGAGCCTTGCCACCGAGGAGTTTTTTGACCACCTCAGTGACCTCTGCTCCAGAGATTGGAGAGCCCAACCCAAAACCCCCAGACTCTGCTTCCATCCTGGAAGACGTGCCGGTGGGATTGAGGAGGTCTTCGAAGTGCTCGGCCCACCGATTCACAACGTCCCGAGTCGAGGTCAGCAGCACACCCTCCCCACTGTAAACAGTGTTGGTAGTGCACTGCTTTCCCCTCCTGAGGCGCCGGATGGTGGACCAGAATCTCCTCGAAGCCGTACGGAAGTCTTGTTCCATGGTCTCACCGAACTCCTCCCACGCCCGGGTTTTTGCCTCCACGACCACCCGAGCCGCATTCCGCTTGGACTGCCGGTACCCATCAGCTGCCTCCAGAGTCCCACGGGCCAAAAGGACCCGATAGGACTCTTTCATCCCTAACCGCCGGTGTCCACCAGCGGGTTCGGGGGTTGCCGCCACGACAGGCACCGGCCACCCTGCGGCCACAGCTACGGTCAGCCGCCTCGACAATGGAGTCACGGAACATGGCCCATTCGGACTCAATGTCCCCCGCCTCCCCCGGGACGTGTTCGAAGTTCTGTCGGAGGTGGGAATTGAAGCTCCTTCTGACAGGAGACTCTGCCAGACGTTCCCAGCAGACCCTCACAACACGTTTGGGTCTGCCAGGTCTGACTGGCATCTTCCCCCACCATCGAAGCCAACTCACCACCAGGTAGTGGTCAGTTGACAGCTCCGCCCCTCTCTTCACCCGAGTGTCCAAGACATGCGGCCGCAGATCAGATGAAACGACAACAAAATCGATCATCGACCTGCGGCCTAAGGTATCCTGGTGCCAAGAGCACATATGGACACCTTTATGCTTGAACATGGTGTTTGTTATGGACAATCCATGACGAGCACAGAAGTCCAATAACAGAACACCACTCGGATTCAGATCAGGGGGGGCGTTCCTCCCAACCACACCTCTCCAGGTCTCACTGTCATTGCCCACGTGAGCATTGAAGTCCCCCAGCAGAACGAGGAAGTCACTCGAAGGAGCGCTTTCCAGTACCCCCTCCAGGGACTCCAAAAAGGGTGGGTAGTCTGAGCTGCAGTTTGGTGCATAAGCACAAACCACAGTCAGGACCCGTCCCCCCACCCGAAGACGGAGGGAGGCTACCCTCTCGTTCACCGGGGTAAACCCCAACGTACAGGCACCAAGATGGGGGGCAAGAAGTATGCCCACCCCTGCTCGGCGCCTCTCAGTGGGAGCAACTCCAGAGTGGTAGAGAGTCCAGCCCCTCTCAAGGAAACTGGTTCCAGAGCCAGAGCCATGCGTTGAGGTGAGTCCAACTATATCTAGTCGGAACCTCTCAACCTCACACACCAACTCCGAGATCGACAGGCGGATTGGTGCTGCGTCTGCAGTGATGCGGGCGTTGTGCCGGTCTGTTGTGGTGAAGAGGGAGCTGAGCCGAAAGGCGAAGCTCTCGATTTACCGGTCGATCTACGTTCCTACCCTCACCTATGGTCACGAGCTTTGGGTAGTGACCGAAAGAACGAGATCGCGAATACAAGCGGCCGAAATGAGTTTTCTTCGCAGGGTGGCTGGGCTCTCCCTTAGAGATAGGGTGAGAAGCTCGGTCATCCGGGAGGGCCTCAGAGTAGACCCGCTGCTCCTCCACATCGAGAGGAGCCAGTTGAGGTGGCTCGGGCATCTGATTAGGATGCCTCCTGGACGCCTCCCTGGTGAGGTTTTCCGGGCACGTCCAACCGGGAGGAGACCCAAAGGAAGACCCAGGACACGCTGGAGAGATTATGTCTCTCGGCTGACCTGGGAACGCCTTGGGATTCCCCCGGAGGAGCTGGCCCAAGTGGCTGGGGAGAGGGAGGTCTGGGCTTCCCTCCTTAGGCTGCTGCCCCCGCGACCCGACTCCGGATAAGCGGAAGACAATGGATGGATGGATGGATATCAGTAATCATTCTGGTCAGGGCCACCTTAACAAGCTGATAGGCCCCGGGGCAGAGAGGCTCAGTAGGCCCCTCTTATATATACATTCTTTGGTAGGCCCCCACGGCCCTTATATTTAAGTCCTCACAACGTATGCAAGACGAGAACATGTGTGGGTGTGTGTTTTGTAAGTTTTTTATAAAACTTTCAGATATGCTTGCTTTAATAATATATTTTTATTTTCCAGCATATTACTTCTCTCTCTTTATATATATATAAGAGAGAGAGAGAAGTAATATGCTGGAAAATAAAAATATATTATTAAAGCAATCATATCTGAAAGTTTTATTAAACATCATAAAACATACAAAAAACACACACATTCTCGTCTTGCATACGTTGTGAGGAGCGCCATTGACTTCCATTAATTTTAGTGACTGGATTGTGCCTTCTCCTTCTAACCCAGGGGTCAGCAACCTGCGGCTCTGGAGCCGCATGCGGCTCTTTTAGCAACCCCTAGTGGCTCCCTGGAGCTTCTTCACAAATGTATGAAAATGGATGGGGGATAAATTTTTGTTTTAATATGGTTTCTGTAGGAGGACAAACATTCTTAACATTTTCCAATGCTGTAAAAATGTGCATAATAAATATTACATTTCAACATTTCTGTCAACGAAAATTTGCATCATAGCCTGCGACACACGTTTCAGCGCGGCGCCCATAGATATATGGCGGCGCCGTGCCAGGCAGATGGATGTAAACAAACCAGCGGGTGTGTCAGGGCCGTGGATCCCAAAGGGAAAAAGAGAAAGATAGCTGATGAGAACAGAGGATTCAAGGAAGAATGGACCCAATTATTTGCTTTCATTGTCGACGCGGAAGGATTACCTGGAAAAACTTCAACTTTTCAACGCTGTCGCTCGGACAAGGACCAATCAGCGGAGGTTTCACTGACTGACCAATGAGGGGACAGGATGCTTCTCAGTACATCTCCGGGTAAACATGGAGGAAA
>SSNS01000028.1:0-12568 GCA_006937985.1 Aphyosemion australe | reverse complement strand
CAGGTCCAGGTCATAGCACTGAGACTGCCCTTCTTAGAGTTTTTAATGACGTTCTGCGGTCCACAGATTCCGGCTCCCATGTTTTACTGGTGTTGCTGGATCTCACAGCTGCGTTTGACACCGTAGATCATGTCATACTTCTGTCTCAACTGAACCAGGCAGTGGGTATCCAGGGAATTGCCCTCAACTGGTTCAGATCCTATCTTAGTAACAGAAGTTTTTGTGTGAGGCTGGGGGAGTATGCCTCTGAAGTCTCCTCTATACCCTGCGGTGTTCCCCAAGGCTCGATTTTAGGACCTTTGCTTTTTAATCTTTATATGCTTCCTTTGGCAGCTATTTTTAGGCAACATGGTGTGACGTACCATTTGTATGCTGATGACTGCCAATTTTATGTTTCTTTAAAATCATTAGAATCAGTGCAACCGGCTGTGGATTGCCTGAATGAAGTGAAGGGTTGGCTTTGCAACAACCTTTTACACTTGAACGAGTCAAAGTTGGAGGCTCTTTTATTTGTTCCTCCCTCTCCCACTGCAGTTAGCCCTGTCCTGCCACCCTGCTTCTCCAGTTTAGTGAAGCCAACCATCACTAACCTGGGAGTAGTGTTGGACCCAGAGCTGGATGGACTCTCACATTAGTCAGGTGGTTAGATCATGCTTTTTTCAGCTTCGCCGGATATCTAAGATGAAGTCCATCCTGACTAGACGCAACTTGCACACAGTGATCCATGCATTTGTAATCTCGCGCTTGGATTATGCGAATTCCCTTTTTTATGGATCCACATCTTCCTCAGTTGCACGCCTACAGCTGGTGCAGAATGCGGCGGCCCGCCTTTTGACGGACACCAGAAGGAGGGAGCACATTACTCCTGTTCTGGCCCAGTTGCACTGGCTCCCAGTGCGCTACCGCATCCAGTTTAAAATTTTACTTCTTGTTTTTAAATCACTTTATCTTTACGCGCCAGTGTACTTGACTCAGCTAGTTCAGCCCTACATACCTGGTCGAACCCTTCGGTCAGCAGACCACCGCCTGATACAGGTCCCAAGTGTTCGGGTGAGGACACGAGGAGCACGTGCGTTCTCAATCTGTGCGCCTCGTCTCTGGAACCAACTCCCTTTGGCAGTGAGAATGGCCCCCTCTCTCCCTGTTTTTAAGGCACGCTTGAAGGCTTATTTCTATTCGCTGGCTTTTAATTCGGCCTAGTTTGCCTTTTATTATGTTTACTTTTTATTGTTGATTTGGTAGTGGTCATCGGACTACTCATCATTTCTTGTATTGTATGTTTGGTTTTTTGTGTATGCCTGTTGTTTTTACTGTACAGCACTTTGGTCGGCCTCGGCTGTGTATAAGTGTGCTCTACAAATAAAAATGGAATGGAATGGAATGGAACCTAAGGCTGTGGTTGGCACTATATGCACTATGATTTATTACCATGTGATTTTAAGCAAAAATTGCCATTGTTATACATCCTCATGTTGTTGGTGCAGTGATGTTTTGGTTCTGTTGTATTTTTGTGCATTCTCTCTCTCTCTCTCTGCAGGTCTATAAGCGGATTCTTTTGCATTCTTTATTGTTTATTTTTGTGAAACCCCCACCCCCTTCCATCTCTCTCCCCCCTTTCTCTTTAATTTCCATGTCTGTTGGGATTTAAAACAACCAAAAGCAAAAGCATTTCTAATAAAGTTTTGATATCAGGCAGGGAATTATAGCTGAATCTATAACACTCCACCTATGAGAGTAAAACTGTAAGGCTTGTTTTTGGCACTCAGACATCCATTCTCATTGCTATACAACCGGACAAGACACAGGAAAATAAATGAAACCCAGGGACACATAGGAGAGGAGGGAGAACTGAAAGGGACTGACAATACAAAGGACACAGGACATGAAAAAATCATTTCCAAATTTACGCCCCAAAACATTATAGGGATTTTAAGACGAAAGTTGTTGAAATCTGAATTGAGTGAAGTGGCTACATTAGCACACATTGACATTTCTTCAGAATTTTTTGCCATAAATTGTTTTTTATTACTTGCTTAAAAAACTGTTTTTCTGGGTTCCCTAACTAGTAAGTTTAGTCTTATGTTCATATATTATGGACATATAGAGTTATGCGCACACTTTACTTTTTAAAGTTTGTTTCTCTGTGTTATTGCTGACAAGGTTTCTGTCCCACACATCTGCAATAAGGACATATTATAGAGAATCGTGCACCTACACACAAAATGCTCTCATGACCAGAACACACTGATTAGCAGAGAGGTGTTTGACCTTTACCAAAGTACAGTCATGGTAATTAATAGCTGTATACTTGGAAAAATCAATGTCCCTGACAATGCAAATGCGAGTTCAGAGTCTAACAGTGAACAGTAATTTGGGTTTTTATGTGAGATGTGTCATCAAATCCTCTCACTGACAAAAGCAGCAGTTTGTGTTTAGATTCCAAGAAAGATGACACCACTGGTTCTCAGAGGCCTTTATCAGTGGACAGGTGTTGAATCCTGACATGCTGCAGTTAAATATTATACAACAATAAATCAGTGGGAGGTCATGATGAGTTACTGGCACTAATAACGGATCCTAGACCAGATGTCCAAATATGAAGGATGACCCACAAATACAGCAATTGTGCAAAATTACAATGTCCATGAAGTTTATCTCACTTTTAATAATAATTCATTTTTGTTATAGGCAAGAGCAAAGCAATTTCTGCTATAAATGGGTAAAACCTGCAATGACCATATTTGTTTTACAATTTGTGTAACATTGATGTAGCTGCTCAGTCTTTTTTGCGAAGAAATTGTTAATATTCTACAATTTTCGTTTAATTAATGCATGTTTACTGTAGTTTATTGAGGCCAAATGCTAGTGACGTCTCTTCCTTCTTGAAACAGGAAAAGTGTACACAGTTAATTTTCTCTCTGCATATTCTGCACTACTATGCTGCACACAGATGGAATCAGCTTCTTTATGACCTCAAATGTGCCCCAACTCTAGTAACTTTTAAATCAAAATTGAAAACCTTCATGTTTTCATCAGCCTATGAATGTCTGTTTCTTATACTGCACCTTCTGCACTGTACCTGCTCAGCCTTTAAGTTTGTCATTTTCTTTTTAATTTATAAATCAAAATTTAATTTGTATGTATTTGAATTGAGCTGTCACGTTGGTTTTATTGTTCTTGCTGTTCTTGCTTAATGGAAAGCACATTAAATTGCCTTTGTGTATGAAATGTGCTATATAAATAAAGCTACCTTGCCTTGCATTCTCATATCTCATTCTCAAACCAAACATCTGTTTGTTCTACTTCACTGTTCTTCTGACTCACAAAGCAACCAATTATTTTCTTCTTTTTTTCCAAATACTTCTCAGAAAGGATGGTTTATAAAAATTTTCTTGTGCGGTTGGTAATATGCATTTTTTATTATTATTACTTCCTGTTCTCTGCCTGCCACACAGTGTGTAGGATTGATTTTTTTTTAATTTCTGTTCCAGATAAACCATTTGGAGTGCTCCAGTCTGTCTGGTTCTGTTTTTTTCTGTCTGCATACTGCAGGTTCTCCTGAACAACACTTCATCTGTGAGTACTGATAAACAGCGCTTTCATCAGTGGAAATGAATGTAGAACAGATGAGTCCCCGTTTCACTGCCAGGCATCTCCATATTCCCAGACAATCCTTTAAAATTTGATCCTCTGAATCTTTCTAAACAAAGATTTAAATTCCTGTTACTCATACCTGAACAAAGCAAATTTACAACATGTCTGCACTGACTCAGTCAAAATTACAGATACAATTCCTTCATGGTGCGACAAGACGACCAGATATATTATTTTGACTTTCTTTTCATTTGCTCAGCACACTGGAAGAATAAATCACCCTCTCATGAGTCTTTTTTCCAGGAATCACAAAAGCATCAAAATAATATGATTAATGAATGCAAAATTGAACGAGGAAGAGGTGGAAAAATATATTAAACTCAAAAAAAGGTGTAAGAATGAGATTGATGTTGAAAAGATGTGTGGATAAATAGCCAAACAGGAAGGTGATGAGAAATTTAGTGAAATGTATTAAGGGTGTGTCACTGGCCAGTGTGTGGAAGTGGGAACACCAACACAGGAAGTATCACAGGTAGTAATCATGTCTGGGAATTTCCACAGCAAATTGTTTTTAGAGCCATTGTAGTGTTCCAAGCAGTCTTCACGAGGGAGCCGCCATCCAGCTCCGGTGGCCTAGTGGCATGAGTGTCTGCCCCGGGACTGGGAGATCGGGGTTCGAATCCCGGTCGGGTCATACCAAAGACTTTGAAAAAATGGGACCCAATGCCTCCTCGCTTGACACTCAGCACTAAGGGGTTGGATTGGGGGGTTAAACCACCAAATAGTTCCCGAGCACGGCCACAGCTGCAGCTCACCGCTCCCCACCACGGGGATGGGTCACATGCAGAGATGTAATTTCACCAGTGTGTGATGATGACTTGGGACTTTAACTTTAACATTCTCATTAGCTGCTGTCAAATGGAGAAGGGAAAGTGGTCAGAGATCAGGTCACATGTGAAATGCTTGAGATCAAAACATTTTCTTTTTACAAGGTGGATAACATCAAATATGTGCATGAGAAACAATGATCCTGAACAATTGGGGTGGGAAAGTCAAAGAAAGGAGAATGCTGGCTGTTGCAAAACTCACAAAATAGTAGGAAAATTGATGTTGTATGCTGTAAAATAACTTATTTTGTCCAATTGCTTGACCAAATCTGGCCATTGCTTTAGCAACCCTAAGCTACCACCTGGAGCCAGCCGTGCAAATAAAAAACATCTGACCTACGACACAAAAATAAACATGAATATACTAAAAACATGAAAATCATGAATGTACTGCAGCAATCACACAGAACCAAGAGCCAACAAGAAAAAGTGGGTCCTAAGAAGAGTTTTAAATGCTGTAAGCAAGGAGTCCTGTCTAATACAAGAAGGCAGCTGGTTCCAAAGCTTGGGTGCAGCCACACCTAAAGCTGGATCACCTCTAAGCTTTAACCTCGACCTTGGAACAACCAGTAACTGCAGGCATGGGGTAGCACCTGTGGGGATGTGGGTGTTTTAACACCCACACCTTTTTCAATGAGGAGGTTGATCATTGAAACCTGCACCTCTGCACACCGGAATTACATCAAAAAGTCTTCTACATTCCATTGTTGATATGCATTTTTCCCCACTGCTTTGCACCACCCAAGTGATAAAATCATGCACGCACGCTCATTACAAGCTGCACTCCCAGTGTGCTCTGTTCGTACCACAAGAGAACTACAGCTTCATTGAGCTCAAACATTTTATTTGATCTAACATCTTAGTGTCATGGTCTGAGTGAATGGGTGAGTGGCCTCCTCTAAACTTCCTCTAACAATTGGGAGTGCTTTAAAGTCCATCGTTCAAGTTGTTTTAAAATCATAAAAATCTTTCTATTTAGTGAAAAAATAAAGATGATCACACATTTCAGTGCTGGAATAACTCTCAGATGTTTTAATTTGTCTTTAGCGGTGCAAAAAGGCTACTTCCACAAAAATCTAACAAATATCGGTCACGTGACTTTGTGACGTAGGAGGGGGCGACAGCGAGAGAGAGAGAGAGCTAGAGTAGTTCCTGCTGAAATTCAGAGAAAACCACAGCCTGGCATGCTATATCCTATACATGGAAACATATATACAGAGCAAGATCTTTTTCTATTGCTACAGTTCATCTATATTTCTATGCTAGGAAAATAAAAAAAACATTTATATAATGTTGGCTGCATGTTCCAATTTTGAAAATAAGTATTACAAATACATTTGTACTTGTGTTTTATAGATGATGGCAAATATAAGGTCACACGTGGAAGCTGGTGAAGCCGAGGTCCTTCCTGATGCTGCTGATGATGTGATGGAAGGCAGTCTGTCTACAGAGCACCACCAGCTGACCTCGGTGAACCGTGCAACGCAGTGCAACTCCAGACAAGTCATTTCTCACCGATCATCAGGTAAATTTTAATCATTTAAACACAAAATAGATTATATTATCATACATGAATAATTTGACTGAAAAATAACAGTCATCCTGTTCATTGTAGCTATCTAGTTTTTATTACGTGTGCCTCACATGCTCTAACACGGTTCCTAAACAGATAAAAAGTAGTGATTGACCTTTAATTTGAAGCAAAATATTTACAGTCCCAGAGAGCGTTAACATCAAAGCACGTTTTCCCAACTCTTAGCACAACCAAAGGATTGCAAAAGAAATGTGATCATTTAACCTAGTATTATAGACACCGTGCAGCTTCTAGGAGATCCTAAAACATTTATATTATTAAAACAAACCTGATTTTCTCAGGAACCCAAGTCAGTGTTGGGCCAGACACCAGGGACGTGGCAACCCAGTATGAAGAGAAGGACATAATATTGCCTTCCACACCTGTGACGTCATCATCAGTGGTCTCATCAGTTCCCCCAAATGACCAGGACGAGGACTTCTATCCTGATAATGACATGTCCATTGAGACTGAATCATCAGATGATGATGTGTCTCTGGAGGAGGAGCCAAGCTGGCCAGTAACACATTCCATGAACCTTTAGAAGCTTTGGATGTTACGTTAACATTATACATTTTGCATTTTAGCCAACCATCAAGGGCAGACAAATATATTGTGTGTCATGATGAGCTGATGGAGCTGTTCTCACTCTGCAATTGTGGTGAAAGATCAGAGGCGATCATCACTAAAACGTCTGGCACTTTCATAGAAGTTAAACAGGTTTGTGACTCAATTGCTTTACGTAAAGCCTGCCGCACACAAGAACAAACTACTGAGCTTACAGTCATTTGCGGCCGTTTGCTTAGCAGATTCCTCGCTGTGTGCGCCTAATTTTCACTGAGTTTTCTGCCTCACAAGACGCTAAGGTGAAAATCAAATCAGTTTGATATTTTTCGCCTCACANAAAAGTAGTCAAATATGGTGAAAGTTTGTGTATGTGGAGGTTGTTCCAACTCCTGTCTGTCTGGACATCGAGTTCATCGTTTTCCTTCAAGGAAAAACCCGGTATTTCGAGCGTGGGTGAGGTTTGTTCAAGTCGAACGGCAAGACTTCACAGCTAGGACTGTATCTGCAAGCTCCGTGGTTTGTGGTGCGCATTTTCGTGAGGAGGACTACAATGAAAGTGACCTGAGTGAGCAGAGGATGGGTTTCAAAAACACGGAGATCAGGCTGAAGCCCACTGCAGTACCGTCAATTTACAGCAGAGGCAGTCAACAGCGTGAGGGGGGACAACAAGGAGGCGATGCCGTCCAGGACAGCGGGTGCTTCAGGCTGCAGCAGCTCTAATCCTCCACGAGGAATTGCCGCTCGGAAACTAGAAGTTTCTCGGGTAATTATTATTTTTACATCTACACGTTTACTTCTGATATACTGTATTAATATAGAAATATGGTTTCTGGAGGTGGTTTGTTACTGTTTACTCAAGAGAAGCTTATTAGCAGCTAAGATTACAATACTAGATTACTGCCTATGTGTATATACATGTATCCTTGTTTTTATTTCTCTTCTAATTATCCTTTGAGTGATGGTGCTGCTGTGACAAGTGAATTTCCCCACTGTGGGATCAATAAAGTCTATTCAGAGCAAGATCTTTTTCTATTGCTACAGTTGGTCTATATTTCTATGCTAGGAAAATAAAAAAACATTTATATAATGTTGGCTGGCATGTTCCAATTTTGAAAATAAGTATTACATATACATTTGTACTTGTGTTTTGTAGATGATGGCAAATGTAAGGTCACACGTGGAAGCTGGTGAAGCTGAGGTCCTTCCTGATGCTGCTGATGATGTGATGGAAGGCAGTCTGTCTACAGAGCACCACCAGCTGACCTCGGTGAACCGTGCAACGCAGTGCAACTGCAGACAAGTCATTTCTCACCGATCATCAGGTAAATTTTAATCATTTAAACACAAAATAGATTATATTATCATACATGAATAATTTGACTGAAAAATAACAGTCATCCTGTTCATTGTAGCTATCTAGTTTTTATTATGTGTGTGCCTCACATGCTCTAACACGGTTCCTAAACAGACAAAAAGTAGTGATTGACCTTTAATTTGAAGCAAAATAATTACAGCTCCAGAGAGCTTTAACATCAAAGCACGTTTTCCCAACTCAAAGGATTGCAAAAGAAATGTGATCATTTAACCTAGTATTATATAGACCGTACAGCTTCTAGGAGATCCTAAAACATTATTTATATTATTAAATCAAACCTGATTTTCTCAGGAACCCAAGTCAGTGTTGGGCCAGACACCAGGGACCCAGTATGAAGAGAAGGACATAATATTGCCTTCCACACCTGTGACGTCATCATCAGTGGTCTCATCGGTTCCCCCAAATGACCAGGATGAGGACTTCTATCCTGATAATGACATGTCCATTGAGACTGAATCATCAGATGATGATGTGTCTCTGGAGGAGGAGCCAAGCTGGTCAGTAACACATTCCATGAACTTTTAGAAGCTTTGGATGTTACGTTAACATTATACATTTTGCATTTTAGCCAACCATCAAGGGCAGACAAATATATTGTGTGTCATGATGAGCTGATGGAGCTGTTCTCACTCTGCAATTGTGGAAAGATCAGAGGCGATCATCACTAAAACGTCTGGCACTTTCATAGAAGTTAAACAGGTTTGTGACTCAATTGCTTTACGTAAAGCCTGCCGCACACAAGAACAAACTACTGAGCTTACAGTCATTTGCGGCCGTTTGCTTAGCAGATTCCTCGCTGTGTGCGCCTAATTTTCACTGAGTTTTCTGCCTCACAAGACGCTAAGGTGAAAATCAAATCAGTTTGATATTTTTCGCCTCACAGGGAGCAGAAACTCGCTGTGTGCACACAACGTGAGCTGTGTGCTGAGATGAAATCTTCAAGTGGCAAATCACAGCGCGTTCTACCCTCACATGACTCCAAGGTGGCAGCCTCCTGTTTGCATGTGAGAAAAATAAATGAAACGGAGCTGGATATGGAGGAAATGCTTTTACTTGTTTTGCTAATGAGGCGTCGCCGCCATTGTTGTTTGAAGGTTAGAGTATAGGTACAGTCATGGCTGCAAAGAGGGGCCAGGCAAGTAGTTTATGAGGGTGGCGGCGACGCCTCATCAGCAAAAGTAGAAGCGTTTCCTCCATGTCCAGCTCCGTCTCAGTTTTGTTTATTTTTCTGACATGCAGACAGGAGCATAGCCGCGGGAACATTATTTCAGCAGGGGGTGCTGGGAAAAAAATAAGCTCAGCTGCGCTCAACTCATTATGTCCAGGTGAATCATAGCCTACGTGTAGTATACTCATTGAAATGAGTCTCTATATTAGAAAGAAGACAACCTCCAACAGTCTTCAAGCACTGCTTGAAAACCTACGACTCCCGTCTGCAGTTGACCAATGAAAACACACCTTTGGGACGCCGCAGCAGCAAGACTCCGCCTCTCTGAGATTCCTATTCAACTTATGTTTAAAATGCGGATTATAAACTACACACCAGTTTTTATTTTTGTTAAAAGCCCAAATAAAACCGGAGTTGTACTAAAATAATTAAACTAAGAATGGGTTCAGTAGCGTTTTGTTGCTGAGGGAGAGGATGGCTGCTGCGTGATCTGACAGCAGGTGTCAAAAGGTGCGCTGAGGCGCTGTCACCGAGCGGAGAAAACACTGAGACAGACATTTACGGCAAAACTTTAGACATTGGAGCGATCTGTGACAGATAGATAGTTACTTCTCTGTAGTTTAGTGGTTTTATGTATAAAGGAGGATGAGAAGGATGGATGTGCAGCAGACAGATCAGCTGTTTAGCTGGAAGACGGGAAAAGGAAACCCACAGCCGGAGTCTGAGGCCAAAGCAGCAAGCGTTTTATTCGTGGACGGAAATGACGGGAAACGTGGGTTTAGAGGTGGCGAGCAAATGAAGAGGTGGAGAATGAGGGACAAATGTGTCCTTGTTAAAAAGTCTCTTAAATGCAAAAAAGCACAACAGAAACTGCTAACATAAACTGTAAATGCACTATTTTGGACGGGATACATGACAATATACCCCAGAACTCACTGTTGCTGTATCTCCTTTTGTTTTCTCAAGGCTTCCCAAAAAAAGTCTTCTTTTGTGCCGTTCTGGTAAATAAATCTGAGGTCACCAGCAGGGGGTGCTGCAGCACCCTTACTTCCCACCGGTACTGGACAGGAGGCTGCCACATTGGAGTTATGTGAGGGGAAAACACGCTGTGATTGGCCACTTGACGACTTCAGCTCAGCCGACAGCTCACGTAGTGCGCACACAGCGAGTTTCTGATCCCCGTGAAGTGAAAAATAACAAACCAGTTTGATTTTCACCTCAGCATCTTGTGAGGCAGAAAACTCAGTGAAAGTTAGGTGCACACAGCGAGGAATTCCGCTAAGCAAATGGCCGCAAATGACCATTAGCAGTTTGCTCTCATGTGCAGCAGACTTAATAATTGTCTTTTTCTCTGTTTACCTTAAATCTTTGTTTAACATGGGAGATTTTGTTTTCTATATATATTTTAGACATGCTGTTACTGTGGTTACACAAGATCCTGGCGGAACCAGCCAATTCTCCACAAGAACATGCCAGTCTGCAACCTGCTGCTGTCTGGAGCCATGCATTTCACAGGCTGTATGGTGTCACAGACTCTGCGAATGCTGTCCCTATTGGGTGTGCAAACTATTTCCACAGGGACTTACTTTAGGCATCAACGACTATATACAATCCCTGCTGTTATTTTGGTTTGGAAAGAGCAACAGAATACTCTGATGCAGCAGTTGAAGGAGATGGGAGACGGTCTGTTGTTGTCTGGTGACTGCAGATCTGACAGCCCTGGTCACTGTGCTAAATATGGCTCTTACACCCTTATAGAAGACAGAATTAACAAGGTCATTGATATACAGCTTGTGCAGGTATGTTACCCATTATATATTATATTTTGAAAAATATCTCTTATAAATGTATACTTGAAGTGTGTTTTTCTTTTTCAATTCATTTTAGAGCTCAGAGGTTCCAAACAGCACATGGTGTGAGCTTGAGGGTCTGAAGCGAAGCATCAGGCTCTTTTCAGACTCTGAAATGAACGTGGATGTTCTGGTGACTGACCGCAGTCGTCAGGTGGCAAAGTGGGTCAAAGAGCATCTGGTACCACAGGGTACAAAGCACTTCTACGACGTCTGGCACTGTGGAAAAAGTAATTTTGAATATTATTATATGTTTATGCTGTTGTTTTCTGNAGAATGGGTTCAGTAGCGTTTTGTTGCTGAGGGAGAGGATGGCTGCTGCGTGATCTGACAGCAGGTGTCAAAAGGTGTGCTGAGGCGCGTCACAGAGCGGAGAAAACACTGAGACAGACATTTACGGCAAAACTTTAGACATTGGAGTGATCTGTGACAGATAGTTACTTCTCTGTAGTTTAGTGGTTTTATGTATAAAGGAGGATGAGAAGGATGGATGTGCAGCAGACAGATCAGCTGTTTAGCTGGAAGACGGGAAAAGGAGACCCACAACCGGAGTCTGAGGCCAAAGCAGCAAGCGGTTTATTCGTGGACGGAAATGACGGGAAACGTGGGTTTAGAGGTGGCGAGCAAATGAAGAGGTGGAGAATGAGGGACAAATGTGTCCTTGTTAAAAAGTCTCTTAAATGCAAAAAAGCACAACAGAAACTGCTAACATAAACTGTAAATGCACTATTTTGGACGGGATACATGACAATATACCCCAGAACTCACTGTTGCTGTATCTCCTTTTGTTTTCTCAAGGCTTCCCAAAAAAAGTCTTCTTTTGTGCCGTTCTGGTAAATAAATCTGAGGTCACCAGCAGGGGGTGCTGCAGCACCCTTCCTTCCCATCGGTACTGGACAGGAGGCTGCCACATTGGAGTTATGTGAGGGGAAAACGCGCTGTGATTGGCCACTTGACGATTTCAGCTCAGCCGACAGCTCACATAGTGCGCACACAGCGAGTTTCTGCTCCCCGTGAGGTGAAAAATAACAAACCAGTTTGATTTTCACCTCAGCGTCTTGTGAGGCAGAAAACTCAGTGAAAGTTAGGTGCACACAGCGAGGAATTCCGCTAAGCAAATGGCCGCAAATGACCATTAGCAGTTTGCTCTCATGTGCAGCAGACTTAATAATTGTCGTTTTCTCTGTTTACCTTAAATCTTTGTTTAACATGGGAGATTTTGTTTTCTATATATATTTTAGACATGCTGTTACTGTGGTTACACAAGATCCTGGCGGAACCAGCCAATTCTCCACAAGAACATGCCAGTCTGCAACCTGCTGCTGTCTGGAGCCATGCATTTCACAGGCTGTATGGTGTCACAGACTCTGCGAATGCTGTCCCTATTGGGTGTGCAAACTATTTCCACAGGGACTTACTTTAGGCATCAACGACTATATACAATCCCTGCTGTTATTTTGGTTTGGAAAGAGCAACAGAATACTCTGATGCAGCAGTTGAAGGAGATGGGAGACGGTCTGTTGTTGTCTGGTGACTGCAGATCTGACAGCCCTG
>SSNS01000027.1:3619518-3687908 GCA_006937985.1 Aphyosemion australe | reverse complement strand
GTGTATAAGAGACAGCTGATAGGCGGCTCAGCTCTGGACGCCCGGCGCCGTCGCCTGGATCCCCTTGCCATCTTCGGAGATGAGGAGGAGGGTTCGTGAGGGGAGACACCAGGCCGGTTGCGCAGTCCTACCTGCGAGTTGGAGAGGTCGCCCGGGGGGGCGGCGCCATGTCCGCAGCGCTGTTCCGGAAGTGGCGGGGGAGATGGCGGTGGAGCCTGAAACTGCTCCCAGCGCCGTGGGCCAACCCCCGGAGAACACACCGCCAGTCCAATGCCCTCGAGGCAGGATTGATCCTGCAGCTCCTCCCAGCTGAACCCTCCATCTGCGCCCGGACTGTCATGCTGGAAAACTGGAGCGGCGGCTCGGCGGCGTGGACGTCTGCGGCGCCGTGGTGAGGGAGGTGGAGAGGAATCGGAAGAGGAGTCTGGCCATCCTAACAACTCCGCACGGGAAAAAACAAAAAACTCACCGCTGGATCCTTTCTGTGGTCGGTTCATTCTGTCACGTCTGGCTGGGTGAGGTGAGGATCCAAACGCAGGTGAGAGGAAGCAGGCAGGTAAGCAGGTTTAAAGGGTTTAATTATTTAACTGAACCGAACTGACATAGACACAACACAAGCAATGAACCGACAAGACACACAGGACTGACAGGGTTTAAATACATGAGGATCTGGGGAGCTGGGTGATTAGGAGGACGAGAGGCAGGTGGGACCAATTAACTGGAACTGAAGCAGGGGAGACGAGACACTGGTGAGCAGGGAGCTGGAAAACAGGAGGGCTGGAAGGCAGAACCTGACAAGAAGAACATGGTGGTCTCTCGTCAGCCAAAGGAAGCCAACTCTGGTTCTGATCCCTGGAATCATGATCTGGTTTTAGGAGTTTTACAAAGGTTTTCAGGGTCCAAACAAACTAATCTAAACATAGATGAAGGTCTTTGAGGATCCTCACAGCCCTTTGTTGGATTTGGTTACTGATGTGGGAACGTGTAATCCCACTTTGGGGATGTTCCTAATCCAGAGGTTGTAGTGAGTCCAGATTACTGATCAGTGTCCCGTCTTCAGAGCAGGTCTCTAGTGGATGTAGATTAAGAGGGATTATGTTTGTAGATAATACTCCCAGGCTCCTGCTCCAGTTTGGATGCAGTTGTGAAAGGATGATGTCATAGACCATCAGGTGACAGGTCACAGATGGGCTCAGAGGGCTTCTCTGCATGTTATTCCAGTGATAGGAGGCCGTGGGTCATACCCGGAACTTACTGGAGGGATCAAACACCCAGTCTGGATCTGGGGGTGCCTTAAGACCCTCCTGGAGGATCTGGAGAGTCACTGTGGAGTTCTGGGCTTCCCTTCTGGACCTGTTACCTCGATGACCCACACTTTAAAAAATGTGCCGATGTGCATTATGGGTAAACATCTCCATTCTGAGCCTTTAACCTCCATGTAGCTATCCATCCCGTCCACTCTGGTTTTCCCAGACGGATTTTGGTGTTTCAACTCATCTTGGAGGCCAACAGTCGCCCACATCCATCAGCTGTGTTCTCTTATCTGAGTCACCTTCTCTCGTTCTCCAACTCGTCAACGTTCCTCTCTCCTCCTCTCTCCTCCTCTCTGCAGATATTGACATGAAGAAAGACATCGAGACGCTAATAGCAGAGGAACGTTCCGAAATCATCCTGAAATATGCAACGGTGAGTCTGGTGTGTTCAGGACTCGTCATGTTTCATATCTTGCCCCGAGTGTGTTCATGTTGTGTGACGGCTCGTTCTCGTGTCAGAAGGTTTCTGTGGTTTGAAAAGGCAGCGGATTCACAGAAACAAACGAAACATGAATTTAGACATGCTTTGTGCTGTGTGTGTGTGTGTGTGTGTGTGTGTGTGTGTGTGTGTGTGTGTGTGTGTGTGTGGGAGGCTATGTCTGTGTGTGTGTGGGAGGCTGTGTGTGTGTGCATTAATAACATGTTGTGTAACAGTATGTTTGTGCCTTTTGGAGGTGATGAGAGAATAAAAAGTTCAGGTTTAGAAACAAAAAAGGAAAAAACATTTAAAAACATGTTTGTTTCATATCTGAACTAGGGCTAGACCGATATATCGGTCAGCTGATATATCGGGCTGATAATTACCAATTTTTATATATAGACATCAGCTGATATACATTTATAGTGAAGTCGATTTAAAATCAGGCACATCCCCGGGTAGCCCGGAGCTGCTGCAGAATTTATTCACGTTCCTAAATAACGTCTGCATAATAAATGCTATAAAAATGATTTCTATTTCTTTTTATTTACCATTTTTGCACATGTAAAGGTGTGCTTCACTGGAAAACCATTTTTAATGATCATTTCTGATTCTAATGGGTCACTCTGAGTTTTTCATGCAGGCTGAACATGAAAATAGTCTCCTACACCTATCTCCTGCATTAGCTTCTGATAGAAAATAGACTCTAGGTGAAACTCTAGGATTAGAAAATCCTGACAGATCTACGTCACACTGTCACTTAACATTCATGGACTCACCCATCTTGACTCACGACGGGGAAGGATGTTGTTGGTTTAGCGTCTAGGAAACAGCAGAGAACGTCTCGGCTAGTAGAAGCTAACCGTTAGCATTAGCAGTTCCACCACACAGCAGAACTCCTCCAGGCTTGTGTTATTTGTGGAGATAAAACATCAATGTTGCAGAGCAAACAGTCAGTGGTACAGTCATGTTGCTGTTAGCCAATCAGAGGAGAGATGTCTGAATATCAGGAAATAAGACTCCAAATCCTGCAGCGTTCTGCCACTCTCCCTCCAGCTGACCTCATCCTCAAACAGGAGCACCAGAGCTTTTTCCCCAGAAAACCATTTACAAAGCATTCATTCCTACTAGAGACCACTATTAAATATGAGTAGAGGTGACCTTTAATACTTGGTCAGTTAATTGATTTGTTTGATTAACTTTAGGTGTCTGACTTTAACACTGAGCATTGCACAAATATAAGCTTAGTTAAATTCAAAGATCAAGCGTCAGAAATGTTGTGCATCAACTGATGTTATTAGTGATATTAGAGGATTAGTGTCTTCTGAACTTAAAGAAATCTCTAGGATTGAAATTCAGAATTCTGATCCTTCTGATTGAATCAGATTCTGATGAGTTTAACGTTTCTGTTTTGCTCTTCTGTTAAAACCATTTCTGTTGGTTTTTAGTCTCACCTGGTTTCTATTTTCACACCTGATCTGTATGAAGTCAGCTCTGCCTCCGAGTCTGTTGGCTCTGGGTTCTTTGTTCAGAACAACAACAGCATCATTGTTCAGGTTTTACACAACAGCGTTTGTTTTTGTTCTGACTCATTTTTACTGCCTTCTGGGTCAGCTCTCTGGGTAAAGATCTTAATCTCAGTAAAAGGTTTACCTGCTCAAATAAAGGATATAAGAACAATTATTTATATAAATAAAAATTAGCAGGAAAACAGCTAAAGGAACGAGCTGCTGGCAAACATTTGTGTAACATGTGTAACACCGGGGTAATGTGTGTGTAACATGGGCATAATGTGTAATGTGTTCATAACATGTGTAACGTATGTGTGGGTAATGTGTGTAACACATGGCTGTAACCTGTGTAACGCTAATGCTAATGTGTGTGTGTTCATAGAGTTTCTCTTTTGAACATGGGGGGATTATTTAACGGTTGGATGTTCTTGCTCATATTTAGATGTATTAGCTCATGTATTTCCGTACATGAGTGTGATGTTATTGTAGAGAACTGTGATACCTCTGATAAACCGTCATCCATGTGCTGCTGTAGAGGTTAGGGAGAACGTTTGGAATATGATGTGGTGTCGATAAATATTTGATAAGTTGTGCAGAATAAATGTATTTATTCACTTCTTTTCTCACTGTTATCTTTATTTTTTAACTAAATTACATATTCAGACTTTTTTTTATGCTGACATGCATATTTACCGAATACTAAATAGTTAATTAGATAGACATATAATATATTTTCTTTAATATAATATGACCTTTTTATTCTTTGATATAATTCTTTTGTTTTCTTTTGTTAAACTAAGCTGAGCTCATTTATTCCCTCTTGTTCTTTTTCAAGTTTACTAAAAATATGTTTTTCTGTTATTTATGAATTTTAGAGTCCTGATCTGATTTGTTCTGTTCTGTCAGATTTCCATGATTATTCCCTTTCCTCAGACAGATCAAACATGTCTCCATGTTATTTTCTCTTTATGTCCGAGTGAATAAATCAGAGTGTTTTTGTAATTTCAGGGCCGACAGGGAGGAGTGGACATCGACCCCTGGGAGGATGCTGATTACAGCATCTATAAATCCATCGACCGCTTTGGCTTCATGCAGTGAGTTGTCCTGTTTCTGTAAATCTCTTCCCACCAGCTGGTGGCGCTGTGATGTTGGCTGTTGTTAAATTCCTGATGGTTTGTTTTTGTTCTGCAGTGAGAACGAGCTGCCGGCGCCTACGGTACACGAGGAGAAGGTAACCAGTGTTTTTGTTCACCAGGAACCTCGTGAACAACTTGTGTGACAGAAAACTTTACAAAGGCTCAAATCGATGAAAAGACGTACGCAGAAACAAATCTAGATGTATCAAACTGTAACAGGAGATTAGTGACGTAACATTGTGAAGCGCCTTGGGGGGTTGTAGAACCCTAGAAGGTGATATACAAGTACAGGCTGTTTACCATAACTACTCTGAACACAGAGACACTCAGGAAGGATTAGAAAGCTCTGAAACTGTAGCTTAACCAGCTAAACACAAGTAGTCAAGGTTATGAACTCCGTGTGCATTATCTACGAGCTATAGCTAGTCTGTTCCTAACCATGTTGTTCATGCAGCTGGAATCCATCATGCATCACCTCCACGAACCCTCCAGTTGTGTCTCACCTGACTGTTTTGTTCTTCACAGCAGAAGCAGCTGGAGATCGAGCGAGCAGAGAAATGGTTAAAGATGGTGAACAAGTGGGGGAAATACAGGAACAGCAACAAGGTGAGGTCGTGATCAGCCTCCAGCTGTAAACAAAGACCGTCTCAGGCTGATACATGGTAGAACTACTAACACATCAATATCTATAAAACCGACTGAGTTGGAGACATTTTTGTGCTTGCTGATGTTGACTGTGGCGGCCATCTTTAATTAGATTTGCTTCAGACATTAAAGGGATACTATGCCGTTTTGGCTTGCTTTTAGCACCCCCTAGTGTTCATTTAGTAGAACCAAGAGTGAAACTTATCTCCCCGCTGTGCGTTCATCTTTTTAACACCTTAATCTAACTGCTGAAATGTCTCCTCAGCCTTCATTAGTGTCTACAGGAGCGCTTCATCACTAAATCAAACAAATCAGCTGTGTTCATGATCTACAACATGCAGACTGCAGCATCAGGCATGTCAGCTCCACTTTACTAAGTCTAACAAACCGGACCACCACTCTGAAGTTGCAAGTGTGGTATTCTGGCCACAGAGGGCAGTGGGGTCTGAGTGACTTTTCATTAACCCTGTGAAGGGTCATTTTAGCACATTTAAAAATATGAAAAAGTTGCATAGTATGCCTTTAATCAGTTTTATTCCAGTCGTCATTCAGGAGATATTTAGCTAACAGCCAGAAAAACCTTTAACCTTTCTATGATGGGAGATAAAATGGTTCCTGGTGAGCGCTGAGATGCAGACAACACAAAATAAATCGCAGCCGCTGATGATGTGAAATCCAGAAACATGTTCTTGTCTCATTCTGAGTCATTTTGGACCAAAGATGTTCTGTCCAGCTCAGTCGGATCTCACACCGCGTTAGCTGTGTTTTAGAGTTTTTATTTCCCGATCACTGATTCTGTTCGGGTGCTGCTGTCAGATGGTGAAGCGGGTGTACAAGGGGATCCCCCTCCAGCTCCGGGGCCGGGCCTGGAGCCTGATGCTGAATGTGGAGCAGACCAAGAGTGAGAACGAGGGCAAATACGAGGTACGGTAACAGTCTGAGAGGGTTTTTATGTATTTAAATGGAGGAAACCAGATCCTGGATACGACTCTACAACTACGTTTGTTTCAATCACGTTTCTGCAGATATTTAATTTGACTGTTTTTACATCAGAAAATGAAGGAGCAGGCACGGCTGTGCTCGTCGGAGATCAAACAGATCGACCTGGACATCAACAGAACCTTCAGGAACCACATCATGTTCATGGATCGCTTTGGGGTCAAGTGAGTTTCTGGTTTTAGTCTGATGGAACAAACCTGTTTCATCTAGGACTGGTTCTAGTCTGTTTAAGTTAGAAATGCTTTTGCTTTTTAGGGAGACTGGATTTTGGATTTTTAAATGTATTTATTTTGAGAAAATTCAAAACTTTGATTTTTAATTTTGAGCTCCAAAATATTCAAAACCAGTGCTTTTTTACTGCCTCTGAAATAAGGAATAATGAGAAATAAATGTTTCATTAGCATTAGCATAGCTACAAACGTGATGCTAAAACTGGATGTTTCTATAAATTGACCCTATGTGGATGTTGGTTCTCCCTGACTTAGATTTTACCGTAAGAATCTGATTTTAAATATAACTGTGAGGGAAACTGAAATCTCTGCCTCCCGTTAGAACCTCTAAGAACCAAACCTTGAGTCTGAGAGCCAGCTGCTCATCTGGGAACATCTGGAACAATCAGATCTTTAATAGAAGAAGGAGCTGGATCCTTCAGAGCTTTAGAACTTAGAACTTTTAAATTCAGTTCTGGACCTCACAGGGAGCCGATGAAGTGATGCTGGAACTGGAGAAATGTGATTTCCCATCAGAACTCTGGCAGCAGCGTTCTGGATCAGCTGGAGAACCTCACCTTTAGAACATCCTGATCATAGAGAATTACAATTATCAAGTCAGGAAGTAATAAATGTGGTGACTAGTTTTATTGAAGTTAAATGTTTTAATGCTTATTTATAATAGATTATTTAAAAGGAAATGACTAATAAATCAAATTTCTTCTACCATAGAGAGTTTCCTGAACAGCCTCTGTTCAGAGAAATAGTGTTTATGGCCTTTAGGACTGATGAGCTAACAGCTAGTCTGAGTTCAGGTTTTACACTAAAGCCTAATTTATGCTTTTGCGTCGGTACGGAGACACGCAACAGCATTATCCGTCATTGTGAGGACTCTCCAACAGGCTTGCAAGGACGGACGGAGTCGAGACCACTTTTCTAAACATCTGTGAATGAGACAGCATCTCCATTACCCCCTCAAAAAAATAAAAAGACAGCTGAGGATATCTAGCGGCAGACACGGAGCAGCTTGAAGAATACCTCGTGGAAAATCTCCAGAAATATGAACATTTTATTTACTTCATTTTATTCATTTATTTAGGAGTATAAAGATACGCAGCGTTTTATTCGTGGACGAAAATGACGGCAAATGTGGGTTTAGAGGTGGCGAGCGCATGAAGAGGTGGAGGAGAATGAAGGACAAATTTTTCTGTGTTAAAAAGTCTCTAAAATAAAAAAACACAATATAAACACAATAGTAAATGCACTATATTGGACCGGATTCATGACAGGATACCCCAGAAAAGCGCTACGCCCTCTGTTGTCCTATCGGGGAATTGCTTTGCAAAACTCCCCAGGTGACGGAGAAGTCAGAAGGCAAAATGTTTCCAGCAATTCGTGTGTCTTCCTCGCGGAGCTGACGCAGAAGCATCAATTAGGCTTTAGCTGCTGGTGAGTACCGGTAGCATGAAAACGATGTTGGTGTGGAGTCTCACAAATCGTTGGGACATTTGGATCGGAGTTGTTTAAGAATGACGGGAACACTCTGATTCTGGTTTCACTCAGACTAGCCATTAGCACATCAGTCCTGAAGGATGTAATCTCTATTTCTCTGAACAGAGGCTGTTCAGAAAGCTAGCTCTGGTGGATAATATTTATGACTTTTACACTTAATCACACAGAAAGTGGATTTAGTGTAAATAATTTGTGGAACTCTTCATTTTTCCCTGTTTGGTTTCTTCAGGCAGCAGTCTCTGTTCCACGTCCTCTCTGCATATTCAGTTTATAACACCGTAAGTTTCTCCTCTTTAATACAGTTTAACTGATAAAATCTGTATTTGTGTTAATGTATCATCAGCTGTTTGCAGCAATTTCATTTTGAAGTTTTTCACTTTTTAGAAAATCATTTTTAAAAATAAATAGATTTTTTTTTTTTGCTGCAAATGATGAGAAAGTGTTTTGGTTTTAGGGAAATTCCATTTGTTTAATTATCAGCTGTTGGGTTCATGAGATAAGTTTGGTTTGTGATTTTGTTCAAATGTTAGATAAAATTCTTGCTGTTGGTTCTGTTCTGTCCCGGTCCAGTAGAACCAGTGAGTTCCTTGTTTTATTGCGTTTCACATGTTGGTGCTCCGTTATTAATGATTAAAAACCCCACAGAGCCACATAGTTTGGTTTATCATCCAAACTCCCTCAGTGGGCTTTGTTTCTGCACCAGAACGAGATCCAGAACCGGGCCGGACTGGATTTAAAGCTTGTGCAGCAGATCAGATGTTTGTTATTTCTCTGCCTGCAGGAGGTGAGTTACTGTCAGGGCATGAGTCAGATCGCCGCCCTGCTGCTCATGTTCATGAACGAGGAAGACGCCTTCTGGGCTCTGTCTCAGCTGCTGACCAATGAGAAGCACGCCATGCACGGTGAGACGTCCCGCAGAACCCATCAGAACAAACCGGTCCTCCTGGTGGCTCCATCAGGGTCGAGGGTCTTACTCTGCTTCTGATTTGGACTCTTCGTTCTTTTCTCTCTCCCTCTTTTAAGGTTTTTTTGTTCCGGGGTTTCCCAAGCTTCACAGATTCCAAACACATCACGATCAGATCCTTTCCAAACTCCTCCCCCGGCTGAAGAAACATCTGGTGAGCTCATGGTTACACAAGCGTTGCATAAGAGAGAGAAGGAGTGATGGAGTTTATTCCGTGGTTTTGTCCCTCTGCAGGACCGGGAGCAGATGTCGGCAGGGATTTACTGCACCAAGTGGTTCATGCAGTGTTTCATCGACCGGGTGAGGATTCGGGAATCTTCTGTGTTTTAGATGCAGCTTGTTGGAACTCATCCTGTCTGGAGATGAATCTCAGAATCACAGAATGTACCTGGCAGCATCACAGTCAGCTCTTTGTTCATCAGACTTGGATCCAAATGAGCATCTAAAACATTTTCAGATTAAAGGTTCTGTGATTTTAAAACACAAAAATCTCTCAGTGGAGAATGAAAACTACAAAACACTTTATTAATAATGATATTACAACAAAAGCTTAATAAATATTCTAACACTAAAAAACATTTATTGTGATTACAACGTTTTTGCATTTCATTCCTGGGTATTCTTGATTTTATTCCCAAATCTATTTGAATTTGAATGTATTTAAATCATCAGCTTGCTAATGCACATTTAAACTGATGGTGTTACTAAATTAATCAGAGACGTCTGGATCAAGACTTTTCTGTCCCTAATCCCAATCCCAAAAGTTTAGGATTAAGTTTCTGCTCAATCTTGCTCCAATTTTTGCTTTATTTCTCTTTTTTTCAGCTACATCCAGACTACAGACCATAAAAACATTTGAAATTTGATGCCGCTGGTGGCACTGTTGCCTCGTAGTGAGAAGGTTGCAGGTTAGAATCCCAGCTGCGGCCGTTCTGCATAGAGTTGGTACATGCGTGTGTTCTCTTCAGGTGTTCTGGTTTCATCCCACAGAACAAAATCATGCTAAACTCTTTAAACATCCAACCCTGATATTTCTCTTTATGAAAGAATCATGAAAGTTTATTTCCAGAATAAAAGGATGATGAAAAGGAGACCTTCAGAAGGTCTGGAGAACTGTTCATTGGAACACTTTAGGAGATTCCAGGGAATCTGGCTGCTGGGAATAGAGACACACTTTTATCCAAATAAAGAATGATTTGTGAGAGTTTGTGTTTTCCAGGAGAAGAGCGCCACCTACAGGAGCTCAGCTTTAAACATGATTCATCTTAGAATGAAAACCTGGAAACACAACCGGACTTTTCCCAAAAACATTTGACTCGTGAAAGTAGATGATTTCAGCAGAAGTCCTGCTGAAACCTGAGAAGCTGTGATTAGCCTCCTCCGTGAGTACCCACAATCCTGTGGTGGTGGTCTGGCAGGTTCCAGCCCCCGTCAGCACTTCTGGGTCCTGCTGGGTTTCTCTGAGCCCTCTGAGGTCTGGGACAGAACCAGCTAAACCTCCTGACTGGGACCAGCAGCAGTGATTCGTTGTGTTTGTGATTCCTCCAGACGCCGTTCACTCTGACGCTTCGTCTGTGGGACATCTTCATCCTGGAGGGAGAGCGTCTCCTCACCTCCATGTCCTACAGCGTCCTGAAGATACACAGAAGTAAATATGACGCCATTTTATCCTCATGTTGCATCATAAATCCTTCAAAACGTTTCTAAAAACGAACCTGTAAAATCCACTCTAATGCAATTTATTCCCAGGAAAACCTCTGGAACACCGTTAGAAGTTCAGGTTCTTCCTGCTCTGGCTGAGCTTCTGAGTTTATAATTTGAAAGTCAAAGAAATAAACTGTTAACTTGCATTAAAGGGATATTTCAGCCATCTACAAAACCTTTCAGGAGGGGAGGGGAGAGAGAGAGAGAGAGAGAGAGAGAGAGAGAGAGAGAGAGAGAGAGAGAGAGAGAGAGAGAGAGAGAGAGAGAGAGAGAGAGAGAGAGAGAGAGAGAGAGAGAGAGAGAGAGAGAGAGAGAGATATGTTGATAACTTCCTGAACAGTCTGTTCTGAGAAATAGAGTTTATAATTGTGTTTCCACCGTAGGAGTTCCGGGACATTTCTAGGCTGAGGAAAATTGACCGGGAGATACCATGGCTCAGTCCTCTCAGCCAAATTCAACTCTTTTAGGACTTTGCTAAGATGTCAGCATATCGCCACTGCTTCTGCAGTGAGTGATGTCACTGATCAGCATCCACAGACACAATGACATTAAAAGTGTTTTTCTGTTGAAGTACGGTGTAATTTAATCCACTCAGGAGACGGGAGAGCGGCTGATGTAAAATGTGACGTTCAATAACCAGACCGGTGCTCTATGAGACAACAAAGCGCCCGTGAACTACGGCGTTGAGGGGGGTTGGGAGTTTAGTAATGGCGATTTTTAAGCAACATGAACACTGCTTATTTTCTTTTTCTTCTTTTCCGCTTCACCAGCAACTCTTCCAATTTTACTATTTGTTTTGGCGGTGTCTGCTGATGCCATTTCCAACTGAGTTACAACCAGCCAGTGTGAGTTAACCACAAGTTACACTCAGCGACACTATGGGGCCATTCCGAGTACCTGCCCCAGCTCAGGAACTCTGTTGATTCCTGGAAATGGCCCGGAAAACGGTCCTCTCGGCCAGCCCACTGAAGTGGAGACATGCACATGCCGCGAAGTTCTGGTAAAATTACCCTGAAGTTCCGATAGTGGAAATTCGCCTAATGTCCCTCAGGACTGAAAGCTCAGATCTCCTAAATGTCAGAGCTGCTCATAGAATGTAACATCTGTGGTTATTTACATGGAATTTTGTGGTCATGTACGTACAATTCTGTAGTTGTTTACAGGGAGGTCTGAGGTTGTGTTCATGGAAATCTATAAAGGTTATTTACATACATATGGTGATTCACAGGGAATTCTATCATTATTTACATGGGATGTTTGGTCATGCAAGTGGAATTCTGTAACTATTTACATGGAATTAGTGGTTTTCATGAGCATAAATGTCAGCAGCTTCCACTAAATGCAGGTCTTCTTCCAGGGTTTGAGTCCAACGTTTACCATATTTCTGCAAAAATAACATCACTTCGACTGATGTTAAATTTAGGAGACTGAATAAGAGGAAATAGGAAGCTGGCAGCAACACACTGGGACTAGCCGTTAGCCCATCTGTCCTGAAGGACATAAACTCTATTTCTCTGAACAGAGGCTGCTCAGGAAGGTGGTTATTTCTGACTTTTACACAGAAACATTCTGACTGATCTGCAGAAAGAAAGGATTGTATTAGAATTTGTGTTGATTAAGGTCTCAGACTTTGATCTGACATTCTTTCTATTAGCATAACGGGAAAAAATATTTGACCGTAAAAAGTGTCAAAAAGGAGCCGATCAGGTCCTGGACCCCTAGAGGGTTAAATCAGTTTCTGACATTTCCTGTCTGTAGGAATCCGTCTGGTTTTCTAACCCTACAGCTGGAATTTGATTAAACACTGTGAGTTAGGAATTCTGCAGTGACTGGAAAACCAGAAAACATCCAAATGAAACTAATTAAAGAGTGAGCAGTTACCTGACACCATGTCTAACCAGAGTTACTGACATCTAGTGGTCAATTTGGAGAAGGCACCTTTTTAATTAAATTTTTTATTACAAAATTTTATCTTGAGGACAAACAAAAAAGACTTAAAACAGGTAAAGAACGTGTTAGCTTAAAGTCTGAAACAATAACTAATAATCAGTTAAATAAATTAATTTTTACATCTAACAAGTTTTAAATTTATTCCAGTAAGAGTCAAAAATAAACAAATGGACCTGTAAAAAGCGACCTGTGGTCTTTTGTCCAGAGCGTCTCCTGAAGATGTCCCTGGAGGATCTGAGGGAGTTTCTGCAGGAACGGATCGCTCAGACCTTCTTCCACAGTGATGATGTCATCATCGAGCAGCTGCAGGCCTCCATGATGGAGCTACGGAAGATGAAGCTGGACCTCCCTCCTCCTGGTACCCTGCTTCACTCCTGGGTTACAGTGTGACGTTCTGTAGAACCACTGTAAGAATCTTTTTCTGGTTCTGTTTCAGGGAAAGCCGACGAGCTGCCTCGAAAACCGCTCGGCCAGGAGCTGCCTGTCCTGCTGAGTCCGGTCCAGTCGTCCAGAGGGAGGCCGTCCTCAGCTGGTGGTTTCCCCAGAGCCGGACTGAGCCTCCACATCATCTCCCACCAACCGGACTCCATTTCTCCTGACCAGAGCCCATCCAAGGACCCCAGGGACCTGGATGCTGTGGAGGAACAGGAGGCCCCTCTGCCATCCCCAGATCCCATCATCATCCACAGCCAGGTCCCACTCACACCAGACGGATCCCCGCTGACGGGTCCGCCTCCGTACCAGCCACCGACGAGCCCAGAACCACTGCCAGAACCGGACCAAGACAAACCTCCACCTGACTCAGCTGATGACCCGTCTGCTGACTCTCCCTGGCCCGGGGACTCTGCTCAGTCCTCCTGCAGAGTCTCACAAACTCTTTCAGCATCTGTGACCCAGGTGGTGGCGCCGGCTTTGGGTCTGGTTCAGTCAGAGAGTCTATCAGCTGTAGAGGGAGCCAGGGACCAGGACCTGGGTACAGAACCAGAGGTTCTGACCCAGCGGATGGACCAGGACTCGAGTACGGACAATCCGACCCCTAAAGAGCTGTAATGAAAGTTCAGAAGATTGTTTAAAGTTAAGTTTAATAATTAAAACAAGGATCTTTCAGTCACATTTGTTGTATTTAGCAATAATTCCTGCAAAATGTGCTTCAGCTCAGAACCAGTTTGGATGAAATGGACCCATTTAGTCCGTCTGAGGGATGAGAAGCTTTTGTAGTGGAGGAGTGGAGTCCTGCTCTGCTCCTGGTCTGAACTTGGTCTCCTCCTGGTCTCCTGCTGCTCTCCTGCTCTGCTCCTGGTCTGAACTTGGTCTCCTCCTGGTCTCCTGCTGCTCTCCTCCTCCTGCTCTGCTCCTGGTCTGAACTTGGTCTCCTCCTGGTCTCCTGCTGCTCTCCTCCTCCTGCTCTCCTCCTGGCCTGAACATGGTCTCCTCCTGGTCTCCTGCTGGTCTTCACCTGGTCTCCTGTTTCTCTCCTCCTGGTCTGAACTTGGTCTCCTGCTGCTCTCCTTCTGGTCTCTTCCTGGTCTCCTGCTGCTCTCCTTCTGGTCTTCACCTCCACCTGCTGCAGACTCTTTGGTTTGGTTCTGAAACACAAACCAGAACAACGGTTCTTGTTTACGGAGCTCTCCGGCTTGCTGAGTGTTGATTTGTGGTAAAGTAATCTGACCTGCATCTCTGCTTGTCTCCATAATCTGAGCCTGTTTAGAGAAACAGAACTGGTAAAAAGTTCTGATCCAGTCCTGGTCTTCAGCAGCCAGATGTTCCTGTAGTCCGTTAAAATGGTTCTGGATCAACAGTTCTCCAGACTTTCTGAAGGAGTTCCACTTTGGCTGCTTCTTCTCCCAGATTCACTTGATGTGTGTTGGATAAAAATTAGTCTAGTTTAGAGCAGATGTCTGAACTCTTCAGTAGCGCTGAAGTACGGTGTCCTTGTTAGGACATTTTCAGGTATCAGAAACGCCTCTAACCAAACAGCCTCAGATGTGGGTCGTTAGTCAGATTTTCATCTAAAGTCTGAAAGCTGATTGGATTTGATCTGAGTTCTGACTCTTCCTGAGGATGTCCCAACTGGACACCGTACAGAAGGAGCTTCTCCAGCTCTCACCTTGAAGCTGAAGATCTCATGTTGGTTCCATCAGGTTGTTCTGAGCCCTGAGTCTTACAGGCAGAAGATTAAACGTGTTCATCAAGAGTGAAGCTGTGACTAAAGCACCAGGTTGCATCATGGGAAGTTTAAATGTTTTCTCCTTGAGCTCCATTAAAACCTTCAGAGAGAACAAATCTGATCCATCCCCTCATCCCAAATCACTTTGTTTCTGACTGACAGCATTTTGAGTTTTTTTGTCCAGCTGATGTTTTGATCTTCTGCTGCGTCCATCAGGACTCTGGAGCCTTTGAACGTCCACCGTTTGACCGCGAGGCGTTGCCCTTTAGAGCAGAAAACCCCTTTTCTAGTTTTGCAATGTTTTGTCACATGGAGTTCCTGCTCGGTCTGCCTTTGTAAAGTGTTTGCTAGCAGAGTTAGTGTTATTTTTATTTTTTGTACTAACGTCTCGATGCCTTATTCGGATGGGCTTCAGTTCTGTTGGTGTCGTTCAGTGATCCGACTCCACGAACCCGGGCGTTGTGAGCTGGCTCACGCTGATGATTGTACTCAATGAGCTCATTTTACTGTAGCTCAGTAATTTATTGTTTTAATCCTCTGAGAAAATGCATCCAGGTAACTAAGCAACATGTTTCCTCCCTGAGAGGAGGATGTTTGATTTCTTGCATACAGAAAAGTGTCTGTAGGTATAATAAATTATTTGGTGGTAGAGTTTCCCAGTAGATCCAGTAGGTAAACAGAACTGGGACAAAGTTGAATGTAGAAACGTGTTCAGCTCAGTGATTAGAAATAAGGAAACCCTGAACTCTAGAGGTCACTTTAGGTTAAAAGCATTTTTCTGATGTAGATGATTAGAAACATTCTGGAAAGTAATATTTGGAATTTGAAAATCATAGAATTTGGTGCCATTTCTTTCAATTATGTGAACATCTTTTATGATATTTTACTCTATTTAAGTGCTAAAACTTTTGTGGAAAGAGTTTTTGATCATTTATGTATTTAAGAAAGCTGGTCCTTAATATGGGAGTTGATAAAAGGCTGTTTTTGAAACAATACTACGTTGTATGTCCTTTATTTTCTGTTTTCTACAGCGATGTTGATGACATCAGCATCCTCTCTTTTTTTAGATGAAGATACTCAGTCTGGTGAAAAAGTTCAAAAAGTTGTCTTTGGTATCAGAACAGAGTCATAAATGAATCTGAATGCAGAATTTTTCACATCCAAGAAAGAAATAATTCTGGGCTGACAACTTTTACAAAAATCTTCGAGTGAGATTTTATTTATTTTAATTTTACATATCTTCAATTTAACCCTTTATATATAGCCCATATAATTATAATATATTGTATATAATTTAAGTTTTCATTTATCTGATTAAACAAGTTTATTACATTAAATCAGCTGTTGTGATAAAAAATTACTCAGTTTTTCATCAGCCTTTTTACAAAATTGTTTATTTGTATTTGGTTTTTATTTTGTTTATTTGAGTAGTTTATACATTCATTGTGAAATCCAAATATACTAATTCTTTCCTGTTTAACACAAAATATGGACTATTTTTATAAATTCAATGTCTATCTGAGTATGAGTGTGTATTAGATGCATAGAGAACTTTTGCTGTGTAGAATAGACAGAGGGAGAGTCTGGCAGGCCAGGCTATATTTATGGGTCTTTCAACTGATGACTAATCATTTTAAATCTGACATGTTTGATTAAAAACTACAAACGTATGCTGGAAAAATATTGTAACTAAATATATTTATTTTATATTATTTATTAATAATTTAATGTAATTTATTAGTAAAATCCCTCTAAGTGTACTGTGGGTTTATTTTTGCCCTGTGGCCACCAGAGGGCGTATGATCTGATATGTTTAGTGCTGTAGAAAAGCCCTACTCTGAAAAAACAGAAAGAATTGAGTTCTTGTGTTTCTGTCCAGTTGACCTAAATAAAACATATAAATCCCTTGTAGACAGAGTATGTGGGCATCAATAAAATCAAATGACAGATTACAAGTAATTAACTTCAAAGTTTAAATTGAAATCAGTCCCATGAGTTAAGAAAATAATTGGTTTGTGCTCAAATAGGTTTTTAAGGGTTGTAGAAAAGGCCATTTAACTTGATTTGCATTTTCATGTATTTGGTTTTTGTTTTTCAAAACAATACAATAACAAAACAACAATAGATTAATGAAAAAAATGTAGAAAAATAATTTAACAAATCTCAGCAAAAACCTTATTTGTTATTTTTAAACGTAATAAAACCGATAAAAAAGCCAGAAAATGGAAAAACAAAATACAAATGAAAAACACTGCATGAATAAAAGTGAGCTCTGAAACAGAATAATGAAAAAAAATTCTTTTTTTTTCTTTATTATTCATTGATTAGCATTCCAACATCTCAACAGAGAACACAAATCCACCACAGGCAACATTGCAATTTAACAAGGCTAATCAAAAGGTATTGGCTGAAGCACATGCTTATTATGCCAACCCTTTTTACAAAGCAGAATCATTTAATATTCAGTTCATGTACATAAGACTTGAAACAACAAACAAAAAGTAAACCTTCCACCATAGACAAGTAAATACAGTAAATTAAATTAAATACCATGACAGCAATCTAATCAAAACAACCAAGAGTTTCAATATTATTATTATTATTATTATTATTATTATTATTATTATTATTATTATTATTATTATTATTAATAATATATATATATTTACTCTTTCATCCCTGTTTTATATATTTTCTAATATTCTAGTTTTAAACACGTTTTTAAACACAGAGAGTGAACTACACCTTTTTAAATCACTTTCATAACTATTCCACAAGTTGACTCCTCTAATAGAAACACACCTCTGTTTTATGTTTGTCCTTATCTTGTTTTTAAAAAAAAATCTGTTCCCCTTAAGTCATATTGACTGTCTCTCACTTCAAACAGCCTCTGAGTACTGCGGCATAGCAAATTATTTTGTGCTTTATACATTATCTATGCTATTTTATATTCAACTAAATCATAGAATTTCAGGATATTTACATTTATAAATAAGATATTAGTTGGTTCTGTATAGTTTGTTTGATTTATAATTCTTATGGCTCTTTTTTGGAAGGGTATTGGTTTTATATGCATTGCCCCATATCTCTAGCTAGACAATAAGTCATGTATGGAAGCAACAATGAACAATAAAGCGTGTGTAATGATTTCTTGTTCAAGACATACTTTGTTTTATACAGAATAGCAATGATTTTTGACATTTTTGTTTTCACATGATTTATATGAGACTTCCAGTTAAGTTTATCATCAATTATCATTCCAAGAAATTTATTTTCGTATACTCTTTCAATTTCAATTCCATTTACCCTAATTTTAGAGACATTTTTCATTTGTCTAGTTCCAAAAATAATAAATTTAGTTTTATTTATATTTAGCGATAACTTATTTACAACAAACCAGTTTTTTAATATATTTATTTCTCCTTCCACTATAGTCAGAAGTTGTTCTAGATTTTTACCTGAGCAGTACATTGTGGTATCATCAGCAAACAACACACTTTTGAACAATTTAGAAACATTGCATATTTCAATTTTATATAATATAAATAATTTAGGGCCCAGCACATAGCCCTGAGGAACACCACAAGTTATTTTCAACTGATTAGATTTTACATTATTGATTTCCACATATTGATATCTATCATCCAGGTAACTTTTCATCCACTTATATGCAATCCCTCTTATACAGATCTCTCCAATTTCTTCATTAATATTGTATGATCAATCGTATCAAAAGCCTTTTTTAAGGCTATAAAAACACCAACAGTATATTCCTTATTATCAATTGCAGTATATCCCTTCTACAAGTTCCATGACTGCCATTGAAGTGGACCTATTCCCCCTAAAGCCATATTGATTATCACTTAAAAGATTATGCTTTTCAATATATTTATCAAGTCTATTAACATAATTTTTCTAAAATTATTGGTAACTGCGGAAGTAGTGATATTGGTCTGTAATTTGTAAATTGACACCTCTCTCCACTTTTATGAATAACTTTTGCTATTTTCGTCTTTAAGAGAAACACACAAGTTTGACAGATTACAAATGAATGTAAAAGGACTCACTATATATTCAATAATATTTTTAACTAATAGCATGTCAATACCGAAACAATCTTTGGATTTTTTAAAATTTTTAATGTTTTCACAATATCAAGTATTTTTTTTATGCGTTACAGCACCAATAAACATGGAAGACAAATTCCGAGTTTAGTTGGTTCGTTATCATTTCTGGACACTGGAATTTATTTTGCTAAATTATAACCAACATTTACAAAAAAGTTATTAAATTCGTTTGCAATGTCTTTTATTTCATCAAGCACAATATCTTTTATTTTTTAAAGACATCTGGATAATTTTTATTTTTTGATCCCTTTTTGATTATACTGTTTAATAACCTACATGTTTCTTGTATATTGCTTCTATTTTGCTCCAGCAGTGTATGTAAATTCCTACTGTGAAAATTAATTACTTTTTTAAACATAACTGTAGTGACAATAAACGCAAACTTTGCTTAGTATTGACACTAATGCAGCATTTTGTTCTCTACCAACAACAAACGCAATTTTCTAATGACAATGAACGCATCGTTTTGTTCCGTAGTGACCATAAACGCAGCGTTCTGTAGCTAGCATTAGTGTTAGCATTACAGAAACTTGCTAACTCTTTCGTTTTCTTCGTTTAAAACGTTTCCCGCAGATTCAGTCTGGTGAGTAATAGTGTTTTATTAATGTGTGGGAAAATATACGTGTTCATATTATCAGTGGCATTTGAATATAACTACTTCATTAATAACTTGGTTCTGTATTAACGGGCTAGTTAGCTATGAGCTAATTAGCTGACATTGACCGCACCTGTGTCTCGGTGTTTGGCTAATGTAAAGCCTCATGGGTTATATGAGAATCATGAAAATCAAAATTATGGGGACTTGATTTTTTTAAGGTTAATTTCATAATTTATTAACCAAAAAATTACGTTTTTGTTGTCCATTTTTATGTGTTTTCTTGTGGAAAGTTAAAGCCTTGGGGAAAATACCATTGATAAATTTGTTGCCAAAGACGGCAATAGAATCGTTTAAGGTTATAGAATGAGGTTTATTGACGTCTTTATCTTTTTTATTTTGCTATGTATGGAGGCCAGACGGGGGCGCTGTGGGGCAGCGGTTACCCGGCCCGGGTGTGTTTGTAAACCTGAATGTGATTGGTCAGCTGTGCGTAAAAAGCGGTGTCCCCTTTAGGTTGCAGACAGTTTAGTCTCAGTTGCTCTGCAGGCAAAATTATTGATGGAACCGTTTCACTCAGTTCCTCACTGCGCGTGAAGTTAGTTTTTTCCCCGAAATTCACTACAACATGTCTAACGCTTTTTTAGCGAAAGCACTGGAGGACATGAGCTTGGATTCGGGTTATGCAGCCGGCGAGTTCTGTCCGTCTCTCAGCCTGTCCTCCTCCGGGCGGTCGGGACAGTCGCAGGCGCAAGCCAGCACTCCTCGCCGGAGTTCCTGGTGGCATCACACCGGCAGCTGGGACACAGTGAGCAGCACACTGACGGAAGACGCAGTGGACATCCTGTCCAAGTGTCCCCACCTGCCTGAACTGGAGGAGTATCCTTGGACTGAACTGGAGCTTCGGGAAGTGGTGCGTAAAGTCTCCGGATCAGAAGCTTCCTTCAGCCTGGAGGGAGTCCACCGACTGTCCGTCCTGCTCCGGAGGGCTTTGGTTCGGATCTCCCGGGAGGCGCAGCGGCTGAGTGAGCTCCACCGGAGGTGCACACGCCAGGAGGTCCAGAGCGCCGTGAGGCTGGTCCTGAGCTGGGGTCTGGCCGAGAGGTGCGTCTCCTCTGCCATGAGGGCCGTGACTCTGCACTGCATGAGCTCCGGCGGCACCACGCGTCAGCTGGGCAAGTCCGCCCGCTGCGGGCTCACGCTTCCCGTGGGCCGCTTCTTCAGGTGGATGGTGGAAACACGCGTGTCGGTGCGCGTGCACGAGTACGCAGCCGTCTGCCTCACGGCCTGCGTGGAAAGTCTGGTGGAGGAGGTGGTCGGACGGGCGCTGCGGGTGGAGGAGGTGCGGGGTCGGTCCGACGGGTCCACCTGCTGCCCGGTGGGTGTGGAGCTGCTGGACGGAACCGTGAGCAGCGACGCGGAGCTATGGGGGGTGCTGCAGCCCCATGAACACCTCATATGTGGGAGGAATGCAAACGGTGAGTTCACCAAACCGTAGGCTTTTGAAATAAAAGGTCCATAAACTCACATTCACCCCAAATCCTAATCCTAGCTCAATGCATGAGTTTAACCTGCTGCTTTATGGTAAATTTAGCTTGAAATTTAAATTCTGACTTGGTAGTAATAGACACATGGAGATGATAACAACAGCAGGTAATGTGGCTGATGGGTTTAAATATTAGTTTTGTATACTCTTGAATGAAAATGTGATTAAAACCCACAAGTTTGTTGAGAAATTCCTAAAATGTAAATTTAAAAACCTTTTTCATCAGATGAACCGTTGCTGATATTCTGAGGCAGCAGCTGAAACAGGAAACACGTTTTTCCTAAACTGGATCTGACCTCTCTGCAGAGCAGCGGAGCAGACGGGTTAACGATCACACCAAGTTTCTCCAAGAGCACAAATTACCAGGAGATTAGGAAGTCCTCCACCGCTGAGGGGACGATTTGAAAAGTGCCCTCAGACAGGAAGTCGGTGATTTGGGTAATAAGACGGAAGTAGACGAAGCTTTCTGATAAAAGTCAGACACATGCTGACTGGAAACTCTGGGTGTTCTGGATAAAAACGTATCCCAGAAATCTTCTAGGATTAATAAAAATGATTTTAATAGTGATTTTCAAAATAAAACCATATGTCACTATTTGTTTTATGATACATCAAGAAAAAAATAATAAAATGTTTACTTAAAGAAAGTTTTTGTTATAAACTGAACTCCTGTAGATATCTGACATCAGTAGAAGTTTTGGATTATGTTATGATCTCAAACACCAGAATTAATAAAACATTAACAAAGACACGTTTTTGTTCCACAACAGCAATTGTTGTTGTGCTCCAGCGTTTGACCTGTTTTAGATATTTTGTATTTAAGGATTAAATGGATAAGATGGGATGTTCCCTCCAGGTTAGGAGTTAATCTGAACCTCCAGACAAGGTGTGTTGGTGTGTTGGTTCCTGGTTGATGGTAGGATGGAGGAGAGGAGGATGGATGGACTGGGGCTTTATCTGTGGTTATGATGAGGAGCTTTACTGGTTTGTCTGAACCCTCAGCTGGAGGTGAGATCTGAATCAGGACCAAAACAACGAGAATCCAAGGATTTTCCTCTTTAAGGCGGCGTCATTAGAGGAGCTCCATCATCTGGGTGGAGCTCAGAGTAGAGCTGCTCCTCCTCATTGAGAGGAGTCAGCTGAGGTGGTTCTGGTGTTTTATTAGGATGCTTCCTGGTGTTCCCTCTGTGGCGGTAATAAGGAGGGATTATATTCTCTGGGAGTGGGATCCCCCAGACTGGCGCAGGATTTCCCTTCTGGTCCTGTTGCCTCCATGACCCAGCCACAGATAAAGAATCTTATTTAGAGCCTTATGAAAATTATTTTAAATGTTTTCAGTCTCGTTTTTCCTGATTTTGTTTTTCAGAATAAACTTTTTTTTATAAATTGTGGAATTCTGAAATATGGAAACAGCCATTTAATTTTTAACAAACTCTAGAAAATGATTAAAGAGCTGAAGAGGAGTTAAAACGTAAACAAAGTTAGAAAAAAACAAAGTCAGCATAAGCATAAATGACATCACTATAGCTGGTTTAGAATAGATGTAAACAAATCTGAGCTGTTAGGTTTCAGACAGATACAGCAGACCTGTTCTGTTTGTGTTTCTGGTCTCTGAGTCCTGAGTTCATATTTTCACAGTTTTAGGTTAAATCTGAACAGCTTTGACCCTTTTTGCTGTAAAAATCCAGAGAAGCAGGAAGTACTCTTATGTACAAAACAAAATGTAAAATCACGATGTCATCAAAGGAAATCTTCAGCTAAAAATGACAAAGTGAATCTGTCATAACAAATGCCACAAACAGGCTCTCTCAGAGACACAGTGTGTCTGACTGATGCATGCTGGGATACAGGCCTCTGCCTCCCTTGAGACCCAACAGGAAGAGGTGGGTGAGGTGGAACGAGTGAATGATGTTAGCCTCTGACCCCCTCGGCCGACACAAGGGAGCTCTCTCTCTCTCTCTCTCTCTCTCTGTTCGGCTGTCGGGCAGTGGGACGCGAGGCTCACAGCTCCCCGAGCCGTCTCCAGAACCAGAGACAAACAAGCCGTCCATCTGAGAGACATGCGGTGTCACGCGGCTACCACACACACACACACACACACACACACACACACACACACACACACACACACTCCTGGATCATCCAAGTTTTCTACCAAATCTGAAACCAAATCCCTGCAGTGGAATTTTAAGTTTCCAGACATCCTTTAATGTTATCTCCATCACAAAACCATAAAACAGAAGGAATGATGGTTCTGATTCTAACAGAACCCAGTCTGAGATGTCCCTCCATTAAGTTAGGGTAAATTAAAGATTATTGTTTAATCTGAGGTCACACACACACACACACAAGATTTCTTCAGTTTTTCTTTTTCCTGACAAGAAGTCTACTAAACAATCTCAAAAAGCAACACATCCTGACCCATTTCGAAGGTGTTCAAGACGTGAAGAACCCAGAAAAAACATCTAAAGGCCTTCAGGCCTCAACCAGAGGTCAGGATTCAACAAATGAGAACATCCTGATTGACCCCAAAGGCTTCTGGGTAAATATCCTCTGGACTGACGAGACATAAACAGAACTTTCTGGAAGGCCTGCATCTCGTTCCATCAGGAGTCAGACCACCACTAAAGCAACATCAGACGTGGTGGTGGGAGTGTGATGGTCTGGGGCTGCTCTGCTGCTTCAGGACCATGAATTCTGCTCTTTAGCAGAATGTCTGACCTTTAACAGGCCGTTCCTGCTGGAAAACCCTCTGATGTGGCTGAATTCAGATGCTTCTGTAAAGAAGAGTGAAATAAAACTTCACAGTGAGGAAACTCATTCCTGTTACTGGATCCAGTTGGTTCTTCCTTGGCTTTTATTGCCTGTTTGTACTTTTCCACTCAGAACCAGTTTGAGGCTTTTGTTGATGTTTTTTAAGTTCAGTTGCTCTGATTTTAAGCAGGACTGTGTTTGGTCTGTTTATCTGGGACTCTACCTCCAGCAGACACACGTTGGACCCTGTTTGGTTCTGTTGTCCCGGTCCAACACTTGCAGCAGAAAGAGCTGTTGTTTCCAGTGACTGAGGCTCTGTTTGTATAAAACAGCAGCTGAGGTGGGAGGATGCTGCTGCAGGCTCGGGGGTCTAGGTGGTGTTTTTATTCAGCTACATGAGTAAGGAAATGACTTAATCACTCCTGGTTCTGTTCATAAGCAGGGCAGTGTTGAACACAGAAGCCGAGGTGTGTGTGTGTTGGTGGTGGTCAGGTAGGGATTAGAAAACAGTGATTTGTTCTTTGTTGAATCCAGACTGGACTCCTGTAGCGTCCCTCTGAATAGTTGCTTGTTCACTTCTGGTCTGTAAACACACACACCTTGTTACACACAAACCCAGCTTTTAGAGAGCAGAGGTGTGTGTCCAGGTCAGAACGATGAATCTGTCTTTGTGCCACAGCTGCTGCTGCTCATGTTCCAGTCTGGTGTTTATTGATGAGCTCATGTTGAAACATCACAAATGACCGTTAGCTGTTCACGTTGAGTCTAAAATCAGAGTTTCTGTTAGAGCTAAAGCTACTCAAGCCTGTCCCCACTGATGCAGATGACTTCAGTCAAAAGCAGAACAGCTGTTGTGTTCAGAGTTTTGAGTTAAATGATGTTTTTATTTCACAGGTGAATTATTGTGATGCTGTTTCTTCAGCGAGTAAACAAATGTCTTGTGTAACCTGGTGTTTCTGCAAAAGCAGAGAGGAGATACTTGGAGTTCTGTTCATTAGATGTTTGCTAGACCATAACGGACTTGGAGACCTTAGATGACAGTCTCCTCGGTTTTTGACTGATTTCTCTTTATCTTTGAGTTAATTTAACAACTTTTGCTCTTCTAGAGAAACTGGAGCTGCTTTTGCACCCTAGTTATGTTGCAGGGACCCAAGACCCATGTCCGTATTGGGTTTTTATTGTTCTGATGTCAAAAAAAGTAGAGATGTTCGATATTATCAGTTATATTTATCTGTTGATATCAGCATTGAAATAGGAAAATATCATACCATACACATGTTATACATCAGACTCTTCAGCTACTTCTTCTCTCTCAAAATATCAAATTATAACATATTTCTGAGGTAAAGATATTTTAGTTTATTTGGCACAACGTGTGAAGTAGAAGTTTACCCCGTAGTGAACGTACACTGTCCTCACAGCACGTAGCTATGTGTAGCTAGCAGCTAACAAACCACTAAAACAAGAATCTTCACCCAAGGCTTTTCTTATCTGAAAGTCTTTGTAAATGTTTTATCACCATAGCTGCAATATACAGGAAACATCCATTACTAACTAATACATGTTAATCTTAGCATCACGCCTAGGGAGAATGAGATTCAGCTGCTGTTGGAGACAAAATAAACATGGCACTTATTACTAATTTAAATTGAACTAGTTGTCATTTTGCACAGAAAATGTTTAAAATTTAAGCTTGATAGGAGATATGTGATGTTAGTGACCTAAATGTTTTAGTTTTTCTTCTTTTATAAGAGGGGGGTACAGCGTATATCAGTATCGGATATTAAGAATCAGACAATATCGGGAGGAATGTCAATATTGAACATCCCTAAAAAAGAAGTAATAAATCTGTTCTGCAGATCAAACTTAATTTAGAGGAAAATCAACTTGAATATTAAACTAGACTGAAGATTTGAAAAATGTTATTTCTGTTTTCTTACTGAAGTGGTGCTGATGTGACTGTTGGGGGTGGTGGGGGGGGTGCTGCAGAGCTTTGCAGATCGTCCTCACTCAGGCTGTTTCATTGTGTCAGAGGCCAGGAGTCAGCAGATACTAGAACAAAGACAGGATCTCATGGTGTGTGTTTGTGTGTGTGTGTGTTGTCTCTGGCTGACATGGAAACCTTATTTTACTCCAAATAAATGTACAATAATCAGTGTGATAAAACAAATAATTGATCTAAAATGTAACGACGATGAGTGAAAATGAAAAACAACAAAAGGAGTAAACAGCTAAAAGGTGGCAGGGCTGTTAGGGAGGTTAGGATGATATGACTTTGAGAAGAAGAGTGTTGATGTGTGTGGTTTTATTTTTTAGGTGAGTTGTCGCTGCCGGCCCACGTCAGCCCGTACATGAGGGCTCCCAAGGACTCGGTGGAGATCATGGAGGATGCTTACATCCAGCTGGAGCTGAGAACGCTGGAGCAGTCCCTGCTGGCGACCTGTGTGGGCAGCATCACTGAGCTCAGTGAGTGTGTGTGTTTGTTTAAACTCTGACTGCTGTTGGACTCCTGGGACACGTCGTTGGTCTCTACCAGCGCAGCACCGCGTCTGTAACAACGTGTGGCTTGTACCCAGAAAACAGAGGCACCTTCACACCCTGCAGCCACCGTGCTTCATTATCTCAGCCCTCGTTACTGAAGAACATAAAGAACAGTTTAACTGTTTCAGAGTTTCGTGGTCATAAACCTGCTGACCGGTCAGAACAGGCGCCGCTTTCACACCTAAACAGCAGACGTTCTTCAGATTCTCTAAAAAAATTCAAAATAAACCCAGAAAAGCAAATTTATTTCTTTTCTTTTATTTCCAACCAGAGACCAGTGTCTGTAAACCCTAGAGATAGTTGTGGGTTCCAATCCCAGTAGATCAGAGCAGTCTGGCACCAACAAACAAGTCCCATAAACCTCCTTGTTCTGCATCCTGATGCTCAGTTTGAACTTCAGCAGGTCATCTAGGTCAGGCGTCCCGGGGACCAAAATGATCAATTCTGTCTCTCTAGCAGGCTGCTGATGCAGATCGACATGTTTGTGTTCAGATTTTACTGATATGTTTAATTTTGACCTAAAAATGAAAAATAATCACCTTCATATAATTTTTGTACTTTTTAAACTAAAAAATCACATTCTTGTGTCCCAGAGGACGTTGATGATTTTTGCCCTCTTCTTGAAAAGTTTTAACGCTTTCATCTGGTTGGCTGCTTAGATGTTTCTGTTAACAGCTAGTTCAGCAGGTGTACCTATAAAAGTGACCGTAGCTGTGTGTTAACCACTCAGGCCCACGCTGAACACCTAGCATCATAAAAGGCTAATCTAATCGTTCTCCATAACTTCCTAGACGATTAACTTTTTCTGTTTCGGACCTCCTGCAGGTGATCTGGTGTCCCGAGCGATGCATCACATGCATCACCTGAGAAGTTTGAGCTCCTCCCTCAGCAGCACTCACTCAGCCAATCAGCTGTCGGCGTCGTGGTCTCCAGACGCTCTTCGATCCCTTTACTACTTCCTGTCCAGCCCACAGATGGAATCCCTGGAGAATCCCAACCTGGATCCTCCGTCGCTGATGCTGAGCAGAGAGAGGTGAGCGTTTCTCTGATCTGATCTGGGACCTGAATGTCCTCCAGGTGTCTTTAACCTGATTGGACCTTCTCCGTCCAGGCCATTCCTGCTCCTCCCTCCCCTCATGGAGTGGATCAGGGTCGCCGTGGTGCATGCCGAACATCGCCGCAGCTTATTGGTGGACAGTGATGATGTCAGACAGGCGGCCCGACTGCTGCTCCCAGGACTCGACTGCGAACCCAGACAGCTGAGGTAAAACTGGACTTGGTTCTGGTCCAAGTCAGGTTTTATTTTAGTCTTTCTGTTGGACAGGAAGTGGTTTCATGAATTCAGATTTTTAATGTAGCAGCAAGAAAAATTCAAAATAATCTCATTTTTACAGAGAAAAACTAAAATAATAAATTAATGACAACATTAAGATATAAAATGATTTATTTACCTTCCTAGGAGAAAACAGATTCATAAAGATTTTAGTAATAAATCTGATTTTTATCTAAATATTGACCAGATTCTGCACCTTTGTGATGTTCGTTCTCCTCTTCTGCTGAATGTGTGGTAGACCCGATCGGACCCGAGTACCCGGTCCAGTCAGAGGTGACGTGAACTCCTGAATCATCTTTGTTTCCCTTCAGGTCCGAGTGCCGTTTCCAGTCCTTCAAAAGTCTGGATGCTAAAGCTGCTTCAGCAAAGTTCCAGCTGGATTTGGGCTTCAGGATGCTCTCGTGTGGCCGAGCAGATCTGGTCCAACGGGCCAAACGGGTTCTGGGAGCCGAAGGCGTCAATGCCATGGACGACCAGGTGAAGGCTCGCCGTTAATCACAGAAACTCAGTCATTTATTTAGGTTTTTTAATCTTTTATTATTAGTTATTTGGTTTTTTGTGGAAAATATCTGTAAATCTTTGTAGACGGAGGCTTAAAAAGGATCTCTTACCTTTAATTGGGACTTAATTATATTTGATAACTTGGTTGATTTTTAGTTATTTTGGTCTTAAATAGATTTTTTAGTCGAGTAAAGGATCCGGGTCACGCTCTCTTCCGGCCTGTTTTAGTGAAAATGTAGGAATGTTTCTCACAAATCTGCCTTTTAGTAAAAACCAGGAGGGTTTGTGCTCCCAGTTACCAGGTAAAATAACCTGATTATTCAGTTCAACCATGTTTGATCAGATCATGTTTGTTGTCTCTGGACGCCCCGGTTAAACCACCCACTGTTAGAAATGAGCTGCTTTTTTAAAAGGTTTGGTTTTTACCGGTTTTTACATGATTATTTTCCAGATAAAATTTAAATTGTTGATAAAAAAGCAGAATATTATTGTGATTTTAATTTAAAGTAATGATAAATGAATGACAGAGCAGGTCCCACATGTGGTTATACTTTTTACAGCTACTGCGGTTTTATGTGTACTTTAATGTTTTTATATTTAAGTATTTTGTCAAAGATCTTTAATCACTTAATAAAACATTAAAACAAGAATTCCTTCTGGATGATTTGAATCTGTAATGTTCCTAGTCACCAGCAGAGGGCGACTCTGGATTGCAAAACATGTCACGCTGTAAAGAAATTAAGACAAATTCATTACAATTTTTTATATTTCCTTTTTCTTCTTACTTGTTTTGTTTATTTATAGTGTAATAAAATAAAATCTGATCTGTGGAATTAAAAAATAATCAGGAATCTTTTCTGTAGGGAATGACTCCTCTGATGTTCGCCTCGGCTGCAGGAGATGAAGCGTTGGTGCAGATGCTCGTGGAGGCGGGAGCTCACCTGAACCTGCAGGTAAAAACACAACCACCCAGTTCTGGTTTGGATTTAGCTGAACTTTGCATTTATTTAAAATTCATTTATTTTATTAAATTGTATTTGTTAAGGTTCCTGCCTGCTCTGCCACTCACCCATCAGTCCATCCCGGTAGTCGACACTGGGTGGCGCTGACATTTGCTGTGCTGCACGGTCACCTGAGTGTGGCTCAGGTGAGTTGTTCCAACAAACCAGCTTGTAAAACATCTGTTTAAACATGAACCCAGAGAAAAATACACGAAACAGAAAAGATGATTTAAAAATTTGGACTGTTTAAATATCCACAGTTCTGCATCTGTTTATTATTATTATTATTATTATTATTATTATTATTATTATTAATAATAATAATAATAATAATAATAAATCTCAGGCCTAAATGGTAGATTTCAGGTAATCACGTCGTGTGTGGTGTGTTTTGAGTTGAGTCCAGAGGCATCCAGAATAAATCGGTTAAATCTAAAAAATTTTTACGTCCCGACTCATGCAGCTGCTGCTGGAGGCCGGCGCTGATGTGGAGGGTGGAGCTCTGCTAGACGGACAGGAGACTTCAGCTGAAACGCCGCTGCAGCTCGCCGCAGCTGCAGGTATCCTCAAAATCAAATTTAACTTAGTCTATTTTACAGTATTTTGGTTTTAAATAAAGTCTCTTTCCTCCCAAAGGTTTTCAATCTGTGGCTCTGGAACCACATGTAGCCCGCCAGTCCCGCTAGAGTTTATTAATCTGAAAATAAGAGGGTTGTTTAGGGTTTTGACTGGTTGCAGTTTCCCTTAATTTTAGGACCAGAATATACCCAAAATGACCAGAAGGTATTTATTTGTATTAAATGTGTTTTACTAAAACTAAAAGCCACTGAACTCCATACTTTGGCCCAGAAATGAATCTTATTACACATATTTGAGGTAAAGTGCTGTAAAAATTGTTGTTTCACTCCAAATATGACGAGTTATTATTATATATGAGTTATTATTAAGAATCTGTTAATGAATCGTTAGTATCTGCTGCAGGCGGGTCGGAGCAGCTCACCTGGAAAGCAGCACGTTGCTGCTGAAGCTGAATAATGATGACATAAAAACATGTAAAGTAAAATCACAAGAGTCGAATCGTGATCTGCTTCAAAGGACCGAACTAGCCTCCATCCTGTTATCGTTCTTTAAAGACATTAAAGTACAGCTTCATTATTTCTAAGCTGGGATTTTATTTTACTGATTTTCTACAAATTTGTGAATAATTGAAATAATCTACATCGCTCTGAAAAAGTGCATTTTATTTTATTATTTAATTAAAATAAAAACAAATGAGGCAACATAAGCTGTAGAATATATATATATATATATATATATATATATATATATATATATATATATATATATATATATATATATATATATATATATATACACACACACAGACACAATCTTTCCCAACTCCAGACAAAACATCTCGTCCTCTCAGGTAACTATGAGATGGTCGGCCTGCTGCTCGCCCACGGAGCAGACCCTCTGCTCAGAGTGCATCATGGGAACTCGCTGACCTCACCTCATGAAGATATGAACTGTTTCAGTTATGCTGCAGCACACGGACACAGGTAGGACCTATCTCAGAGCAGAAACCTGAGTTTGCTCCTTTCTTTCTGCTAACTGATCGTGTTTTCTTGTGCAGGAACATCGTGAGGAGGCTCCTGCTGCAGCCGCGACGTCGGAAGGAGAACATCTTGTCTCTGGAAGAGATCCTGGCTGAAGGAGTGGAGGAACAAGAGGCAGAAAATCGTTCTCCGACTCTCGACTCTCCAAGCGTTCTTCCAAAGCCGTGTAAGGCCACCATGAAAGCTCTGCAGCAGGCGGCGTTCTACAGCGCCGAGCATGGATACCTGGACGTCACCATGGAGCTCCATGAGATGGGTGAGAAGATAAAAATCATGTATCTGTGTTAAACGTCTGAGTTACAGAGACACTAAAGCTTAAAATGCACCTGTGAACTGGTGAACTCAGGTGTTTGTGCTGACCCACAGAGGTCTGCTTCAGGGTTTAAAGGTCACAGGAGGCATCTCACATTTAGCAGTGAGAGAGAGATCAGGGTCTCTGGTTTTAGCTACTTCCTGTTTTATTGTCTGTTCTTCAGAATGTGCAGCGATGATACAAAATGATCTTAAACTTCCTCGGCCAGACTGCCTGGTCGTTTCATTTAGTCACGCAGGAAACAAATACACACACATAAAAGCATAAAAACAGAATCTAAAAGGATAATTTGGAGATGAAATGAGTAGAAGCTGGGGATCTATAGCAGACTGAGGGAAACACGTTCTGCTGACGGGCAGAAATCAGGACGAGCTGCTGAGGAACTCTATCCCAGGGTAAATTAAATCACAAACATAAATCACTCCCTGCAGCATGATTTATGAGTCCGCTGGAGCTGAAGGAGCTAACGTGTCTTTGTTCGATCTCTACTCAGGTGTTCGCTGGAGGCTCCACACCTGGTTGGAGTCGCTCCACCGAGCCCAGCAGCTCTGCAGATATGAAGTGATGGTGTCCCTCCTTATGGAGTTCCCCTCCATCCGGACGGAGGACTACAGCCCCGAGCTGCTGTCCACAGGCGTCCCACTCATGGTCCACATGCTGGAGACCAGCAAGGTGCAAGTCCACTCTTCTTCTGTGGTTTTACATCCACAGTCAGCCAGGAGCTTAAAGTGTCAGGAGATAAGGAACCGTCCTGTTTACGTTTGTTTAAAACACTCAGGAAAAATCTGAAAATGAATCATTTCTGACCTTTAATCAAAAAATCCACTTCAAACCCAAGCATCTCGTTTCTCTGCAGGATTACGTGATAACGAAGCGACTGGCGTCCGTCTTGTCTCACTGCTATGGCTCCGCCCCCATCCCCGCTGTCCCACCGATGGACGTGACTCTGTCCACACAGCTGGGTAAAGTCCACACCAAAGGTGTGTCTTTACTTCCTGGTTTATGACGGGATGTTAAGTCGCTGACTGTTTCTGCTCAGACTCCCACTTCCTGAACAACGAGGACATGTCTGATGTCACGTTTATGGTGGAAGGACGGCCATTCTTCGCTCATCGAGTTCTGCTGCTGTCGGCCTCCGAAAGGTCATTGACTCTTACTTCTAATAGTTTTTATTTCATGATCTCTTACATGAATTTATTATTTAAAAGTGAGATTTTAAGGCCATCATTTGGTTTTTTACTTGTTCTTCATATAATTTGACTTTTTTTAAACGTTTGTTTAACGTGTGTCTGTTTCAGAGGGTTAGGGTTAGTGACTGTTTCAGATGAAAGATGCAGATTTAATTATTAATATTTTTATTTGAACCAGTAAAACCAAAGGTGTGAATCTTGGTTTGTGTTTGATCTGGACAGGTTCAGACAGATGCTCGCCGACTCCCCCGACAACATCATCCACATCAGTCACATGACCTACGCCACCTTCCAGGTGGAATACCAGCCGCTGGGGCGGTAAATGTAACTGGGATGATAAAGTTAGGAGTTTGGTGGTGACGCTCGTGTTCGTTTGTGCAGGTGATGATGAGGTCGCTGTACTGTGGAGGAACTGAAGGGATGAAGATGTCTCCTTCTGAGGCCATGAAGGTAAATCCTGAGTTAGAATGTGTAGCAGCAGAAGCAGCGACTGTTTACTCAGCACTGACGTGTGATGCTGATGTCAGATGTGTTGTTGGTTTGCAGCTGCTGCCCGTCGCTGCCTTCTTCCAGCTCCGACGTCTGCAGAGATGCTGCGAGGCGATGCTTTCTCAGAGTCTGACTCTGAGCAATGCTGTGAGCATCTATCAGGCTGCCAAGGTACAGAAAAGGGTTCAGAAACAGAAACGACTTTTACCTTTTAATGAAAACTGCAGACATTTTTTCTTCAGATTCATTCATATCTTTATTTTCTAAGGTTTTCTAATCCATATGTATTCACTCAGGAGGGTAAAAACATTTAAATCTATTAAATCTGAACATCGTTTCCTCCTGAGATACAAACCAGCTGTTTCAGATGAACCCTGGTCATCTTTTCTATGCTAACATAAAACATTTAGTCAGACTTTACTGTAAAAACCTTGTTAGAGCTCATTTTTGTTCCCAAACATGAATAAAAAACAACAACTACTAAACTAAGATAATTCTTAAAGCCCCAGTGTGTAATATTTTTACCTGTTTACTACCAAATTCTGTGTATCCAGTGCACAAACTTGTCCTTTTTCATTAATATTTCTCACCAACATCAATTCTAAATATTCCTCTCAGCTTCAAATTTTACATTTTTAATACATAAATTGTGGTCGACGCTCCATGGTCATCCTCCATCTTGAAATACGGTAGCTATTTAGGGACATACGAGCTCCACGTTATGCGTTTGCACTATGACTGTAACCTGAAAGAAACAGCAGAGGGCAGCAGTGCGCCGTGGAAGCATGGCGTCTGACAATGCAACTAAGAAGAGACGAGACTAGCTGCTACACCGTTGCTGTAACTTTGTTAGTTTGAATAACAAACAATGAAATCAAAAGACACATCAAATATGTCAGGTCATATTAATTTCCAACACTCAGCAGCTGCATATGATGAGAACCCCGCCCGCAACAGCTAGACACCAGCCTCCAAGTGTTGTTCATGACTCACCTCAGCTGATCATTCGTCTTAAAGCTCCCGATCCAGTCCCAACGTATCAGTTCCAAAGTCCTTCTTCAAGAAAGTTCCTTCTATTAAGCTAGATTTATACGTCTCCGTCAGCTCCTCGGGCTAGAGACGCATTCGCGTTGACGGAGACGTTTTATGTTTCTACTTCTCTGTTGACTGGGGGATGTTGCAAAGCAACCCCCCGCCTGGACAGCAGAGGGCGTAGCACATTTCTATGGTATCCTGCCACCATTACAGTCACGTATCCGGTCTACGATAGTGTATTTACTACTGTGTTTACATTGTTTTAATGTATTTTAGAGAGTTTTTAACACGGACGAATTTGTCCCTCATTCTCCTCCACCTCTTCATGCGGTCGGCACCTCTAAATCCATGTTTCTCGTCATTTTCGTCCACGAATAAAACACTCGCTGTGTATCTTTGTGCTCCTTCAGTCACGAGTAAACTTTCATATTTTCTAACTTTTTCAGTGAGGCGTTCTTCAATCTGCTCCGTGTCTGCCGCTAATATCTTCAGCATTTTTAATTTTTGAGTCGGCAGTGGCGGTGCTGCTGGTGACGTATTTTTAGGAAGCGGCGTCCTGACCAATCACAGGCTTGCGCTCTCCGTTGCTCTCGACGGACAGTTATTTTTGGGGGCATGTCTCCGTCACCCTCCGCGAGCCCGTCCAAGAGCCCTTGCGTCGACGCAAAATGGCGCTGCGTGTCTCCGTACTGACGCAGATGGACAAGTATAAATTAGGCTTTAAAGTCTCCTCTGTTACCGCAGCCTGCCGTGTCTCTCCCAACACGCTTCAGCGGTCGTCTGCTAGCCGGTGGCTACGTTAGCATTAGTTACTTTATTTCCACAGCGTGTCCCCAGCTCCAGCCAAACCTCATCGGCTATCCAATCGCTAAACAGCCAGTGGTTGATGTTAGCTCCATCTCGATCTTCACTGCGACTCACAACGTGTGCCACGATCAGCTGATGGCTAACCGGCAGACTCTTGTTTACTCCGCTGCTCTGATCCACATGACACCGGACGCCACAGCTGATGCCACCCCTCCTCCGTGTGTGAATCGGTGGCAGCTATGCCAGCTTCCTTCAGGACTGGTAGGTTGATATAATAGCTAACAGCAGTGTTTCCCCTAGAAATGTTTACAGTCGTGATGCTCGTTGACTGCGGGGGGTGACGGATTGTGCCACCGGGGGGTGGGGGTGCGCGTGTCGTCTCGTCGGGGGGAGGGTACGCGTAGCATTATGCATTAAGACTGAACAGTCATTAAAAAATGTTTTTTAACTGGTGGAGTAGTTATATGCTTTGTGTGGGTTAGGCTACTGAGATTGGAAATAAATCAATCTCATGCTTTTTATAAAAAAACAAACCAGATGGCTGGAGTGAACGCTGGAGTTGTTGCCTTTTTGAGTGGGCCACCGTAGCTGCAATACTTACTCTGAACTGCATGGCGCTAAACAGTCGCAATTTTTACCATGATTTATATGAATATCCCACATAGCACCTTTAAAAGTAAGATGGTGTTTTAACAAGATGTTAAACATGATTACTTTTCATTAGTTCTACCTTATTATAATCTATATTATAACCTTTTATTCCTCCAAATGTTTTGATTCTAGGTGAGGAAGTTGGAGTTAAATATTCAAATATTGATGGTAGATTAATTATTCTTATATTACCCAATATAAATTCCAGTTTAAAACTTTGTTAATCAATAAGCAAGAAGGTTTAATGTGTCTCCCAGCACAATCTCCAGAACATGGAGGAGATTTCAGGAGACTGGCGGTTATTCTCGGAGAGCTGGACAGGGCCGTAGAAGGTCCACAACCCATCAGCAGGACCGATACCTGCTCCTTTGTGCAAGGCGGAACAGGCTGAGCACTGCTCGTGCCCTACAGAATGACCTCCAGAGGGCCACTGGTGTGAATGTCTCTACCCAAACAATCAGGAACAGACTTCATGAAGATGGCCTGAGGGCCCGACGTCCTGTAGTGGGCCCTGTGCTCACTGCCCAGCACCGTAGAGCTCGACTGGCATTTGCTCAAGAACACCAGAATTGGCAAGTCCGCCACTGGCGCCCTGTACTTTTTACAGACGAGAGCAGGTTCACCCTGAGCACCTGTGATAGACGTGAAAGAGTCTGGAGAAGACAAGGAGAACGTTATGCTGCCTGCAACGTCGTTCAACATGACAGGTTTGGTGGTGGGTCAGTGATGGTCTGGGGAGGCATATCCATGGAGGGACGCACAGACCTCTACTGCCTAGGAAATGGTGCTCTGACTGCCATAAGGTATCCAGATGAAATCCTTGAACCCTTTGTCAGACCCTACGCTGATGCAGTAGGTCCTGGTTTTCTCCTAATGCACGACAATGCCCGGCCTCATGTGGCAAGAGTATGCAGGCAGTACCTGGAGGATGAAGGAATTGAAACAATTGAATGGCCTTCACGATCCCCTGACTTAAACCCAATAGAACATCTGTGGGACATTATGTTTCGGTCCATTAGGCGGCGCCAGGTTGCTCCTCAGACTGTACAAGAGCTCAGGGATGCCCTCACACAGATCTGGGAGGAAATGCCACAAGACACCATCCGTTGTCTCATTAGGAGCATGCCCCGACGTTGTCAAGCATGCACACAAGCTCGTGGGGCCACACAAGATACTGAAAAGCATTTTGAGTTGCAGAAATTAAGTTTTTGAAATAATGGACTAGCCTGCCACATCTTCATTTCACTCTGATTTTAGGGTGTCTACACAATTGAGCCCTCTGTAGGCTGAAAACTTTTATTTCCATTAAAAGACTTGGCATCCTTTTGTTCCTAAGACATTGCCCTGTCGTTATTTGTATAGATATCCAACTTCATATTGAGATCTGATGTATCTAATATGTTTCTTTAAAGTGTTCCTTTAATTTTTGTGAGCAATGTATATAAATATATGTGTGTATATTTTTAGATATAATTAGACTCATTATTTAAATACAAATAATCCACAATGTTTAGCTTTAATGTGGGAAACGGGTTTAGGATAAACTCAGATGTGAGTCAGATAATTAATGAGTAATTCATGTTGTTTCTGCAGCTTCATGGAGGAGCAGAACTCTGCAGGTTCTCTCAGGGATTCTTCCTACAGAACATGGACCTGCTTCTGGACAGAGAGGACTTCCATCGGCTGTTACTGGGTGGAGTCAGGAAGTCCCCGTCTCCTGCTGGGAACCATTCTGGGCTGAGACAGAACCCGGACTCGGACCTGCCACTCCTCAAAGACCTGGAAGCTGTGTTGGTCTGCAGACTCTACCAGCTTCATGCTGCGTGTCGGTGGTAGCCGGACGGCCGCGTCTGGTGAGTTCATCAGGTTCATCCTGTCAAACTCAGTAACTAGTATTTAATCAGCTGATGTTCAAGAAACACCCTCTTAGATGTCAGAACCACTTTCTCTCCTTAGCTTCAGTTCTGATGTGATGGTTTTGTTTTTTCTCCCAAACGTTCCTGCTACAGATATTTAATTGCTGCCTAAATGCTGAAAGGAGACTTGCTAACAAGAACATCTTGGTCCATTTCTCATCCTTTATTTATCGCAACATGCCGATAATTATGGATGCAGGCATTTTGTGGTTGCTATGGCAACGTGCAGCTCATTGATCTCTATTGTTTTCTCGTCGTCATGCATTAATCCAGCGTCCAGACCCAAACAAACACGACACACGTCCAGAGCTCTAAAGTCAACAGATTTATTCCTTTTAGCACTGAAGTTGTTCACAGTAACATCACGAGGGAATACATTGCCAGTGTTTATCCTGCTCCGTGGTAAAACTCCAAATCCGTTCTGTGTGCTCCGGATTCCCACAGTAGAAAACAGAGGGAAGCGAACGATGGAAGGTATTGCTTTAGTTAGTCTCCGATGATCCAGCGCCCGAGCCAGATCCCTCTGTGAGAAAATGAGCGACGAGGATGCTCTGCAAACTCAGCGTGTGCACAGCAATCAAAAGAAGGAGAAACAGGCAAATAAAACAGAATAAATTAAGCATGGAGAATAAAAGAGAACGAGTCCAACAGCGACATGCAAAGAAAAGACAGATGCTGAACATGCAAACAAACGTACGAAGTCAACGCTGACAGCGGGATCCCTTTGTTTTTTCTTTAAAATAAGCTTGTTGTTCAACTCGGCTTATTTACAGGATGTATGCTTGAGTCGTCGTACGGGGGGGGCATTTATCAACACAGGGCTCTGCTCCTCTCAGAGAGGCTAAATCTACATTCTTAAATTACAACAAAAATTATTTCCCCCCCAACATATTTTACAAGGTTTCTTTCTTCAAAAATGGGCAGGAAACAAAAACAGGTTTTAAAAAAATAACTTAAGTGACAAAAAGATTATTAAATAATTGATATTAGGAACATTCTCTACAGCCGATATAAATAACCGAGTTAAATAATATAAAAAAACAGAAGTACAGCAGTTCAGTATCATCTGAAACCTGCAGAAAATACAAAAGAACCTCAACAGATTATTAAAAATGTAAATGAACACAAATGTTCACTAAAGTGCAAAATTAAAAAATAAAACATTTCGTCTGAGAGGCCTGGTCCCACAAGCAACTGTTTAAATCTGCACCTGTGGAGTAAAACTAACCGCCAGCAAACGTCTCGTTAGTGTTGATGGTTCTGGTTACTGGTAGCATGGAGGTAGTAACTCGTTTTTACTAAACGGAACCACAGAGCTTTGATCAAAATACGTAAACGTGTCGATATAAACCGTTAAAACACATTTTAAAAACCTTCTGGTTAGAACATCAAAGGCTCCATCCTGAAGTAGGTTTTTGTGTATAAGCTTTCTGAACAGCCTCTGTTCAGTGAAATAGCTTTTACACCCTTCAGGAATGATAAGCTAACAGCTAGTCTGAGTGAAGATCAGTGTTTCTGGTTCCTATGGGCTCTATGCACACTCCAACTTCCACATTCCACATAAGACCGCGCTCCTATGTCCGGTTGCCATAGTAGTCAGCGAAGCTGTGACATGGCTGAGAGTTTGGAGTTCACCCGGTGCTTCCTGGAGGTTAGTTGCTTACGGCTTTTTGGTCGGACGTGTTATTGGTAGAGGTTTTTTTTTAAAAATTCGAGATAACCACTTTATTCTTTTTTTTTCATCTAAACTAAGAGAAAATTTGCATCATTACATCATTGATTGTAACTTTTGGTAACTCCAAACTCTCAGCCATGTCACAGCTTCGCTGACGACTTATGACAACCGGACATAGGAATGCGGTCTTATGTGGAATGCTAAAACAGTTAGAGGTGTGTGTGTGTGTGTGTGTGTGTGTGTGTGTGTGTGCGCGCATGCGTGGCTCTTTAGTTAACAGATCAGCAGATCCAAACTCCTCCTACAGGTGCAGATAAACGTTACCTGTTGTCCGTCTGGTGTGACCACGCCTCCTCCTGATTATAAACATGATGTCACAATACTTCCTGTACAACAGAATAAATCATTCATTTAAATAGTTTCATGCCCTGAACACTGTTCAGGGCCGCCTTCAGTTGCATGAAATCATTTGCTGAAACTCAGGAGTAAAAAACAACTAGAATCCAGCCAGAGTGTGTCCGTCTCCCCGTCCCGCTCCTCCATCCAGACTCCGTCTCCATTACTCCCATGTTTGTGTCAGAGTTTTTTTATGTACATGTAGAAGAAATGGGAGACGGGGGTTGTGTGTGAGTAGACTGACAAACATCACTGTCTTAAGGCTTCTTTTTACAACTCTGCTGAGATGTCTCTGTGCTGTGGGACAAAGTGGACTCAGAAAGGACTCGGAGGGGAGTGTCCTCAGTCTTTTCCTCGGTTTAGGACTCTCCTGGTCTTGCCGGCGGGGTTAATAGTTATTATGGATGACCCCTGGTGGTAGAAACAAGTCAAGCTATGACATGTGAGGAGGACACAGAGAGGGACACGGGGGTGGGGGGTGGGGGCAGCATAGCTACATCTGCTACTTGTTTTTAAAATACTGATCAACTCGTAAACGGAGCCATTCCTTCATACAGTAGAAAATTTATAGGCAAAAAGTAGATTTGTAGTTTTTTAGCTTTTCTCTGAACTAAAGGGCAAAGTTAGCAGCTCTCCTCGTTAACGACCTGGTTCCTGCTTCTCTAGTCATGCACAGCTACCGCTCCTTAAGGCTGTTCCTGTGTCCTGCTGCCAGCAGCCATCTTTGTTTTGTCTTTGCCGGGGGGGCATTTAGAGTCATTGGGCGAGGGCTGGTTGGGCCTGCTGCCGGGGGCATGCTTGGTGGGGGAGCTAGGCGTAGCGGGGGCGCCGGGGGAGTTCGACGCTTGGAGATTCTTCTCGTCTGAAAAAAGCTGTTTAATTACGTCAAAGAAGTTACTCAACGGGCTGCCTACACAGACGGGAAGAAAAGAAAGAAACAAAAGAGAGAGAGAACAAACAACAGATGAGCAATGGGGTTAACATGAGGAGGTGATGAGATGAGAGGAGTGGAGCAGGAGAAAAGGAGACGCTCAAATTAAACCGTTGATTAGAAATGTCCCATTCATGCCTGACTGTAATTAATTATTAAGACCTCAATATTTAAGAAGAACTAGCTGGTTTCCCCGTTCTAGATCGGAAACTCTTTATGCTGGGTCCAAACTGGAGGCACCGGCACAGTTTACACTAATGCTTTGCGATGCATCAATCCACACCGGGGAAGTCTTGGTCGTGGAGCGGCATCTCCACCATCCTGCTCGCTGGACTTGCAAGATCACATAATCCCTCGAAACCTCAAAGGTCACGGTTTGTTTATGCTATCCACCATTAAACTGAAAAGAAGACGAAGGAAATCACGTTTGATGTCACGGTCTGATGTCGTATATAATGTTCCTCTCCACAGCCAGGATTAAAGCCGTGAAAAACACACCGCTGCAGTTCTTGAAGGATGCTCGTGTGAGGTCACACGTATAGACATAATCTACATAGATATCTACATAGATAAGAAATTGACCTTTCGCCGAGCCCCGCCCCCCTTAGTTACTGTTGCCAATAAGTGGATCAAATACTGAAGCTCCGCAGATTTCCGTGATGGAAAGAAGTAGACAGATGCGTGTCAGCGACATTTTTTGGAGCAATTCGTCCTCAATATCATCCAGATCGAGGCAAAAAGGGTTACAGTATGCAGTGGAGGGATATATTAGTGTTGGCTGAGCGAAGCGTAGCAGGGAACAAGGAGTTTGGAGTTTGGGAGAAGGTCCGGCGTCCGGGGACGCGTGGATCCGAGGAGCTGTGGCGGCGACTCGGTGTCCCTGTGAGCTGTCAGATGTCAGAGAAAAGCTCCCGGCGCTCTGCATCGCTCAGTTGATCATCTCAGCTGAGTTTATAAAATGTAAGTTTTTATGCCCGTGTTTACTTTCATTTTTAGTTCCCGGCCGGAGCTCGGCATTAATTCATCACGTGATCTTGACACCACCCGCTGTTGCGCCAAGGCTTAATGTGCGTTTATGAGACACACGGTTGAGGTAGTATTACGCTGATTTGCCGGCACGGTGTGTCTTATCTAAAAGGGTCTTGGATAGTCTGGGAGGCGGACCTCCGCCCAGCTGCGGGAGGGGGGCGCACTCATGCTTGCTGGCTTGCTGGTTGAGCTTGATGAGGAGGTTCTGAAGGGAAACGAAGGAGACACGACTACTATCGAGGCTAATGCTTAGTTAGTAAATTAGGCTTAGCTTCATCATTTTGTTTGGAGTTGTCGGATAGTAACGGTTGCTATGATGTGTGATTGGACAATAGCCGTTCTGGGGGCGGGGCCGGTGAAAGGCTAATTGCATCTCAGCAATAGACTTTTATTTTGACAATTACTGGATGTTTTACACTGAAACCGTGTGTGGTTTCCTGTTTAGCCCTATGTTAATTGCAGAAATTGACGCATTCCAGAAGTGGCTTGCGGCAAAAATAGAACCCGACCCCATCTGGTACAGCGAGCCGCTTCTGGGACACGCCTGGAAAGTTCCGCATCACGGTTGGTTTGGATCAACCCATAGACTAAGGGATTCTATTTGAAGCAGCGACATTCCGCGCCGCTGATGCTTCCAGTTTGGACTCAACTTTAGCTGCATCGGTTTTTCGAGAAGGAAGGACATTATGACTAAAGTCCAAACGTTCAGAGAAACAGTGATTATGTAATGAGACATTTATTGATAAGGAGCTGAGAACATCCTGTAATCCTTCACAATAAGAGTCTCACATAAACATGCACCAGAAAACATCAAACAGGAGACCAGATTATTAAACAGTTTTATAAGCGTCACACGTTCTGACGTGTGTGTGTATTTGAGACTCTTATTGTGAAGGAATAAAGGGAGTTCTGAGTTCCTCTATGGAGGCCTCTATGAGGGTAGCTAAAAGACAGCGCCTCATATCAATAAAATGTCTCATTATTTATAGATTATTCAGTAAAAACACCCAAAACCCTCAGTTAAAATAATAATAAACAGAATGATTTACTGTGATTTTCTTTAAAAAACAAACTAGGATCTCAAAATAGTTCTTTTCAACACATCCTGCTGATTGTTTTTTCTTTGTGTGTCAACAAGTCCAACCTCTATTGTATTTATTTTCTATGCATAAAGCAGGAATCTCACTAATATTTACCAAAACTCCATTAACACAGCATTGTGCTCCGGCCACCCTGCTTACTAAAACGGTTCTAATCTTCATTATTGATTAGAAAATGATTTAAATTTACTGCCATGCCTGAATCTAGGAAAAACTTTTAACCTTCAATTCAGTAACTAGGAAACGGTTTTTACGACACACATCTAGAAGATATCAGCTTAGGCTTACTGAATAACTTGATTGGGACACTTCTAGTTTTAACGTAATATTATAAACTTCAGTGTGAATCTCAGTTTCTCCTGCCAGATGGAGGACTAAAAGGAGCGCTGGAAGACATTTCTTACTGAATCTAGGGACTTTAGGGGTTTTAAATAAATTCATTTTTGATGTTCTTCAAAACTTTTGAACGACAGAAATAATCTCATTGTCTCAATCTGTTTCTGCTTAGTAAAAATAAAACACTGTAACCATGTTTTATATCTTAATTAGGAACAACAGTATTTGTGAAAACTGTAGAGCAGCAGCATTATGTTAAGGATAATAATAATAACTGTACTCATCATTACAGCCACCTTAGAGAAGATGTTAGACATAAAAAGTGATTTAACTATAAAGTCACGACTTAGCTGACGTTGCTTTGACTGCATCATACTGAGCAGATATGATTAATCGCATATGTACATATATACGTAGCACATTTAACAAGTGCCAATATTAGAGGAGAGCTAAATAACCATGTAACAGCTTATAAAGTTCACTAGAGGTTTTTAATATTAGTTTATTTTTATTTCTAATTGCTGCAATAGATCAACCTACGTAGCTAACTTTTAAAATTGTTTTACATATTAAAAATGTTTTCTTTGACAGTTTACTTTGTAAACTTGACTTGGTCGTGTTTAAGTGAGTACTTAGTGCTCAGGCTTGCTGACCTACTAGTTAACAGTAAATCTTATTTACTGGAAGTGTTTTAAACAGCTGCTGGTTGTTTTCCCTCCTTCGTGAATGTCTTCTGAAGCTCCTTCAAATCCATCATCAAGTCAACATTCATCACAGCAATCACAAAAAACAGCATCCATTTGTTCGGACAAAGATTTTCATCTGTGTTAAAAAACATTCACGAACGAACAAAACATGCAAAAATACGACACGTTACACACGTCTGTGCACAATCACATATCACTGGCAGAGTTAGTGTTAGTTTGTCCCTAATTGTGATTAATGTGCTCTTCAGAGTGACGTCTCGCAACAACTTACCATTATTTATCTCCCACCAACACTTAGATTTACACCAGTCTGATATTTATTTACTGTGAGGGTGACCAACACCATGCAAAAGTTAGGAGACACAGTAAAGTCCATCCATCTCTTCAAATCATTTAACAAAATAAAACAAAAGAATGTCAGGCCTTCACTGCTCAAGATATTTGATTTTCTAACTCAGAAATGCACCACTAGGTGTTTACATTAACAACAAATCAAAATACAGAGAAAGATTCTCAATGATTTGACATCAGTTATAAATTCCTGTTGTTCCCTGTTTAAGCAGATGACGTTTAAATGATTAATATGTTTTAAGGCCGGACCGCACTGTGCGTTTTTCAGCTGTCACACAGGACTGTTCATGTCACACAGTGAGAACTCCAGAAAGGTCAGACTGTACGACGTCTCACTCTAGCAGGACATGCTAATGTCAGGAGCACCCCCCCCCCCCCCCCCCCCCCCCCCCCCCGAAAAGAATACGTCACTAATGGCCGACATCTATAACCAACAATGCTGAAAAGAGAAAAAAAGCGCTGCTGTTAACACTTCTTTTATTAGACTCCAAACCGAACACCAAAGAGGAGTGATCTGCATGTTTCTGCGTGTTGCTTCCACTGTTGCTAATTCTACTCTTGTATTGTACTCTCATCACTAGTAGTTCCCGTCACTCCCTGGGCATGTTTTCATTGGTCGACTGCAGACAGGAGTCGTAGGTTTTCAAGCAGTGCTTGTAGACTGTTGGAGGCTGTCTTTGGTCGTGAGACGGCTCAAAAAGCTGACGCAGAGCCCGTCACACTGGATGTCCACAAATATGCAAATCACCCTCACGTTCAACCGTTTTTTAATACAATTCTGTTCACCATGAGGGATTTGGCTAAGACTGCCGAAAATCACACAGTGTGTCCGGACTTTAGGTGATGTTCTAGTTATGAATCTACAGTAAGGACCCTACCTGCTGGTGACATCCATCAAAGTAGGCGGAGTCTCTACAAACAGGAAGAAGTTCTCTCACCAGAGCAGAGCAATACGACCACGCCGATCAGTAACAAATCTGTTGCTAATTTCTGGTATTTGAAACAACTTTTACAATAAAGTCACACCAATGTGTTACATCGTTTTATTAACCGTTTTTTTATTCTTTTCATTATTTACAGCTACGTAGAGCTGCCACCCACGCAAAATAAAGTTAGAGCAATATCACGTTTTAACGTGGAAACTTTATACAATATACTTATGTAAACATGTATACATATGCATATTGTAAGAGCAAGATGGAGTATTTTAAGAATATGATAATTATACTATTAGAACAATAAAGTTACCATGTTAGGCGATAGCATCATTGTGGCTTTTTCTTATGAGACTTGTTTGGTTTATGTTTGTTTCAGCCGAATGTCAGTTACTACGCTGCTGCATTACGACGTTATTCAGTCGAAACAAACATCATAAACTAAACAAGCTGTCTCATAATAATTAGTAGAGGTTTAAAACCCACTAATAAAGGATTCTCACGCGTCGGAGAGACTTTTTGGAGCAAATGTTTTAAATACCAGAAATTAGCCACTACCGATCTGGCTAGTCATGAGTACTGCTCTGGTCAGAGAACTACTTCCTGTTTCTAGAGGCCCCGCCTACCTTCACTAACATCACCTTAACAGTTCTGTCTGAATCAGCATTTTAGCTTTGCTGTGGAAGTAGCTTATCTTCGTTTTCTATGATCGGTTGAGATGAACTTTATTATCGACAGCTTTCACTCACTCAGACACACGTGTGTTAGTGCAGGTGAAGAGCCAGACTAACTGGTTTCACTGGGAGCTCCCAGTGCCTTTGGGTCTTACCGCATTTGGAGGATTTACTGGACAAAGAGGCTGAGCGCTGAGAGCCATCTGAGAGCAGAGGACAGGGTCAGAACCACCAACCCAACCGGGTTCCTGCCTGAGCTACACTCTTACTGCACAATTGTTAGGATCAGCCCCTCAGGACCAGTTCAGAGCTTTTCAGGTGAGTTTCTGTGGAAACGTTAGGAACAACCTCAATTTGTAGAGATGAGGATTAAACCAGGCTGAGGTTAGGTTTAAAGGTTTCCCTGCTTAAACACACCTGATTTTAATCAGTAGGTGATTAACAGGCTTCTGCAGAGCCTGATGAGCTGCTGAACAGGTGAATTAACTGTGTTGAAGCAGGGAAACCTCTAAAACATGCTGGATAGCAGCACTCCAGGACCAGGGTTCCCTACCCCTGTACCAAAGCATCAGCTGGTCTGACGCTCAGAGATCTGATTTATTCTTCAGTCTGTGTACTCACCGTTGCTAAGCACGGACCTATGTGGACGTTCTTAAATTATTTTTAATAAACCAGAATTGGTGCATTGCTGCTTAGAACAATTCTGATCTCAAATATGTCATAAAAGTTCATTACATAAACTCTTACTCAGCTACACGGTGACCAGCAGCAGCCTAGTCTAGAGATCTAGACAAACCGTAGCAAAGGATTTAGCTCTGCAGGTTGGTCTACCATTGGCCCAAACTATTTTAGGTGTGGCCAATCACAGCGCTCTGTCTGTAGAGAGATGTTGGGCGAGCTTAACACCATTATGGCAGAGCTGCGACAGAGCAAAACAACGATAGTGTCGGCCCAGGAACGGCTTTGGCATCAACTTTAGATGATTTAGACTTGGTCTTTTGAGACATGAGCAGATAGAGGCAGTTCTTCCTCTTTTGTGACGGTCACGTTGTTTGTTGCTTTGATTGGTCCTAGAGCTGTCCAATTGCATGCAGAGACAGTTTGAAAGAACCGCAGATTCCGCCCCACGACTGAACTCTGGGTAGTGACCAGACTATATATTTACATAAATAGGATGGCTTCCCAGGCCAGCAGTTAGCTGGCCCACCTTGGTCTTTGTCTCACGGTGATGAACCGTTAGCTTGTATGTCTCCAAACTGAGGTCAAAGGACAACCTACAGCCGGTATGTTAAAAAATGTTCTCAACTTTTCCACTAAATCCCACTTCAGAAAATGTCAACTCTCCCTTTAGGATGCTGAGTTCTACTTGCTGGATGGGATGATTTAGGATGTGGATGATGCTTTTCAAGCCACAAATAAAGATTCAGCCGTCATGTTTTCATAATCTTCACCACAAATGAACATTTCTGCAAAAACAAACAGAGCAGACAGAAATCTGGTGTTTGCTTTAGACAGATCCTGAGATCCAGTGGCTGTGAGGAAGGAAAGGGAAAGACTCGGAGCCAGGTTGAAGGTTTCAACCATATGCCGAGTCTCAGACACAGAAAAGGTCACTGAGGTCACGTTGATCAAACATGCAGGTTCTGTCTGAGTGGACTGAACACCATGGGTTTGTTTGCTGCCATGCGTCCCATGTTGAACATCGGTGGTGAGCGCCAGAACCATGAAACACACACAGATTCCTGACTGGCTGGAGCGGGTCGGTTAGCCCAGAACCAGCTGGTCGAGCTGTGTGTGTTTGGGTTAATCAGCATGCAGGTGATCCGTTTCAGACAGAAGCTGTAGATGAGGAGAGGCGGAGCGCAGAGGCATGGAGGAAGCAGGGTGGGGGGGTGACAGAGGCCTGATAACCGTTCCCTTCGGTGGCAGTGACTGGGCAGACTGCAATGGTGTGGTTGTAGTTACTCTGCTTCACCACCAGAGGGGACCATTATCAAGTACATAACCACAGATAGACAACAGGACCGCCACAGTGTCACACTAACAAACAGAACTAAACAAAGACAAGTCTTCTTTTCTTCCAGATCTGGTGAATTCCTCCATCTTTACACGTGCAGCCGTTAAATATTCTGTGTGCACGGTGAATTACAGAGCACCCGTCGGCATCCCCGTGGACGCTCGCGCTACGTGTTGGTGTGCACGCCGTGATATGTTGGCAGGGACATGCACGTGGAGATGCCGTGTGCTGAAAGCAGTGTGCCGAGCCGATCCGAGCTGAGGAGGGTTAGGAGAAGGAGGGTGACGGGGAACTTACCGGATATCTGCGGCTGGATTCCCGGTTGGTCGTTGGAGCTGAGTAGCTGGGCCTGGATGGTCTCCACCACACGCTTGAAACGCCGGCTTGGACCTGAAGCAGAACCAGAAAAACCTTAATATGTAGCTGAAACTACCAAAAAACTCAGAAACACATGAGACTTTTCTAAATCCGGTGTCTCGCTGGGCTGACGAGGAGCAGAACCAAGATAATTGAGACGGAAACTAAACAGCAACATGTGTGTGTGTGTGTGTGTGTGCGTGCGTGCGTGTGTGCGTGCGTGTGCAGTGGTTCCTGTTGAGACGTTTGCTGCAGGTGGAGATAAAATATTCACCATGTGGTCGTGTTGGTTCAGTTGATGCTTCGTGTTTCAGGTTTTTAACACTAAATACTTCAGTTTGTTCATTCATACTTCATGCTGACGTTAATTTTACCAAACAGCCTTTAATGAGCAGCAGCAGCAGCCAAACACCAGATTAGTATCAGAACCAGAACATTTACAGTCTTTCTCATTAACATTTTCCCTAACTGTGGAACAATACAGCATCCCTACTGGAATTCCAGAGCATTTTCCAATAAAAGCACAAAGAAATAAGCTAAACTCAGAAAAAATCCTTTAAACAAAATCAAGAGTCAGTCTGTAAATTCTCCAGGTGAATTTATCAGGTGGGGAAATGGACCAGATTTTATCATCACTGATGACCGGAGCAGCTGTTTATGATGTTTACTGTTGAAGTTTCATTCTCAGAGCTCGTGTTTGCATGGAATCAGATTTATGGTCGTCTCAAAAGACAAAAAACAACAATGCAGTTCTGGATTGTGACCGATCAGGTCAGTTTTCTATGACCCAACTGAACTCTGTGTCTCTGAATCTGTTATGTGCCTTCAGTTTCTCCCCTGAGAACGGTTCAGACTCAGTAACTCAGGCTCTCCCTGACGCTGTAGTCCACTGGATCACAGTCTGGACTTCCTGGTTCCACTCCTTGTTTTTTATGAATGCAGGAAGCAGAACCTTTAGATGTTCTGCAGTTTGTAAGAGAAGTCTCGATGAAAGCATCCAAGAGAGAGAATTTTCCAAGAGTCAGTGGACAGGAAACGATATTGAGCTGAAATATTTAGAACATCCGTATGCTGAAGCAAGAAAATCATCATAAAATTATAACTGTTTTTTAACTATTTGTTTTTTTTCTACCGATTATAAAACAAAAGCAACAAACCTGGATTTTCTTCTCAGAGGGCACCATCTAGAGGCAGAAAAAATTTTAACGCACCTTGAGCCCCTCTCCCTACTTCCGGCACTACGGATGAACACGCACCTCTAGCCAGCCAGTGGAGGTGCCTGAAAAAATCGATTCACATTCGAATCGTGATTCTTACTTATAAAGATTCAGTCGATTCATAAAGGTTCGGAATCGATTCTGTCTGAAAGCCTTTCTGTAAACTGCCGTAATTTCCGAGCTTCCCTGAACGCATCATCGCTGGAGCACCGGCGCTAGCAGTAGCTGCTCGCTCTGTGTGCTCCTACGCTGCAATCGCTTGAAATACGACAGACTTACCTTTATTATTATCCTGTGTGTGCGTTTTATGAGTCAAGAAGTAAGTTCATTATGTTTTATAATGTTTAAATGGTGTTATCCTGTTTAGTTTGACTGTTGTTTCATGCCGAGTGCACCGTGCATAATTGATGCTTGTTAGACTAATTAGTGCCTGTTAGTCTTCATAATGTTAAACTCTGTTGCCACACATACTTGAAAAGTATTTGACTGCATTACTTTGAAAGCTACTATTAGGTAACTGTAAAGATTTGTTAAATTTTACAAGGTAAGAAAAAATAAATGTTGCCTTTTCATCAAAAGATTGCCTCAGTTTACAGTTTTAGAATCACTTTATTTTACCTTGCAAATTTGCATTTTGTTGAACATAACCAGTTTTCTTTAAAGTAAAATAACAATTTCCCATAGCTTTTGCTAACTTGCTGAAGAAAGTAGTTAATCCTGGAACTGACACTCTTTGTTAATATTGATTGTGAATCGATTTGAATCGATTCTCGATTCAAATCGTGAGTTGTTGTAAGATTCACATCCCAACACAGCAAAAAAATGTTTTTACATTTTTTATCCTCAATTTATGGTGTGTGTATATATCTATATATATATAGATATATATAGATATAAATATATATAAAAACACCCTATTGCACTTTTTGAAAGATACAGTGCGTAATCTACATAGATATGACATCACATTGCTACAATAGACTTTTATTTTGAAAATTTACACTGAAACCGCATGTGATTTCCTATGTTAACTGCGGAAATTGATGCATCCCAGAAGAACACGGTCCTATACTTAGAGGCCTGGTGTACCGCTTCTGGGAAGCACCTGAAAATTGCTGCATCGCGGCCGGTTTGAATCACCCCCACAGACTATAATGGAGTCTATTTGAAGCAGCGATGTTCTGCTGCCGTTCCGCGTTGCTGATGCTTCCAGTGTGAAGCAGGGGTTATTGTTATTGTACGCTTTTAAACAGTTTCATTGTGTGTGTGTGTGTGTGTGTGTGTGTGTGTGTGTGTGTGTGTGTGTGTGTGTGTGTGTGTGTGTGTGTACCTGAAAGCAGGGTGAAGGTGACGGAGTAGATGCCGTTCTCCTTGGTGGCACTGGTGCTCTCTGTGTAGGTGATGTCCACCTGGAATTTGACCGGCTTCTGGAAAACTGTGGGACCAGCCGTGGACTTGTATTCCGCCCGGAAACTGGTCTGAGAGATGACGCTGTGGCTCAGGCTGGGAATCTGGGAGAATGTTTAGAGTATTATGGTCTGTAGACATATCAGGTTGCTTCATGTTCAAATTTGACTTTTAAAGACTCTTTATTTGTCTTTTATAAACAGAAGTTTATCTGAAATGTTTCTACAGAAACACAGAAGGGCCAAACTTCATTCTGACTAAAAAAAGCCTTTTGCCAGTAAATGTCACCAAATCACATACAATGGGTCTTAAATAGGTCAAATTTGTTGTATTACTCAATTTTAGGGAAAAAAACAACAAAAAATTGAACACTTAAGAAATACTGTTTACTTGTTTTTTATATTTAATCAGGATTGAGTTCATTTTGGTTCTGAGATGCTAGTTTGCTTTTGGTTTTTGTTGGTTATTTTTATTAATTTATTTTGTAGCTCATTTGATTCTGTTAAACGGTAAATAAAGTAAAAGTCTGTTTTCAGGTTTGTTTGTTTTTTGTTTAGCTGAAGAGTGAAAACGAGAATCTCAGCCCTGTGAAGACAATGAATGTCTGATTTAAGATCATTTCTTTTAGTAAATTGTTTATAAAAGAGATTTTATAAAAGACCTGATTGGACAGTTAAATGCTGAAAAGTTACAGTTAATGTTTCTGGGGTTATTAAAGTTACTCTTCTTGGGAGCAGTAAGTAATACTACAGAGTAATTACTAGAGCTGCACAATGGTACATCTGAGTATCAACTTTGCAACGTATGTGTGCATCAGAGTCACATCGCAGGATGATGTTGGACTAGGGATCCTGCCACGAAGCGATCCACCAATCACAATTGTTACACTGTTAGTGGAGGCGGACCATGAGGGGAGATTTTGCCATTCTCTGTATTTCATTGGCTATTTGACGTGACAATCAGCAAAATACTGCACCGTATTTGGTTTGAGCGACACACGACAATTGGGGGAGTTCCTCTCCAAACTGTGATGACCTGAGTTGAGTTTGAGGAGACTTACGGAGAGGAAGGCGTGGACGATGTCGGCCTTTATCGAGCTGAGAGGTTTGTCTCTGATGACGATGAAGATCTGCTCCTCCTTCTCCAGGTTGATGAAGTTCCCAAACCACGACTTCTTAGCCAGTCTAGAGAGAAGAAGCACGAATCACTAATCAGACAGGATAAGACTAAGCTGGGAAACACCGTCCAGAGTTCACATTTTAAGACTAAAGACACACATTTATGTCAACAGGTGGCAGGGTTGAGAAGTTTAGTGGTGATTAAAAGTTCTGAGTATAAATTATAAGACCATAAAAATGGTCTGAATATGATAATTCTTACGCAAGGCCAGTGTGTTTTTCCCTCGTTCTGCTATCTTTAAGTGATTTTTAAAAGTCACAGGTGACGTGCACATCATTCAGAAGGCACGACTAACGGTTATAAACAACACGAGGTCGCTGCTTTGATGACTTTTTTGATGATTAAAACAATTTTCCTTCTGATTTTCTGACTCAACATGGTTTATTTTTTAATCCATAAGGAGATGTGGAGGTTAAGGCATTACTCACTCTGGAGAAGAGTCTGGAGTCAGGCTGGACATGTCCTCCTGGGTAGGAACTGTGGACTCAGAAAAGTTCAAAGGTCAATCGTTTGTTAGTGTTTCTCCAGGTGAGATAAAAACAGCCCGTCAGCCCAAACTGAAGGAGTAACGGACAATGTTCCTCTCGGAGTAAGGAGGCGCTTATCTGCTGATAAGATCAGCTACAGGTGGAGCCGATTAGCAGCTCAGAGAGGATTAACTTTTCTCTGAGCTGCAGTCGGACGCAGAAACACAGCTACATCGATTATCACGCTGATAAAACCCAGATGGTATCGGGAGTTTGGTACCTTGCATTTTCCTGCGGTGGAAGCGCGGTGATCCCAGGAAGCTGTTCTTGATGGAGTTGAGGCGCGTTCTCCAGGGCATCCCGCCGATGGAGGGGCTCGGTGGTGGCGTCGGGCTCGGCGTGCCGGCCGGGCTGTCCTTGGGCGTATGCACCGGCGTGCCTTTTGGGGTGGGGAGGGGGCTTCCTCTGGGGGAGGGGTGGGGGGTTACCTGCGTGATGGGGACAGATTTGCCGTTGTGGTCAGGGTGGAGGTGGTGGCGGCGGAGGGGAGACATGGGGGGCACAGGGGAGAGCGGGATGGAGAGCTTGGGGGGGATGGTGAGGGGAGGGTGTCGCCGGACCCGGGGGCTGTTGGGGATGCAGGGAGCCAGAGGCTGGCTCGGTGTGGACGGCTCTGATTTGGGCGTGCTGGGGGTCTGGACCGTGGTGGGGAGTGGGTTGGACCTGGTGGTCTGCAGGGGTTTCTCGGACACTTTGGGCTTGGCGGGGAGGGTCTGTGTGCGTGGGTGCATGAGGGGTGAACCCATCTTTGGCTGGTAGGTGTTTGGCGCACGTGGCCCCACCCCATTAAGGCGGACCTCATGGGAGTGGGTGGGGCTACAGTTGGGCGACTGACATAGGTCTGGGGACTGGGGCGGAATGAAAAACCGCCGGTTGGGCTGCATTTGGCCATGCACCGTTACACATGACAGCAGGATCAGCCAATGAGAAAGCCAGAGGAACACCATTGCCCAATAAAGGTTCATTCCATTAAAAAAAGACAAAAACACGGCAGGAAATGGAAGAAAGATGGGTGGAGGTAGAGCAGGCAGGAGGTGGTGAGAGTGCAAGAAAGAAAGAAAAACAGTGATCAGCCAATCAGGAGGCAGCAGTGGAGCATTCATGATGTAGGGATGCACCGAGTTTAAATAACAGTGTGGAAAACCTCGTCCGGCACTGATCCGGTTCCTGAACTCTTATCAAACAGAACGACATATATAATCTTACCGTTTGGGTCATTAGCTGTTGTGACAAAGACTTTTAGAAATTTATCTGATACCAAAAAAGAAAAAGTAATTTTTCTGTGGAATGAGCACTCAGCATTAGGAGGAGGAGCTAAGATGGTGATCAGCATTAGGAGGAGGAGCTCAGGGCAGCTGTGGCTACATGTAGCTCATCACCACCCGTGTGTGAAAGACTGACTAGCCTAAAGCACTTTGGAGTCATCTGACTCAGAAAAGTGCTTTATAAGTGCAGGCCTTGTATCATTTAGCTAACCATGAGGGGAGGAGCCAAGATGCCATGAAACCAACAAGAAAATACAAAAGGGCATTATGGGAACTTTCTGGGGTGCAATCCAAATGTTTATCTGTGTTATTCACAGTCCTCACACATTCTACCTGGTAGTTAAGGCTCTTTTAAGACATCAGGTTTATTACTAAGACTCAAATAAATCATTTTAACTAAGTTTCAATTTCTAACAGAAACTCTTAACACATTTATTTTTCCACACTGATGATGAAACCTGCTGACCAACAGCAAACTGACTGGATCAAACATCTCTGGAATGTTTCTGTCTAACATCAGAGACCAGAGTTTGTTTTCCACAAACGTCTCTTTAGTGTCGATTCAGTCCTGAAATCATTCTTTAGTCAACGTAATGTGGTCCAATATGTCGGTGCATCCCTAAATACCAGCGAGCGACCCATGAAATCTAACAGGGTTTAGCATCACCCCCTCACCAGGGAGCATGCCAAGCGCAAGCGTTCAGTACTGTGGGATGACTCAGCAGATCAGAGCAGCAACGGGCTGCAGCAGCAGAACCGAGTCTGACCCGCTCGTCAAGTCTGGAGATTCTTCAAAAGCTTTATGCAAATGTTTCTTTACAGCTGCAGCGGGAACCATAAACCGCACCTGCTTTGAGTTTTCTACTCATGATCGTCACTAATTCTGACTTTATGGTGTTAAATTTTAGATACTTTTTTTATATTAAAGGTTAATGTATTTCTAAAGTAGTACATTTTAGTTTTTTAACAGAAAAAAACATTTTGGCTAAATAACTTGGTATTTTTAGATGACCTAACCTGCTCCGACACACAATGACAATAAATGTTAAATCTTTTCCATGTTTCTTAATAATCAGGCGCCTTAAAATTCATCATCTAGAACAAAAAGGCATTGAATTAAATTCAGATAAGAAATCAGTCTGGTCCAGTCGACTGATTTTTACTTTTAGAGAAATCATTTCTGTGAGCCATAAAGTTTGTAATTGGGAATCAATCAGAGCCTGCTAGATTGGAAACTTTCATCCTGGTTTTGTGCCTGAACTCAGAACCGGATTTAGATGGTTGGTTTGGGTGAAATAAGTTAAAGCTGGACTGAGATTAGGACTAGCAGGATTAGGATGCAACTGGAACGTTTCAGCAAAAGTCAGATGGGAAATTAGACAAAAGCAAATAAAACAAACTGTTAAAGAATAAATAAATACTCTGGAAATGAAAAAAGGCTAAATAAAGATGGGTAAAATATAAAACTAAAACAGGTAAAATACATAAAACAGTTTTCCTAATTTATTTTATTATTTTATAAATTTTATTTTGGGCACTGCCAACGTTCCATATTTGAGTTTCTACATTTAAAAGGGAAAATTTCTTGCCTGAAACCATCAGTTTTTATCGGTTTTTAGAATCTGATAAAACTAAAATCTGTTCTCCAGGAAAATTTAAACAGTGAGATTTATTCCATAGAAACAGAGAATGTTTGATTTTTTTCCTGATTTGGGATTTAAAAACTCGTTTAATCTCAGACGTGAAACCGCAGAAGATTTAGGTTCCATTCTTCTAATCTGCCTAAAATATGAGTTTGTTCTGGATGGAAATAAATCACCGGATCTGATTTGGAGTTCAGGCCTCCGATGGATCCGGATCCACTTCATCTAAAGCTCTGTGTGACGAGCATCATCAGCGTCAAAGTGTGTGAATTTGGACCTGAAAGTTCAGGTTCTGCTCAGTCCAACAGGCTTTGATGAAGTCCTCAGCAGCTGCTGAGGTGGATGAGTGGATCAGTGAGTAAAAAGCATGCCAGCAGAGCCAGCCAGCCAGGTGCATTGTGGGAAACCAGTCAGCACGTAGGGGGGACGGAGACTTACCCTGGGACTGCTGAGAGGACTGGTGGACAGACCGGAGGACGCTCCGCTGATCGACCGCGACCTGAAAAACAAGTTAGGACACAATTAAAACAAAAATAAAAGTTCTAAAATAATTTCTGTCTCCAGTTATGAAAATAAAAAGATGGTTTAAATCTTAAAATGATCTTTCAGACATCTTGGAGCTTTTCTCTATGGAAAATCCATAAATTGCTATACCTGAACAGCCTCTGTTCAGAGAAACAGAGTTCATGTCTTTCAGGACAGATGGGCTAACGGCTAGTCTGGAGTGCGTTGCTGCCATCTTAAAGAGCAAGATTTGCTCCACTCACATTTTCTGTTTGTATTCGCCAAAACGACCAAAAGAGTGGTGCTGCAGCAGTGACAGACTTGTAAATAACATGTAAATAACCACAGAATTCCATGGAAATAACTACAGTTTTCCACGTTCATGACCACAGAATTCCATGGGAAACAACCTGTAACATGAAACCGATGGTGGTGTGAAGGTTAAACAATTTGTTGATTAACCCTTTAAAGACAACAGCAGACTAGCTGTTAGCTCATCAGTCTTGTACCCTCGTTTCTCTGAACAGCTGGAAGTGAAATAAAAAATGGCTTTTAAGACGCTTCACACAAAACGGGAGTGGGCAGCCTTCCAAAGGAAAATCTAGACTGGGGGAAGCTCCAAACAGCCAGTTTTATCCTGCTAGTCTTGCAAAGCTTTTTAAAGTAGGTTCTGATCAGTTAGATCTGTTAGCAGAACCTGGTTCCTCTTAGCCGGATCCGTTTGGTTCGGGAAGTCTCAGTAGCCTGTTAGCAACAGTGAGATCATTCCAGGAAAAATAAAAACTTCAGACACATCAGCATTTTACACACACGCACACACACACACACACACACACACACATCAAATGCAAAATTCATTATCGTTTCTTTCTTCTCGTGAGTTTTTCTCATCTTTCATTCATGTGTCATTAACCTTTCATATTTCACTTCTCATTGTTTTCTTTAATGTCTTCATACACACACACACGCACATACACATACGTACGCACACACACACACACACACCTGCTGATGACTCAGAGACATTTTGACTTTTATGGACAATTAAAAACAAACCTAATAAATCATAATTAAATATGCTTGAAATAAAACAGGAAACTCGTTTCCTGTTTGAATTTTGCTAAACTGAAGATCTGCTCAGTTCTCCATGGGACAAATAATAAATAAAGAAAAATTAAGAAATCTGCCTAATGAAACCTTAATGTTTAACATCAGAGTAAGTTATTTACCTCTGATTCTGGATGGAACAGAAAATAAATATTAACAGTAAATTCTGTCTTTTCCAGACTTTTATTTTGAAGCTCAAATTGACCATAATTTATGTCAACATGAGATTCCTAATAACAGCTGATCACAACTAAAACCTAAGTTAGTATTAGAACATCATCCTCATCTAGACCAGAACTCCTGATCCGATGCAGAACAGTTCTCATCTCTTCTTAATTTCCGGGTTTTCCTGTAATCCTTTCCTGGTTCTGGATCAACGGTTCTCTGGACTTTCTGAAGGAGTTTTCCATCAGACTTCACACGCTCTCAGTTATTCTACTGGAACATTTTTTGTTTGAGTTATAAATCATTCAGGGTTCCTAACTCAAGGGATGAGCCAGAGTTGAGTCGACACAGAACAGAACCAGTTTAAACTGGTCCTTTAGGCTGGCTGGTACCAGCTGCCTGGTTCTGGTTCTCCAACAAACCATTTGTCCATAACTTATGATCCAGTTGGTGTTCAGGTCTTGGTGCTGGTCTGTCATTTGTTCCTGTTCATTAGTTCATCTGTTTCTTTTTGTCTGAAACTTATTTTTCTCCACTTGTTTCCTGAGTTTTTTAAACACCAGTTGCTGAGATGTTCTGGTATCGGGTCTGGAGAACTGCTGATCCAGAACCAGTTTAACAATCTGCTGGGAGGGAAAACAGAAACGGCTTCACCAATTAAACCATGTGCATTAGAACCTCTTCCTTCTACATATAGAACCAGAGCAGAACTGGATAGAACCCGTAAACAACAGTCCGAGGCTCCGCCCCCTTCGTCAGCCACTTCACGCGAGGAGCTCCCATTAACATAAAACTCATTAGCCGTGACACCGACCAGCCCCAGAACCAGGAAGCTGCAGCCGGCGGCTCTTTGAAACGACTAAATTAATTCCCGGGCCATCACCGGCGCTGCAGCCAGCCTCGTTTTACGGATCTCCGCAATTAGATGATGAGTGAGATAAAGGGTTAGTGAGTGGAAGCCTCATTTCCATCTCCTGCTTGTGCTCCATCTGCATTCCTGCCAATTAATTTATGCTAATCCGTATCCAGGCCGCGCCTCGACATGCTAACTGTTTCCTGCTGCAAGGTCGACCACCAGAGAGGATTCAGCAAATACAGAAAACAGACGGGAAAAGCACAGACATCCAGCTCCCTCCTCCTCCATCACACACCGACGAGGAGGAGGCGGGACGTTCACCTGAAGAATCCTCCTGAGGGTTTAAATCCTCCCTGGACCAGAGATATTACAGCTGAGTCGCAGATGGAGGAAAAGTTTATAAAAACAGCAAAAAACTGCAAGATCAACTTCATCAGGGAAGCTTTTCTACACACGATGCATCAGGTCTGCAGGTCCAGGAGGAGGTTTTAAAAATGAAGAGTTACGTCCTCCCAGAACCAGAACAGTGGGAGCTTCTGGCTGCTGCTGCAAACTCTGAAACTCTAGAAGAATCTTAACTTTTACAGCATGAAAGTGCATCAGTTACAGACGAGAGTCCCGTCCGTCGGATCTGGGATGAGCAGCTGCTTCTGACCAGCTCCAAACATCTTTTCACCTTAAGAGCTTTTTAAATACAAATGCTTCAGGAAAACCTTTCATCTCAGCTCTAAACGCCCTGACCTCACATTTAGAGGAACGTTGATGAGTTTTAATGAATCCTTTGTTTTCTTTACATAATCTTTACATTTTAATCACTTAAATGATCAACAGATGATAATAAAAGTCCAAATGAACACAAAAGCTGTAAAACGTTGATGTAAAGACATAAATGACAGCAGTTTTAAGTCTTTCCACTAAACATTTTGGCTCATTTGTAGCTCAAAAGTCTTATCTTTTATACAACAACATCCTTAAATCAGGCTCCTTTTTAATTTCTCTTTGGTTTCTCTAAAAAGTAAAAATCTGACCTTTTTCATCTCCTTCAGTTTTCTCCTCACGTTTACATTTAAATTCAGTTTTTGTCAGAAATAAAAACAACAAAGACAACAATCTCCAATAACACAGCTGCTGATGAAACGTGCAACATTTAAAAGTGAAGGACAGGAAAGAGGAACTTAAAGCATCTGAGACATGAGCATGAGGGGACAGGAGAGGTGAGGGTGGGACAAACGGAGCGGGTCAGTACCTTTCCTCCTTGCTGCAGTTAGCGTTTGTGATATCCAAGCTTTTACTGAAAACAGATTTGCTAAAAAAGGGGCAGACAGAAAATAAATAGTCACATAAAAGGAATCCTAAAGTCTGACATGCAGAACAGAACCAGAACATAAAATAAAACTTAAATCAGTGAGAAACAAAGAGGAGCACATGCAGAAGACGAAGACCCAGACACATTCAGAGGTCATGCTCGGGTCAAAGAGACAAAAACAGCAGCAGTCGGGATGTTCTGATCCGATCTGAAGGAAGGGGTCAGAACAGGGACACTCGGCTCCGGATCTCTACTGGACCAGAGGGAAGAACCTCTTAAAGAGACCAAATCTCTGAGATAGTTTCACTTTCACTGATTTGACAAAATCCTGGTTCAGATCAGCAGGAACAAGCTCGTATAAACATCACGGATCCAGAACCAGTCCACTTAAAGATCCAACAAAACCTCAGCGATCGTCTTCTGTTGGACCATCAGTCCCACATGGTTCCGGAAAAGTTCTGATCCACTCTTCTCAAGGTTTCCGGCCCTCTGAAGGCCCAACCACAGCTTCTGAGTCAGGTTCTGGACACTGACTGGACCGGTTCTCCCGTGTTAGGGATCATGAGCCATTCGGATCAGCTTCAGCTGAAAAAGCTAAATATTCAACCTAGTATTTTTTATTTTAATCAAACTGTTTCATAAAAAGCAGCTCCTGGAGCACGCTGGATGCTACTCGACCTCCTCAGTCTGGTTCTGGCTGCAGAACTCTGAGGTGATGACCCACATGTGTTCAGAACCAGAGCAGAAGACCTAAAGTAAAAGCTGTCGGACCGCTCAGACTTGTTCTCTGTTAACAAATCGATACCCTTCTCCTCAAACCGTCTCCCTGGAGTCGTTACTTCCTGCTTTAGGAATGTTTAAAGCCTCTGAGCTAAAGAGGATTTTTTATTTAGATCCAGACGTTTAACAAGCCCGGCGAATCCAGCGGGAGGTCTTCGATTAAAAAACAACCCTGACATGAAGTTGATTATTCTCTCACGTGTGTCCGACCAGCTGCACCAGAACTGGAGAACGGGATTTAACTGGATGATGAAAATCAAGCATAAAAGTCTAACACTAAACACAAAGTCTAGAGCAGAACGACATTTCAGCAACTTCCACGATCCGTGTGGGATCAACCAGAAGACAGCTAGCATTAGCCTAGCTTTTAGCTAACCTCCACGTGAAAAGAGTTTACTTAAGCCTGAACACGTTACCTCCACGCAGGAGCAGAATGCAACCCAGCAGGAACTTGTTTTACAAAATAAAAGTCATCAATCAAAACAACCGATTCAGCGTTTCAAACATCAATTAAAACGTTTCAAACATCCTGACACAAGTTCCCGAAAACCATTAAAACCATTACAAATCCAACGGAACCAGTCAAAACAAAGGAAGTCCAAAAGAGCTGCTGTTCTGGAGACTTAACGTAGACGTCTACCACATTCATCAGGGTACAAAACCATCATGTTTCGGGCTTCTAGAACCCGTCTCAATTTAGTTTCTGAGTCAGAAAGAGCAGACGTGTGAGACGACATTGGGAGGGGTTGTAGCAGAGACTGGGACATAATTAAGACACTTTGTCCCATTTTATTCCTAACCGAGTCACCTGACTGGATAAAAACCGTCTCTAGAAACAGTTCCATGTGATTCTAAAAGAAGAAGAAAGAATCGGACTCTTGAAAAATTGCAAACTTGTGAACAAACAACATTTTGTACCTAAACTGCAATAAGGAAGTCTGCAAGACATCTGCATGATTCCTACATAAATGATCAGTTCTGTGTGATTCTGAGTGAAAATGAACAGATCTTGTCCTGATTTAGTGTTTCTAACAAGTTTCAGCCCAGGGAGAATTTTACTGATTTATCATATACTTATTGTATTGTGATATTATCGATATCGTGGGCCAGGAATCGAGTATCGTATCAAACTATGAGGTGATTCAGGGTTCCAGGACTTCAGCAGAAAATGATTATTTGTTAATTAGAGCCTTTACTGTGTTCTATGTCCAAGGAATGCTTTTCAGCAAAGGCGCAGGTGATTTGGGGAACTACTGCCACCTACAGGCTTGGCATGTGTACAAATGTGCTTCATAATGAACTGGATGTTTGTGCTGGAAACGAGGTGGTGTGAACCCAAGTTTTTTCCTAGACGTACAAAAACACAGAGAATGTAGAACGTATGACATCCGCCCTGTCGGTCTGTCCCAGATTAACCACGAGTGATCTCCAGAACCAGAACCAGGATGCTTCTGGTCCTCTGTGATGTCATGCCTCATGCACATTTTGCAAATCCAGGTAAAAAGAGAGTTTTAATCAAAACAACAGATCTGGTTGCAAAACTTTTCAAAATCTTATTAAACTTTCTGTTTCAAAAGTAAAATACTTAGTGAAATAACTTTTCTATTGGTTAGCATCAGCGGTCTTGTCTGAATCTCATTGGCTTCACATGGAAATGGGGGAGGGGCTGAAGCCAACCAATAGAAACCATTAGGTTTCATCACAGTCCCCGCCCACTTGCTAGATTTAAGCTTTAAGCTATAAACCAAAAGGCCTTCTGATAAAATTTTAAGTAAACAAAAACTTTACATTTAAATTAAAATTTTTTTCTAAATAACACGACTGAAAAGTTTTGAGATCAAGTGTTTGTTATAGTGAATCTTTTGCGTTTGATTATTTAAAAGTTAAACAGACCAGATGTGACGATGCTGGACCAGAACCGAGGTCAGAACCAGGGTTCCTCGGTACATCTCCACCCAACTCGTGTGTTTAGCTGCAGATCAGCCAAGCAGCAACGACTCCCAGAGGAGGAGGAGGAGGTCTGATGAAGACCAGCTGAGGTCTTCCTCCTTCTCCTCTGTTGGTCTGAACCGGGTTTAAATACACACCTTTTCACCACCACAAATCCCCGTTTAATCAGCGTCTGACCCAGAAACATGTCCGCCCATGCACATGAACACGCGCGCTGCCACCCGCCTCTCACCTCTGACCGTGGGTCGCCATGTCGATGGCCCGTCGGACCGGGACTGGGGAACCTCCCTCTGTGACGGTCAGAACCTCCATGGACTTCCTCTCGGGTCTCCGCTTGCCATGGCGGCTCAACATGGGTGAGTCGACTCTCTTCCTGGGAGGGTCTGCTGAGCGTGTCAGGGTGGGTCGGAGAAAAAATACAAATAAAACTTTCAGGAGGGAAAAATTCAGGAACTCGTTCAGATTTAGAGAATCAGAAATGTGTGAATCATCGTTCCAATAACGAGTTTCATAATTAACTCATTAAATATATAAACACACAGGAACAAAAATGATCATAAAAAAAAGAAAATATTCTGCTGGTTTGGACTTTATTCTTTAAAATGTATATAACAGAAATTAAAAACGTGGATAAAGCTTCATCCCTCCCTCCCTCCATTCATCATAAAGACTGGATTTGAATACTACTACTACTTATAATAAAAATATCCAAACATCAATGAAAACCATCACCAGAGCCTGCAGGACCAGACTAAGTCCAGTTCTCTGGGGGTTCTGAATGTTTGGGCTGAATGAAACCGCTCCAGGTTCTTACCAATCTCATTGCGAGGCGGCAGGTTCTGATCCTCGTGGCTCGGATATCTCTCCTTCCGATCCAGCAGCAGGAAGTAGATCATCTTCTCCTGGTTGTCACTAGACAGAGACACAGATGGTCAATAGATGGAGGAAGAGACCCTCCATCATCACAGATGAAAATGAAAGAGTAGAATTTATCCCCCCGTCTCTCACTCCTCAGACAGCAGGTCTTTGGTCAGCTTGTCCTTGTCTCTGAAGCAGCCCAGGGAGTGCATGCTCTCCAGGACGTCCGGGTCGATCTCTTCAGAAGACAGAGTTTTGATGGCCACCTTCCTGGGAACGGGCTGCTCCGGCTCTGGCTCGTTCTTCCCGGCTCTGCAGCGAGAAAACAAACAGGACAACCCATCATGTTCACCTCTGAACACTCGGCTCACACCGGAGGGAACAATAATCACTCAGATATCTGGGCCTTTTTTATGTCTAGATGGAATTCTGGTTATTTGGAAGATTTAATCATCAGCCACTAAATGGAGATCTTCATCCAAGTGTTGATCTGACAGGAATGTATTAATATTTCAGCTGAAATAACTAAGATGCTAAATTGACAGCAGGGAAATGGTTTTTATAATGTTCTAAAGAACTGCTGGGAAATGTTGGGACTTTTATTTTTCCAGTTTATTTATGAGGCAATGAATAAAAACACTAAGAATCAACGGTTTATGAACCTTTATACCTTTTTTCCCTTATTTATTACACTCTAACATTCACTATAAAGCCATACTATGCAAGTTTTTCATATTTTTAATTAATTTTCTTGAGCCAGTTTGTGCTAAAATGACCCTTTATAGGGTTAATGAAATGTCACTCAGACCCCCACCACCCTCTGTGGCCAGAATACCACACTTGCAACTTCAGAGTGGCGGTCCGGTCTCTGTTGGACTTGGCAAAGTGGAGCTGACATACCTGGTGCTGCAGTCTGCTTCCAGCATGTTTCCTGCTTGTTTTAGATCATGAACACAGCTGATTTGTTTGATTTAGTGATGAACCGCTCCTGTAGACACTAATGAAGGCTGAGGAGACATTTTAGCAGTTAGACTAAGATGTTAAAAAGAAGAAAGCACAGCGAGGAGATAAGTTTCACTTTTGGTTCAACTAAATGGACACTAGGGGGTGCTAGAAGCAAGCCAAAACTGCCAAGCGTGCCTTTAAATATGATCAGTTCATATTTTAAAAAAGAAAGCATCTAGTTGGATTTACTGAGCTCCTCCAGCTACAAACCTCTACGAACATTTTTTATCAGACATGTTTACAGGAAGTCATGTGATCAAACATTAAACGGCCGATTGAATCAAATCAGCATCAAAACAAATTTAAAAACTATGAAACTTGATCATTTTCTGTGTTTAATGGGCGATTTCTGATGTTTTCTACAAAAAAAATCATGATTCTGCTTTTTAATCCCAGAATCCATCAGAACACATGCGCACACACACACACGCACACACACACACAGACTTACAGGTACCAGGTGTGCTTCTGGATCTGCTCCAACTGCAAAAAGAACCAAACAGAAACATCATCATCAGGTTTATTTAGAGGAAAACACTAAAAATTCCAACAAAGCCGAAGCGGCGTGAGAACTTACTGTCAGCCTCTTGGTGGCGTCTACCTCGATCATTCCCCGCAGGAGGTTCTGACAGTCTGGAGGGATGAAATGAGGCATGTGGAAAACTCCCAGCTTCACCTTCTCCAGGAGGTTCCTCAGGTTGTCGTCGTCGAATGGCAACGCGCCCTGGAAACACGTTTCAAACAGCTCAAACTTTATTTATAAAAACCTTTCATCCAACAAGTAAAAAAAAGATTTACAACAAAAAATAAAAAGAGAAAGAAAAAAAGTTTAATTGGCAGAGAATTGATCAGCTCAGTAAAATAAATTTAAAAAACCAAGAAAGCAAATTATAATTAAAGAGGAAACAAAAGTTTTAATAGTAAAAATAAAAGAAACCAAAATAAATGTAATCTGGATTATTCTCCAGTGACTCTGTGACAGAAGGATTTTGAACCCTGAGTTCTGAAACAATCCGGAGATTCTGACCGGCCCGCCGGTCGGTTACTGGGCCGAGGCGGTTCTGTGATCGGATTTGCTGATGATGAAGTGGTTTAATGTGACGTCGCTACAGCTGGGGAGCGTGCTCAGTGAAGTGATGACTGATTCTTCTTTCCTCCATCAGAACCAAGTGGGACGGCGCCAGATGGATCGGGACATTCATCTTCACGTTTTTCTGCTTCGTCTTAATCAGCCGCTGTCTTCAAATGTTAATTAACTCGCTGTCGCCGGCTCACTCGTCATGGTCATGTCACGTTACGGAGACGCTCGGGTGACAAAACCAATTACAGGATCTCAGAACAAAACAGAACTTTACTAAAGTTCTAAACTGGGTCTGGATTTCCCTTCCAGCTGCCAGACTCTCCTGTAAAGGTCAGGAAGTGGTTTTAATCCGTAGTTTGTCAGATTTGGGCTGAAACAAGTCAAGTGACTCAAATCCATTTGATTACACAAACATCCTCAGAATAAAGGCTTCAGTCGAGAAAAACAGGAAAAAAGGATTCACTGCGGGTCGTACGGGAGATTTCCCTTCTTGTAGTTAAGCTAGAATGGCAGGTCCCAAAGTTCTTCATGCATCACCGTTAAATATAGTTTCCACTCCTGTTTAGCATCATCAGGGTTGCTAGGCAACAAGATTTATGGTGAGGTATGGGCGTGAATAAATATGAAAGTGAATATGAAAATTCACAACTGCTCACTTTGAGGAATGACCTGACATGGACCAGGTAGGACGAGTCCTTACAAGAATACTATCCCTGTGTCTGGACAGCTCATGACTGGGAACTGCTCAGGGATCACGTGTTTCAGGGGGACAGTTATTACTGCGGGACTACATGTTGATGCTACATTCTACGGTGGAGGAAACAAAAAGGAAGGTTTTTGTCACAGAGGAGAAAACGAAAAGCACAAAAATTTAATCAAACAAAAATGTTGAAGACTTTGTGTTTAAAAACTGAATTGAGACGAGCTAGTCACAGCATCCCGAATCCTCCTGCTTAAAACGAAGTGGAGAGAAAAACTTCTTCATGGAGCGGTATCACAGTTACTCACCACTAAAAGTGCAAACAGGATGACCCCACAGCTCCACGCGTCCGCTTTTCTCCCATCGTATTTCTCCCCCTGATCAAAACACCAGAAATACACATTAAAGAATTCCTTCACTGATATTCTAATTCATTTGCAGAAGTCTCTAGTAGGAATGAATGCCTTGTAAGTTGTACGCTGTGGAAAAAAGCTCAGATGCACCTGTTTCAGCACGGAGAATTCAGCTGGAGGAGAAAGTAGCTTCAGATGACAGGATTTTTATTCTTATTTCCTGATATTTGGATATTGGACATTGTCCTCCGATTGGCTAACAGCAACGACTCTACCACTGACTGTTTGCTCTGCAACGTTGATGTTTTACCTCCACAAATAACACAAGCCTGGAGGAGTTCTGCTGTGTGGTGGAGTTGCTAATGCTAACGGTTAGCTTCTACTAGTCGAGACGTTCTCTGCTGTTTCCTGGACGCTAAACCAACAACAGCCTTCCCCGTCGTGAGGCAAGATGGGTGAGTCCATGAATGTTAAGTGACAGTGTGACGTAGATCTGTCAGGATTTTCTAATCCTAGAGTTTCACCGTCTATTTTCTATCAGAAGCTAATGCAGGAGATAGGTGGAGGAGACTATTTTCATGTTCAGCCTGCATGAAAAACTCAGAGTAACCTATTATAATTAGAAATAATCATTAAAAATGGTTTCTCAGTAAAGGACCACTTTCAATGAGTTTCCACAGAGAGCCATCATCACAATGTGTTCAACCTGAAACCAACACCAGCACCAACTCCTCTGACGCTTTTCATCCTGATTTCATTCTGTTGCAAATTTTAAGAAAATAAAAGGCTGGAAATGGTGACTGATCTCCAACCAGCACAGAAACACACTGGGCACGGAAAGTATTCAGACCCCTGTCAATTTTTCACTCTCTTATATTGCAGCCATTTGCTAAAATCAATTAAATTATTTTTTTCCTCATTAATGTACACACAGCACCCATATTGACAAACACAGAATTTTAGAAATGTATGCAGATTTGTTAAAAAAGAAAACTGAAATATCACATGGTCACCTTGTTTGCACCTTAGCACCCTTTTGAGCTAATACAGCCATGACTCTTCTTGGTAAAGATGCAACAAGTTTCTTACACCTGGATTTGGGGATCCTCTGCCATTCCTCCTTGCAGGTCCTCTCCAGTTCTGTCACGTTGGATGGTGAACGTTGGTGGACAGCCATTTTTAGGTCTCTGCAGAGATGCTCAATTGGGTTTAAGTCAGAGCTCTGGGCCATACAACAACAGTCACAGAGTTGCTGTGAAGCCACTCCTTTGTTATTTTAGCTGTGTGCCTATGGGTCATTGTCATGTTGGAAGGTAAACCTTCAGCCCAGTCTGAGGTCCTGAGCACTATGGAGAAGGTTCTTGACCAGGATATCCCTGTACTTGGCTGCATTCATCGTTTCCTCAATTGCAACCAGTCGTCCTGTCCCTGCAGCTGAAAACCACCCCCACAGCATGATGCTGCCACTGCCATGCTTCACTGTGGGGACTAGATTGGGCAAGTGATGAGCAGTGCCTGGTTTCCTCCACACATATAACTTAGAATTAAGGCCAAAAGGTTCTATCTTGGTCTCATCAGACCAGAGAATCTTATTTCTCACCATCTCGGGGTCCTTCAGGTGTCTATTAGCAAATTCCATGCGGGCTTTCATGTGTCTTGCACTGAGGAGAGACTTCCGACAGGCCACTCTGCCATAAAGCCCTGACTGGTGGAGAGCTGCAGTGATGGTTGACCTTCTACAACTTTCTCCCATCTCCTGACTGCATCTCTGGAGCTCAGCCACAGTGATCTTTGGGTTCTTCTCTCTCACCAAGGCTCTTTTCCCCCGGTAGCTCAGTTTGGCCGGACGGCCTGCTCTAGGAAGGGTTCTGGTCGTCCCAAACGTTTTCCATTTAAGGATTATGGAGGCCACTGTGCTCTGAGGAACCTTCAGTGCAGCAGAGATTTTTTGTAACCGTGGCCAGATCTGGGCTTTGCCACAATTCTGTCTCTGAGCTCTTCAGGCAGTTCCTTTGACCTCATGATTCTCATTTGCTCTGACATGCACTGTGAGCTGTGAGGTCTGATATAGACAGGTGTGTGGCTTTCCTAATCAAGTCCAATCAGCAGAATCAAACATAGGACTCCAGTGAAGGTGTAGGACCATCTCAAGCACCTGAGTTAAATATGAGTGTCACAGCAAAGGGTCTGATTACTTAGGACCATGTGATATTTCAGATTGTCTTTTTTAATAAATCTGCATAAATTTCTAAAATTCAGTTTTTCTGTCAATATGGGTGCTGTGTGTACATTAATGAGGAAAACATTAATTTAATTGATTTTATCAAATGGCTGCAATATAACAAAGTGAAAAACTGACAGGGGTCTGAATATTTTCCATACCCACAAACTTTACATCAGTTCTCAGGAAAAACTCTAAAAATCCAGTAAACATCTATTATCATTATTATTATAACCAACATTCAGCTGCAAACAGACTCTAAATTTCATGGAATCTGTTCCAAAGCTGAAGTTTAGACTTAAAAAGAACCAGAACATCCACCCATTATGTAACCGATGATTAGACTGGAGGTAATCAGAGATAATAATGTTTTTATTGACCCAGACATGCGTTGTTTTGGAGGGATGACAAATAACTTATTATAAAAAACAAGCAGCTAAAATTTAAAAACACATTTTTTTCTACTTTCTTTAAGCAGAGCAACCATCAGTTTGAAGACGTCTCGTAGGTTTTCTCATCTTTCAGACATGTAGGATAAAATCCTGGAACTAAATCGACCCGAACACGAGTCCATTAAAGCCGGGACATCCAGAGAGCATTTTTCTGTCAGTGAAAGGATGTAAAAGCAGCTTTCTACTGAATGAAAGGAGGAGAAAGCACTCACCCTGATGACCTCTGGGCAGGCGTAGTGTGGAGATCTGCAGGAAGAACCAGATGTTATTCAGGTTTGTTTCTATTGATTTTCAGTTTGCTGGGTTCTAATCTAACCATTTGGGTGCATGTTGACACTAAATGTGGCAGGAAACGGATCC
>SSNS01000027.1:3596804-3619408 GCA_006937985.1 Aphyosemion australe | reverse complement strand
ATTTCTTCTTGTATTTTAGCTCCAGTATTCAAAGAAATAGCAGAAAAGGGGAGTTTGACTGACAGATAAAGCAGCTCCAGTTTCCCTGGACAACCAGAGTTTATTTTTTGTTTATAGATGTGGTCCAAAGTTCTGTGGCTCACCCTGACCTGCTGTCCACCAGCTTCTGGTCCAGATCCTGACTGATGGAACACATTCTTCATCATCCATGTTGGGTTTGTGTTTGTCCTCCTGCCTCTGGAGGATTCACCACAAGTTCTCAGTGCGATGAAGGTCCGGGGAGTTTCCTGGACCTTGACCCAAAGCTTTATGCTTCTGGCCCGCTGCTCCATCATTCCTGTTCATCTCCAAACAGTTGTTGGACTGCTGGAGGAGTTCCTCTGGGAGGATGTCTCGGAACCATTCTTTATTCAGGTTCTGAGGCTCCAAACGACCACCGTGGCCCTCAGCAGTCCAATCGCTGGACCTTAAGCTGAAGATCACTGATGGTTTTATTCGACAGAAGTGACTTCATGATTCATGTGATGTCTCTTTAGAATTTACACTTTATTTCACATTAAAACACAAATTTCCTCCAAGTTTCATGTAATTAATGGGACCTCTTTTTAAAACAATTAATTTACTGTGTAAATTGTCTATGAATTCTGATGGTTTCTGCAGCCTCGACTGGTTCAACGTTTATAAAAACAAGTAGAAGAAATCTTAGAAAAATATGAGTTGAATTCATCAGACATGATTTCTGCTTCTGTTTGGATCCATCAGAGCGAACCAAGTCCCTCCAACAGCATAAAAACACACTTCATCTTCACTGCTGATGCGATTAATTATGCTAATGTATGTAAACACACACACAAACACACACACACACACGAGCACGTACGCACGCATACACTAAAACACACACACACACACACACTAACTGCAATCTAATTACAATGAAGCAAATCTTCTTCCTTCCTGCTGAAGTCGACTTGTTTGTTTAATGAATTTTCAGAACGTCACACGGAGCTCGTTGGAGTTTTTGCCCAGAAAAAGGTCCGTCGGCAGTTCTTGGAGGTGAAACCTGCCAGAATCAGACGTGGACGCGGTTTTAGTTCCATCATCGATCGATCCAGAAGAGACAAACCATCGCTGCATTTCACTAAACTCTCTGATGGATCGACACTTCCTTCCTATTTGATGTTTTTATTTTTCGTCTCCGTGGTTCTGAGGCGAGGTTGTTTGTGAAACAAACGGCAACAAAAGTTCCAGAGGACGTTTCTAAAATGTCTCGGAGCATTCACTGGGATTCTTCGTTTCTTCTCACAGGTTGGCTCTCGTGTTCCTGGAGACACTGCAGAAGAACCTTCCTCTGTTCAGTTTCTGTGAGTCAGAAACGACTACGGGAGGAATCGAAGACCAAAATCAGACCAGCTGGAGACACTTTGTGACTAGATTTGTCTTTTCTTACATCATCTGTTGCTTGTGTTTCTGATGTTTCAGCTGACTGGATTAAGCCAGAGTCCGTTCTGATGTTTTTGCTTCAAATTAAATACATTTTAAAGACATTTTTTACCAGTAGTAACAGTTATGCTTGTAAATAAAGTTTTTAGATGAATCAGACCACGTAAAGTGCTTTTTTAAGTCATATTTTTGATGATTATGATTCTATTTTTGTTCTTTTACCAAATTTAAAGTATCTCGTTTAGATTGTCATCTAAGATGTGGGAGTAGCAGGTTTTCACGCATTCCTGATGATTCCAGACGATCTGCTGATCCTGCAGATGAAGGTGTCGCCTCAGAATCTGTTGCACCAGATTTAAAACAAACGTGTTGAAGATGTGAGCCGATGGTGAAGGTTCCTGAGAGCAGCTCCTCCTGCTGTGTAAATGATAACGGGCTGTTGACCTGCTTCTAAAACCTCAACAAACCCAAAAGGTTTAAAATAAAAAGACCCAAACTTCCCAGAGCCTTTGACCTCTGACCTTCTGAGTCATGAAGATGTGACTCACCCACAGCTGGTCTCCAGCAGATTCTCCCCGACCTGCAGAGACGCCATGCCGAAGTCCGCTATCCTGATGTTGTTCTTCTCGTCTAACAGCAAGTTCTCAGGCTTCAGATCTCTGTGGCTGCAGGATGACAGGAAGACAGGTTAGTGGTTGCTACGGTAACAAAAGAGACCACAAAGTTCCTCCGGGTCCTTTTAATGTTTAAAGTTTTAAATTTAGAATTTATTAAATCGTCCCGTTGGATCAGAACACACTGGAGTTTCCATGCAAGACTACCAGAACTCTGTAGAACCCCATCATCCAACATCCATACCACACCAAGTTTATTTAAAAACAGCATGGCAGCTGACCAAAGTGCTGTACAGATAAAAATTAAAACACAGTCAGCAATAAGAACGCATAATAGTAGTAAAAAGTCAGGGGTTTAGAAATGCCAGATCATAAAAGTGGGCCTTAAGCAATGACGTGAACCGGGGGAGGGATGCTGCCTGCCTCACTGAGAGGAAGAGCATTCCAAAGGGACAGAGGAGCATACACAAATGCACGCTTCCCCCGCATTTTATATTTCATTTATTTTTCATCCCTCCATCATCTAACATCCATCCACCTGTAACCTCCTAGCTTGGTTTTTTCCCTACTATCTATCAGTATTTTCTAGGTAAGCTTCTGGAGCTTGTGGTGAAAGGAACACTACAGACAACGGTTTGCATTGAAAAGTAAATTATAATAGCAGTTAAACCCCAACTTATACTTGATGAAGGGGAAAAGAAATAATAACCCACATGGTCAACAGACCTTTAACCACAATGTACACAGATGTCTCTTGACATGGGGGGGAAAAAGGAACAAAAATTTCAAAGTTCAAGTTCAGTTCTTTCCTTGGATGGAATGGGGAAACAAAAAAACTCAGGAGTTCGTTGTCCAGGACTCAGTCCAGGAAGTGATTCAAGGGGAAAAAAATAACAGTCCTACCGGCTCGCCGCTCTACTAGAGGGGTCAGGGATCCATGACAAATGAAGAACTCAGTCTTAATGCTGTACCTCTCTAGTAGAGAATCTGGGGTTATTTCCGGGGTCCAAAAAACCCTGACCGCCAAGTTCGTTTGTTTCTTTAATTTGATTTTGTCCGTCTGCTCGGTACCGCGTTTCCAGCCGTGTACTGCTTCCTGCGTGACGCCGGGAGTACGAGCAGCGAAGCACCAAGTGGATGGCGTGCTTTGTTGTGTCCAAAGTTTTCCGAACGGCCGAATTGCACCCGCCGTGCACCACTCTGAGCGTGCCAACATACCAGGAAGGGGGCGTGCCCGACGAGTCTGGTCCTTTATCAGGCTGTGCGTGCACCGTGGGAGGATGTGTCACCGCCCAGTCAACCCCACGTGGGTTACACATCCATCTATCATCCATCCATCCATCCGTCATCCATCCATCCATCCATCAATCATTCATCCATTTATTTATTATTCTTCCATCATCTAACATCCCTCCATCATTATCATCCATCCATCCATCCATCCATCCATCCATCCATCCATCCATCCATCCATCCATCCATCCATCCATCCATCCATCCATCCATCCATCCAACATCTATCCAAAATCCACCCATTACCTATCATCCATCCATCTATCATTATACATCCATCATCCATCATTGGTTTTTCTGTGATCGTAGCTTCAGCTAAAAAAATCATCAGCATTCTGAAACTCTCTGGGACCTGAGATATTTTGTTCTCTTGGTCAAAATCATTAAAACCTGAATCATGGATGTTTCTGAGGAGCTGTTTCACTTCTGGAACTAAACCAGATTCCCTTCAACCACAAAATGAGACATTCACCTTGGTTTGTTCCTGAGATGTTGCTTTTAAACATCTGAGAAGTTATTTTAATTGAAAATATTATAAGGAAATAAACCCGGGTGTGAGGAGCTCCACTCTGGTGGATCCTCCACTAGAAAACACACAGAGTAAAATAAAGCAGGTGCTTCAAAGCCAAACACTCGACGCTAACGCTGAGAGTCAGACTCAGAGCATCTTTGATGTGCAACAGCAGAGCTGCAGCCATGAGTGGAGGAACGAAAGGTTTCAGAGAGATGAAAGGAGATCAAGAGAGGCTGCAGCCTCTAAAGTCGCCCCCGGCAACAGCTGATGAGGAGAGAGGATGAAGAGCGATCCAGCTGTTTAATCAGCCAAACGCTGAAAACTCTTCAGAAATCATGACAACAGCAGAAAAATCAGGAATCCGAGCTAAAGCTTTGGATCAGTTTCTCTTTATGTTTCTACTCTAAACCAAAGCTGATGTTCACGGAGACAAACGGTAATTATTGTCAGAATTTGAAAAATACATTTAGAGCAGCATCAACTTTATTAAAACGTTTAATTCGGCTTTGAAAGGTCGATGAGGGGAATTAATGTGGGTCAGAGGCAGGAAACACGGAGGAGTTCAGAAAAAGAGACTTCTGTGACGTTTAAGACCAGAAATCCTAAAAGATGTGGCTTAAGAGGACGTTAAATACATTTTTAAAAATCCATAATTAAATTAACAACAAAAATAGATCTTTTCTCTTCCTGGTTCTGCAGGACGATGGGTGGTTGGTCATCTCTGACAAACAAACTTTATTTCAGTTTGAATATTTGAGCTGAAACTCAGAACATTTCAGGTTTTATTGGAAAATCACATTTAAGACTCGGGGTGTTTTTATCTGTGGTCCAGCGGTGTTCTGACCCGACCCCCTCCTCCTGGAGGCTGGTTTAACAGATGGTCTGCAGAGAAAACCTGCTGACTCAGTGGTTTTTCCTGCAGCGGTCAGTCAGCAGAGATAAATCAGATGCACGGCGCTGGTCTGGGCCCGCTCCCAGAAGCTTTTATTAAACACCAGCAGAACAACCCCCCACCCCACAGGTAAAAAGCAGGCTACAGACCAGATGGAGTGGCTGTGACAGAAGTCCAGCGCTGAGATGATCTGTCTGAAGAACTTTCTGGCCTCTTTGGGCGTCAGGCGTCCTTTTTTCACCAGGTAGTCGAAGAGCTCACCTCCAGACACGTGTTCCAGCACCAGGTACCTGTACAGGTGAGCACAGACACCAGCTCAGGGACCACACCAGCAAAACCAGACACTCAGATCTGAATTCCACACTAAAAACGATTCTTTCATGTTTCCTAAATATCCAGAAACAATCAACAGTTTTATGATTTTTTGTAAAATAACAGAAACCAGTCGCTGTCTTTCAGACGTTTTCCTTGATTTCTCCTCTTTGTGATGTTTATTATGGGAGGGGGGGCCGTCAGGTCCTCCTTGCGCCTGATTGGCTACTCTCCAGTCACACCTGAGTTTCATCTTTTAGAATCAGGTTTATTCTCTTTGCGTTTCAGTGACCCAACGCTGAACAGACGAAGGGAAACAGATTAAAAACAGACGAGAGGCACAAGAAACCTGCTGTCATAATAAATATTTATTATCAAGTCATAATAAATATTTATTATCAAGTCATAATAAATATTTATTATCAAGTCATAATAAATGAACCTTTGTGGGATCAAACAGATTCTAACTAAAGCTGTAGCTCCATTTCAGTCCAGATAAAAGAACATTTAATAAACTAAATCAGTAAACTCAGAGCTGAGGTTTGGCAGGTTTTCGTGTGTGTTATCCACCCCAGCGCCGTCGCTGCCTGATTTATTATCAGATTAAAGGATCCACTCGAGCGTTTACCTGTCAGCCGTTTAAATTACAACACGCTCGGCTGTGATTTGTGAGCGCCACAATTTCTGTTTGCATCCGCGACATGCGTCCGTCGCCGTCCTCGCAACATTAAGAAAACAAATTCCTGCTCCGTCTGACGGCGTCGCCTTTATCAATTATTGAGGAGCTCATTAGGTGGCGGAGCGCAGCGGCAACAGGCTGGAGATGAATGTAAAGGATAAAAGCTGAAAACACACCAGAACTCCAGCAGGAGGAGGCAGGTCGGAGTGATGGAGGCACAAAAAACATTTTACCATTTCATAAAAAAATACTTCTGATCTGATTCTGTCCAACGGTTCTCATCAGTACATTAAATCTGAAATCAATGTTTACTGAGACCAACTTTTACCTGCAAATCAGTAATTCAGAGATTTAGTAGGATTCCCACTAAGGCTGATAGCTATAGACTGAAATATCGGCCGGTACATAAAAAAAAAGATAAATATCAACCTGATCTATCGGTCGGATGATATTTATCACTTTTATATACTGTGGCATGTACCTCTAGTAAAGCCGAGTTAAAGTCCGGCACATCCATGTATAGTTACGTTCCTGAATAACATCTGCATAATAAATAAAACTAAACTTTCTTTTTATTTTCTAGTTTTGAATATTTAATACCTGGTCTATTAATTGATTTGTTTGATTAATTTAGTCTGATTTTCACACTGAGCTGTGCACAAAATTTACCAGTTGGTTCAATTCGGAGCTCATCTGATGTTATCAGTGAAGCTCTAGCATGAAAATAAGATGGAAAACATTTAGATATTAGTCACTGGCAATAGAAAAAGCCACATCGGTGGACCTTTGCTGGGTCAGAGGACCTGAGGGAACCCGTTAGGGTCTCAGATGTTCGGATCACATTCCTGCAGAGGAACTAATCAGATTCATGAAGTTAAAACCTCGGATCTCCTCCTACGTTTTGTCTCTTTTGAAGAAAAAAGGCTCAGATTAGTGAACTAACTCGCATTAACAAAGTTTAGGAGCTCGGTACTTTGCCTTTATGTGTCGAGTTGAGAAATGAGCTCCGACTGGTTGCTTATCACAGTGAAGTGAAATAATTAAGTGCTGCAGTTTTGAGACTCACTCATAAATTTGATATCAACAGAAGTGAAAAGATCAATAAAACCTTCACGACCACTCAGGAACATTTTCATAAAATTACACCAAAGAATTTTGATCTGGTTTGAAAATCCAATCCACCTGATATTCAGGTGCGTCTGGAGTCAAAACCAGCTGATAAAAAACTCAATATTTGCTCTTTTTTGGACTCCTGACCTTTAAAATCCACTACAACAAAGTTTAACACCAAACCGTCTCTCTGATATTTTTATCACCATTTAACTTTATTTTCTGTGTTTAGTTTTACCTGAAAAGTCAGAAGGTTAGTTTCAGATTGACTTTAACAAATAAAACATTAGAGGCTAATTCATTAAAACTATGTTTGCTTTCATCCATTGCTAATAAATTGTAAAAAATAATTAAATTACCTTTAGAAAAAAAAAATGAGCTGGAAACACTTTACAACAGGGTTCCTTTATAAACGGTATATTGCTAACTAAGTAATAATAATAAAGGGCTGGGGGGTCTGCTTATCAATGCATTACTTAGTAACATTAATATTGAGCAGTTGTTAATTGATTTAATAGCTTATTAATGCTTAATAATGCACTAAGTAAGGTTAATAAAGGGACCCTTATTGTAAAGTGCTGCCAGTGAGCTGATAAAAGTCTATTACAGGTATTTTCATTGAAACCAGAAAGTAAAAAAAGACTTGTTTCCTGCTTCAGGAGGCTGCTAATCTGAAGCTGTTTGTCATGAGATGCAGGAATTATAGTTTTTATTTAAAATAAAAGCGCAAACTCACAGGTATTTCTTGTTCTCGTAGACATCGTGCAGCTTTAGAACGTGAGGATGCTCGATGAGTTTCAGGATGGCGATCTCCCGCTCCACCTGAGGAGAAACAGGAAGGACTGATGAGAGGAGACACGCGCAGCATGTTGGGGTTGGATCATATTAATCACACAAAGTGGCGCTCAAGGGGCTCCGTACCCGCTTTGTCTGGAGCTAAAACACACATTTAACCCCCGTTTGGTTCACCAGTGAAGCTCAATGGGCTGAGAGGCTGCTGCGCTTAAAGCCTGACACTTTTATTTTAACACTAATGTGTTACAGCAACCAGAGCAACCGGAGCGCCACGCTTCAGTGATCAGAGACGCTAAAAACACCAGGAGAGCAAATCTGCTCCTCACTGCCACGAACGATGGAAACCACCTGTTTCAGATGAAAGAATAAACAACAAGAGGTTCAGATGTGATGTAATCACACACACACCAACACACGCACACACACACACGCACACAGCAGCGGGTAGGGAACTGTGATTAAACCAAACTTCACAAGTTTTTTTTTTGTCATAAACAATAAAACATTCATCTGTTTATTTTTGAAAGTTAAAGTCAAAGTTAAAGTCCCAAGTCATCATCACACACTGGTGAAATTACATCTCCGCATTTGACCCATCCCCATGGTGGGGAGCGGTGAGCTGCAGCTGTGGCCGCGCTCAGGAACTATTTGGTGGTTTAACCCCCCAATCCAACCCCTTAATGCTGAGTGTCAAGCGAGGAGGCATTAGGTCCCATTTTTTCCAAGTCTTTGGTATGACCCGACCGGGATTCGAACCCCGATCTCCCAGTCCCGGGGCGGACACTCTACCACTAGGCCACCGGAGCTGGTAGAAAAGATTCCATCCCTCAGGGCCGAATCCCAGAACCAGACTGAACCAGAATGTAAAACATGTCTGTAGAGAAATTAATCTGATTTATATTTTGATTTTGGCTCCTAATGACCTCAAAAATAATCAGATTTTTATTATTTTGTCTCATTCTATTTCACAAGCGTTTTGTCCTCATGCTTTATGAATGAATGAATGAATGAATGAACAAATTAACATCTCCTTCTCAGTTATGACTGAACATTCCTGAAAAATGATTTTATTTCCAATGATTCCTGTTTGGACCTCCAGGCTCCCGTAGCGGTTCTTCTCTGCTTTTATAGCAGCGCCACTCCTCTTTGCTTCCTGTGACTCTTCCATCAGAGCTGCTCTTCAAAGCTTCATCCAGATGAGAGGCTGGAAAGTTTTGCCTTTCATCTCTGGACCAGTTGTCCTCCAGACCGGAACAGTCTAGTCCTGACCATCAGACCGGAGAAGGACACTTCAAACTTTTAGGATTTTGAAGTTGTTTTTTATTTTTATTACTGTTACATCGATGAAAATAACAATAGTTTTATTGGAGAGTCCCTCTGATGGACTCTCACTGTCCACAACGCTCCATCGCTGCTCCGGTGTTCCCACGCTCTGGGATGGATGAAGGTGAGACGCGTCATCCTGCTATCAGATCTAATCATCCCTGTTTTCATCTCCTCTCACACGCAGCGTAGCATGACAGGGGCTAATTAAAGTCATGTAGACGGTAAACACACACACACACACGCTGATTTGACTCGATTACGTCCCGTCTGATGCTTAAACGTTTGAGTCAGCGTGGGCCGCGGAGGCCAGGAAGCAGGAAGGTGATGACATCACAGCTGGTCAGGCAGGCAAAAGTGATTTATTATCAAATAAAATAACGACCACTTATATTAATGATCTGTGATGTTTCAGTCAGTGTGAGGACGTTTCGGTCTTTCAGAGTTCATTCTCTTTAGTCATGTCACCTCCTTAACTGGGATTTAATCTAATTACAATTATTACAGGATATTAAAATAGTGGCGATAAACAGATAAAATAGCACGTTGTTTGTTTTATCATTAAACTCTCATTAGCTACATCTGTTTACTTCAGCGGTCGCCGGGTCACGGGCGTTATTCTGTCAGAAGAAACGCACTGATTTTATTTTCAGGGTCAAAACCAAGTCCTGATGCTCGTACAGCTCTGAGCAGACGAAGATTTAGACTCATCCCAATTTATCTTGAAGATAAGAATATGAATAAAAAGAATATGATAAGAATCTGAATAAAAAAATACCTAAATAAAACCAGATTTCCCTGTAAATTAATAATCTGGACACAATATTTTTCCGCAGGGAAGACCTGTCCCAGTTTGTGTGGCTCCTTCAACCAGCCAAATGATTTTAGATTTAATTAGCCTTTCGCCGAGCCCCGCCCCCCTTAGTTACTGTTACCAAGTCCGACAATGAGTGGATCAAATACTGCAGCTCCGCAGATTTCCGTGATGGAAAGAAGTAGACAGATGCGTGTCAGCGACATTTTTTGGAGCAATTTCTCCTCAATATCATCCAGATCGAGGCAAAAGGGTTACAGTATGCAGTGGAGGGATACATTAGTGTCGGCTCCGCTGAGCGAAGCTAGCAAGGAACACGGAGTTGGGGGTTTGGGAGAAGGTCCGGCGTCCGGGGACGCGTGGATCCGAGGAGCGGTGGTGGCGATGCGGTGTCCCTGTGAGCTGTCAGATGTCAGCTGTCAGGTGATCTGAGCTGCAGGCAGCTCTAACGGAGAAAAGCTCCCGGCGCTCTGCATAGCTATCATCTCAGCTGAGTCTGTTTACTAAAAGAAACTTAAGCCCGTGTTTACTTTCATTTTCATTTTAGTTCCCGGCCGGAGCTCGGCATTAATTCATCATGTGATCATGACACCACCCGCTGTTGCGCCAATAGGCTTAATGTGTGTTTATAAGACACACGGTTGAGGTAATATTACGCTGATTTGCCGGCACGGTGTGTCTTATCTAAAAGGGTCTTGGATAGTCTGGGAGGCGGACCTCCGCCCAGCCGCGGGCGGGGGGAGCACTCATGCTTTCTGTTGCTGGTTGAGCTCGATGAGGAGGTTCTGAAGGGAAACGAAGGAGACACGACTACTATCGAGGCTAATGCTTTGCTATGATGTGTGATTGGACAATAGCCGTTCTGGGGGCGGGGCCGGCGAAATGCTAATTGTTTGTTTGTTTTTTATCTACAACGCCCCGCCGAGGTTCCTGACTGACCCTCCTGATCCTGAGCCGGTTCCTTTAGAACAGAAAATCAGCTGTGAGTCACTTTATTTATGCCCTCATGTGTTAATCATCTGTTAAACATTCAAACTGGTGAAAGTAACAATAGTTATAAAGTTTTAGGATCAGGAAGTTACAGGCAAGAATTTCAACATTCGTCTCATCACAGCAGCTGGAGACCGGCGGGTTTCCAGGGATTATCCAGGTTCCATGAAACAAGGTGGGATTAGCGGCTCAGTGATGCAAGTTCAGGTTCAGCTCTGGGTCTTCAGTGTGGTTCTGACCCGAGAGAACCGAGCCACTCCTGGGACACATGAGGCAACGTGTCTGACGCTCAGACTCTAAAAGAACTGAGTTCACATCTGAGTCACTGAATAATCAGACCGGAGCAACTCTGGAAAACCGGCCGAACAGAGGACAAGTTTTAATCAAATGATGAAAATTTGCTCAACATTTTATTCAATCTTTAACTTAAAAAGATAATTTCTTCTTCTAACGCTTATTTGTAAAACTCTAATGGTGAGTGACTACAGGAGGGTGCGGTTTGCTGCGTCGCAGAGAGAAGGTTGTGGGTTTGAATCCCAGCTGGGTGCATCTGTGTGGAGTCTGCATGTTCTCCTAGTTCCTCCATCGGTCTATAAGCCTGATTCCTGATGGTAGATGATCCCTCTGTGTGTGATTGTTCCTGTCTGTGGTGCAGCGATGGTGACGACCTGTCCAGGTGTAACCCCGCCCCTCAGAGATGGGAATGAGCTTCAACTGAACAGGAGCAGACGACTTCAGAACAATGGATGAAATTTAAATCCAATATCTTGGATCTAAAGCTTCGGACTAGGCTGGATCTTGGACACATCTCTGAAGCGGTGATGTCCAGTCCTGGACAAAAGGTCATTAACAGGCTTGTTTGGAACGTGAGGACAACCTGGAGATCAGCCAGGTGTTTTGGAGCAGAGAAACATCTGTTGATGATGATCAGACATAACTGCTCTAAAGCTCTGGATGGAGAAATGGAACATCACCCGAGAGCCTGTCAGGGTTTAACTTTAGGAGTTTGAAGGCTTCACCTTCACCTCCTCCTCTCCACCGAGGAGCTCAGGGTTCATGTCTCACACCCATCACCTCCTCCAATTAACACCTCCTCACGTCACATCTCCTCCTAATGAAACACGACTCCGGTTCCAGCGCTCTGCCTCCAAATCTGTGTTTAATTGAAACACGATCCAGGGCCGAGGGACACCGGGGACGATAAATTGGAACATCCGCCCGCTAATCAAACCGCCATCTGCTGCCGTGACGTCCGGGTGAGGAGAGCCCGGCTCGCTCCACCATCCAATCACAATCAGATGGCTGCTGTCAGCGGCGTGGCGTCTGATTTGACAGACGACACGAAACATTCTGGAGTTTTATGGAGGAACACAAATCTGTTCAGCAGGTTGGATCTGAGACAGAGTCAAAAAACAAGAGAGGACGGGAAAAGAATCCAGATTAAAGGAATGGGAAAAAAGGAAAGAGAAAGAAAACAAAAACTAAGGAAAAAGGATGAGAAGAAACAAGAAAAAAGAACAAGTTAAACAAGAAGAGATGAAGGAAAAGGACAGGAAAAAAATAGATGAAAAAAAAAACCAAGGAAAGAAGAGGAAAGAGAAGTAGAAATGTTTAAATACGAATAAACTAAAAATGATTTATGACCTTAACCCTTAGATACACACGTGGGGTCAAAAATGACCCCAAGGGTTGTTATTCTTCAAAATCTTTAAAATGAAAAGCTGTAATATATTCATATTCCAGGTATTCCTCATAAAACATGTTTGTGACATGAGGCCATTTGCATTTTTATTTATTTTTTCATTAATTTTAAGAAATTGCAGTTTTTGTATCACTACCCCACTCTTCCACAAGTGGGGGCAAAAATGACCCCAAGCAGTTCCTATGGAATCTTCAATGAACTTTTAATTCTTAGCAATTCTGACTGTCCCACTTACACATCTAAGATCAGCAGTCTCATCACCCAGGAGGTCAATTATACACAGCAACATAGCTAACAGTAGCTAACAATGCACCACAACAAGATGGTGGATGAAAACAGTCCAAAGAAAAAAACAAAAGTGATGCTCTTCTACAAGGAGATCAAAGGAGGAGTAGAGTATGGACCAGATGATTGGCAACTACACCTGCAAACACCAGACGCAGAGGTGGCCCATGGTGCTTTGGTTCAACATGATTGAAGTCGCCACTCTGAATGCCTATACATTTTTCAGGGCTCAGCACCCTGAATTTTACACAAGCATCACCGATGGATGATGATACTTCCTTACAGAGCTGTCAAAATAGCTTGGGACACCTCACATGACAAGTCGCTGGAAAGTAGCCCGACACAGAAGAGAAGAGGTGCCAGTTGTGTCCAAGAAACAAAGATAGCAAAGAGCCACTGATTGCTGGAAATGCAATGTGTGCATTAGTCACAGCAAGAAGCAAGTAGTTTGTGAAGCTACACACAGTGGGAGGAGATAAGATGTTTGTGTGTATACATAAGCGTAGACAGTGTTATGGTCTCTGGACCTGCTGAATGTTCTCTGCTGTCCTCCAGACAGAAACATGTTTTGACACTTGATTGACCTGATTGATTGATTAAATGCTAAAATGTGAATGAAAAGTAAAAAATGTACATGTCAAAAATTAAATTACTCTTTTGTTTAGGCACAATATATCATCTTAACCAAAATGAGAGCAATGTCTTTAGTTTATTGCAAAAACGCATTGATTTTGTGGGGTAGTGATACAAAAACTGCAATTTCTTAAAATTAATGAAAAAATAAATAAAACTGCATATGGCCTCATGTCACTAACATGTTTTATGAGGAATACCTGGAATGTGAAAATATTACAACTCTTAATTTTAAAGATTTTAAAGAATAACAACCAGTTTATTTGAAAAACACATTGATTTTACTTGGGGTCATTTTTGACCCCACTCGTGGAAGAGCGTAGGTATTGGTGGGTTGTGCATCCAAGGGTTAACCAAGAAAATATTCCATCCATCAACTCATTCATCCACCCATCCATCATCAAACAATCAGACCATTTAAAGCAGTGACAAGAATAAAGGAAATATTTTCATTTTCATCTAAAACACCAAATTTTGTTGCAAAAACAAATTTTCATTCATAAAACTTTTATAGCGAAATCATAATTTTATCAGGATTATTCTTTTACAAATATTGATTTGTTTTCATATTAAGTTAACATCCAACACCATTGTCTATTCTATACAACTGAATATTAACATTAGCGGCTAACGTTATTAGCGTTGGCTGCTATATGCTAACAGGTGCTAGTAATGCTAGTGTATCATCGCAGCTGGACATAACCATAAATGTGACGTAACATCAGCAACTCTCAAAAATAACTTCACTTACATTCTTTCATTAACACAAGGTATCATCAGGCAGGAAGTGATCAGGCTCAGAGCGTGTCACATCTAAAACAGTCCTGACAGAAACGGTCCTTTAACACGCCAAACCAGGAGAGCAGTTTTAATCGATAGGAAGGCTTAATGAACTGATGCTTCAACATGTAATTATAAAACTGCATCAGTGATCCGGTCGCATCGTGCACGCCGTGCATGTGCATGACGTGATGGTGGCGGGGAAACTCCAGATCAAACGAAAAGTAGAGAATATTGTTTTCACATATTTGAGGCGTTTGGTAACAAGTCTGCCATATTTAAAGCTCTGCACCTTGGTTCCCATCAGATAACCTCTCATCAGCTCGTTGTGATTTTAATTAGAAGTGAACGTGGAGATGAAGCAGCAGATGTTGCTGTCAGCTGCAGAGTTCAGGGTTTTCCTGCCGTCATCACTCCTTCCTTTCCCCGCTGACGCGATCGTGTCGACGCCGCCTTTCTCTCCTCACAGGGGGTGGGGGGCGGCTTCCCTAATCTTCCCTGCCTTGGGTTTATTTTCAGAAAACAGCTGGGGTATCGTTGTCATGGTAACAAGCAGCTTTTTACCCCGAGTCACAGCCTCTGTGATCTCACACGACCGGGTCCAGACAGCAAACTAAAAATACATTTATGTGACGAAAACCTGAATCAGACCGGATCTGAAACCTCTTTGGAAGATCAGAGCCGCTCGGATCCTCCTGCGTCAGCTGGCATTTTGAGAAGAACACATTTGGTTCCGTTTGGTTTGACATTTTCAGATGTGCTGCGTGTTCCCTCCTTTTCTTGGCTGCTTTCATGACAAACTTTGTGAGGCGTTGGATGGATTCTGGCGAGGAGTTTAGCATATGAATGTGTCCTTTGTTCATAATTCAAGACACATTTACATTCTGCTGGCCCATTGTTACACACAGATTCTGGAAGGAACCAAACTGTTTTCATTTAAATACAGTTTCTTTGGTTTTCATCACTTATGATCAGACTCTAAAACATTTGATGATCCTCCTGATAAACTAAAAGAATTCCTGCTGCTTTGTCACAGGAAAACCCTTCCTTAAAAGCAAATCTTCATTAGAGTCTAGCACAAAGCCGGGGTCGGGACCCCACTGTGGGTCACCAAGAGCTGCACAGGGGGTCTTGAGATGGTTTCCAGAAATCAAAAACAATATTTTTACATAAATGTTACAGAAACTAAACTAAAATGTCATAAATGGATATAAGTGAACATGAGCTGAATAATTTTTATGCCTGAATGATTTAGCTTTTAAAGCATATTTTTAGCATCAAATCAAAGATATCTGGGGTCGCATGTCTTGATATTTGCTATTTTGAGGGTCTAAAGCTGAAAAGTTTGGGAACCTCTGGTCAAGCAGACCGAGTGAAAAGCTTTCAATCTCTATCTAAAACAGTTGTTTTAATTTAAAAGTCATAAGAAGGAATCTCTAATGTGCTTTCATACATGAAGATATATGGAGACGGTTTTCCTCTGTTCGGTGGCCGGGTTCAGCCTTACAGAGTTGCTGCTCCTCCTCATCAAAAGGAGTCAGCTGAGGTGGTTCTGGCACCTGTTCGCCTCCCTCTGGAGGGTTTTGAGCAACTGGGAGGAAAACACTGAAGCAGGTCTAGAACTAAAGGGCGGGGCCGTAAGTCCTTGTTGGGCTGGAAACACTTTGGGATCCACCAGAAGAAGCTGGTGCATATTTCTGAGAAGATGGATGGATTCAATCTACTGATCTGATTTGATATATTTTCTTTCTCCTGTGATTTGGACACCGATCCTCCATGTTTACCTTTAACACCAGAATCCGTCATCTCCGTCAGAAATTAAAGGTTCTGTTCACGTGAATCCAGCCTGGTCTTTTAAGGAGAATCACCTGTGTGTTTGTGTGATAACGGGTCTGTTGAGGCCAGCATTTAGACCAGTGTCAGAGCCGCTAACGTAGACTCTCGTTAGAGGAACGACAGCTGCAGGATTCATCTGACTGAAACAACCAGAATCTTGTGTTCAGGAACAGAATTAATGAAACATGTCTAAGGAAAGCTGATGTAGACAGGAACCATGTCACCATAATGAAGGAACCCATCTGGTTCTGCTCATCTTCTCCAGCTCTGTGATCCTCAGCCTCCTATTATCTTGGACCTCTTGTGTCCTTCTGGGTGACGGACGGACGGCTGATGGAACAGATGAGTGAAAGAACGCTGATTGCAGCCTGACGCTGAAGACAGCGTCTGACCTTCTCCCATGATTCACTGCTGCTCTTAATCCGTGCACTTTCCCGGTACTCGGCCGCCTCTGCGCCCGATGGTTGTGAATGTATTCTGTCTGATGGGTCACATGGTGAGGATGAGGAGGCTGCAGGCTTCGTCTCACTCGTCATCAGACATCTGCATGGAGTAAAATTGGCTGGGGGATGTAAAACGTGGCTCTCTCCTAACTTCTCCTCCTTTGTTCCCTCTCTCCTTGTCTTTCTTCTAAGCTGCAGCTGACCTGCTGTTACACCCTGATTGTTTTTAATCTTATTTCAGTGTTTGTTTAGCATCAAGTTTCACTAAAATAATAAAGTTAAAACACTTGAAACAAAAAACCATCTGCTCATTCAGAATTTAGACCTGATGTAGAAGGGATGGATGGATGGATGGATGGATGGATGGATGGATGGATGGATGGATGGATGGATGGATGGATGGATGGATGGATGGATGGATGGATGGATGGATGGATGGATGGATGGGTGGATGGGTGGATGGATGGATGGATGGATGGATGGATGGATGGATGGATGGGTGGATGGATGGATGAACCTGGTGTTTATTACTGGTGATTTTAAAACAGCCTTCAGGTCAAAGGTCATAGAGAACTTTGTTCTGCTGTGGCTTGGATTGGCTGCTGGAATCAGAGCAGCCAGCAGCCAATCAGAAGTGAGCTCACCACTTCTCACTTCTCTTTATCTCAGCTGAATTATCTTCATTAGAAGTTCCTTCAATCAACGACAGAACGTTGTTCTTCAGTCTCACTAACATCAGGATAAAGAACCAATTAGCTTCCAGCATTAACGGAGGAGGGAGGCGATCGCAGCGATCCGCTCACTCCTCGTTAAGATGGAACAATCGTTGAAACCGAGGCGGTAAACGAGTTGGTCACATGTCCTCCACCACAGAGTTATCGAAGCTGGAGCAGAAGCAGCACAAAGAACTTTAATAATTAAAAAAATCCTCTGCTGGTGATACATTTGTCCCAGTTTACCTCAAACAGAGTTTTAGTTTCTGCTCAATAAAGCAGCAGAACCAGTTTGTCCTGAGAAAAATAATTTAATTCCATTCAACAGAATAACAAATATTCTGATGCTGTGAAAAGTGTGAAACAGAAACTATGAAATCAGAACTTGGGGGGTTATTTTGATGCTGTGGTGAAGCCGGTTAGAGAAATGAAGCTGAAATCTAGTTTATCTGCTTTTGCAGTAAAGTCACTATTTTTAGAAAATGACTTGATACGAGTTCCGTTAGGAGCTAATCTGGTCAGATTAGACACAAAGTCTCATTTAGGTTAAAGCTTTATCTTCTGAGGTAACTGGATGATTTTATTTTTTTAAATATTTAGCTTTTGTTTTGTTTTTCTATCTGAAAATGAAAAAGCCTGACGCGTTCTCATGTCAGAGCAAGACATTCACAGAAACGGAAATGACCTGATCTGAGCCAAAACGGAACAAAGTGAGGAAGCGAAGCGGAGTCTGGAGAACGCGTGTCACACGTGACTCATCCCACCTCCCGTTTGTCTGCATCCACCTGTTGGTCGGAGGCGTAGGAGGGAATAATGACAACAATAAAAACTAAAGAGCCGGCCCAGACACCTGCTCCGAATGGAGCTGTGGTCCGTTCAATAGGTGTGGGTGACACGGCGACGCCTCCACCTGCACTCATGCATCACTTTCTGCTCTATTTCCAGCTCCTCGTGGGAGGAGAACACACGTTTGTGACTGGAGCACAGAAACCACGGAGACATCATCCCATAGTCAAAGACAGACGCTGGACATGTTTGACTCAGAAACAAACAATAAAACAGAAATTACGTCAATATTGTCCATGCTTTTATTACTTCACACCTAGACTATTGCAACTGCTTTTACTCAGGAGTTAGCCCGGCTGCAGCTTGCACCAAACACTGCCGCAGATTCCTGACAGCCACCAGAATGTGGGAACATATCACGCCTGTCTTGGCTCACCTACACTGGCTGCCAGTTAGTTTTAGAGTCTCCAATCTATCTGTCTGAGCTACTCACTCAATACAACCCTTCATGTGACTTAGATCATCACAGCAAGACTTATAGTCGTTCCACAGGTAAAAGGCTCGACTAGAGGAGGCGGGGCTTTCTCTGTCTCAGCCCCTAAGCTGTGGGACGACCTTCCACTCGAGGTCACACAAGCACCTTCACTGCTGGTTTTTAAGAGTCAGATGAAGACTCACTTCTATTCCTCAGCACACATTTTAGCTATATTTTTAGATAATTGAGCTTATATTTATCTCTTGTTTTAATCTTTTATTTGTTTTTATGTACATATCTTTGTTGGCCCTTGCAGGGGTCACTGATGTGTTCATTTCTTTTTGATGCAGCACTTTGGTTCATCTCCTGGTCGATGGAAATGCTTTAGAAATAAAGTTGATGATTTTAGTATCTAAACATCTAAAATCTGCTGAAAATGGGAACATTTTATACCCAAATGTAAAAATCTGGATGGAGAAAGATTCTTGTAATCTTTAAAATTCTTTTTAAATCTACTCACTGCTCTTCTGATTTTTTATCCATTGGTTTTATTCATTTTGAAAATCATCAAACATCTGAGGAGACCAAACCCAGGTGAGCTTCAAGCTGCTTAAAAACAGGAAAAGTGAGAAACTGTAGGATAAAAGATGATCATCCAAACGGTTTCTCTCCAGCAGACGTGTGAACATCCAGGAATTAATCAGGTCTCCAGAACTTCTGATTCAAAACCACTTTAAAAGAAAACAGGAAGTCACTCTGGCTGCTGGGGAGGAAAATATAAAGATGTTCAAGTCTTATAAAGTTATTTCTAAATAGAAACTTTATGAAATATACATTTTTGCTCAATAATCCCAGTAAAAACCTGCTCCTCTAAAAAAAATTTTTTATCACCACACCTAAAAGTTATGATTTCCAAAAGTTTATTTTATAATTTTTTTGGTGAAGTTCTGGGATTTCTGAGATGTTTTTTTCTTCTGAAAAGCAGGAGAGCTGGAGCACTCAAGCGAGTCCAAATGCTTTCATTAGGTGCAAAAAGAGGAAAGTAACGTTTCGACACTGTATGCGTCTTCGTCAGAGTCGATTCTGAGTGCTCCTGCTTTTGGTTCTTGATGTCCTCCAGCTGTGGAGCACCAACCTGTGAGATGAGTTTTTCTTTTATTATTATTAGCAGAAAGGAAATAAAGTTCAAAATGAATCCAGCTTTAAACTTTCAAAGTTTTAGAACACCTATTCAACAAAATTAATTTGACCCATTTTATTTTCTAAACACGTTTAAAAGCATCTTCATTTCCTTTCAGGAGGAAAAAGACGAACAGCAGCAGAACTTCATCCATCAGAGTTTAAACCATCTTTGACCCAGACATGTTTTTATGTTTAGGTGGAAAATCGAGCGTCTTACCTTCATGAGAACCGACTCGCTGAGCTTTTCTCTGTTGACGATCTTTATGGCGACTTTCTGACCCGTGACACAGTGAACGCCCAGCTTCACCAGACCTGCAACACAAAAACTCAGAGTCACGCTGGACGTAAAAAAAGAATAAAAGACGCAGCTTTTTTCTTATAACTTTACAATAACAAATGGAAAAAGCTTGAAACACGTTGATCATCTGACCCGAGATGTTTAGAAAACACGTCCAGACGTCAGTAACAGAAAACTGAACGGATCTAAACAAGAATGAAAGGTGAGTTTAAAAATGTTCTTTGGATTCTTCTTGGAAACAAAAATCTAAAACAAACATGAATAAAATAAATGAAATCAACACTTTATGGGTTTTTGTGTTCCTGCTTCAGAGCTCCTAACCGACTTTCCTCCTGCCAATCCCAGATCACCTCTGAGAGCTCACCTAACACAACTCCCATAGCAGAAATGTCAACACGCGATCCCTTTATCTCAACGCCGTCACAACATCCTCATCCATCCTCATCAAAGCAACGACACCAGCGAGCACATCTTTGTACCGAAGGTCTGCAGACGGCAGCGGAAATGCCACCGTACATATGCACCTCGTCATTACTGCACGCTGCATGTTCACCTTGGAGATCAGTCTGAAAGGTGATTTCCCTACGGCGTGTGTGTGTGTGTGTGTGTGTGTGTGTGTGTGTGTGTGTGTGTGTGTGCGGCAGCCTGGGGGCTCTTTTAAGTCACCGGTTAGAAATAGAATAGGATGAGATTCTGGTCGAGTCTCATTGATCTTATTGTTGCAGAAGCTTTATGGTTTCATCTGCCTACAATCACTCATGGTGTAGAAAGCCCTTTAAATATCACACATGTAACACACACACACACACACACACACACACACACACACACACCAGAGGTTTTCTGAGGGATCATAAAACAAGAGGCTGAGCAGGAAGTACCAGAAACAAAGACCCAGACCCAAAGGGCACAGACGAGAATCTCTCACACTCCTCCTTGTGTTTATGGTTCACTCATTCGTGTTGGTCCATTTGGATCCACCGGGATTTTTTTTACCAACAGCCACCAGATTTAGTTCATCAATGGATGTTTGGTTGCAGATGCTGTCGGGTAGAATCCATCATTACTCTGAGTTGTTGACATGCAGCTACATCAAATTTGATCTCAAACTGGCTGAGTTACATGTTGGTGTTTGCTAATGCCGCTAACTAGCTGTGGCGGCCATCTTGCATCAGGATCAGGAATAGCTTTACTATTCAATTCAGTTGATTTATATACAGTTCAGTTCATTATGCCAGTTAGTTCAAAGTTCCTATATAAGGAAACCCAGCAGATTGCATCGAGTCACTGACTTGTTGTGTCAGAGACTTTACAGCAATCCCCATACTAAGCAAGCATGCAGCGACAGTGGAGAGGAAAACTCCCCTCGCTACTGAAAACCCTCCAGTGATTCAGCAGATGTTTTGCTAACAAGCCTCCATTATTCTGACCAAACATCAGTGCAGATGTTTTACCGACTCGTCTCCACTTTGGTTCAATTTATCTCTCAATGAACACGACAAACAAACGGGATCAGATTTATGGTAAAAAAAATAACTTAAACATTTCTTATTCTGGAACAAATGTGTGATAAATGACCTCGTGTTGAATCCGAGGGTGGAACCGTAGACCCGTGTGTCCAGATCATCTCACGTGGACTCAGAAACAACCAGAAACCGTTAAACCCACAGAGAATAACCGTTAACGCAGCAGCTGTTTTACGGCACGACCCGGTTGTGATCTGATTAATGATCTAATCAGTCCATACGATCGGACTGGAAATGGGACGAGCATCTGATCTGAATAACACAGACAATAACTGCAGACCACTGTGTGAGAGCTGGTGACCAGGACCATCTGGCAGGAGAGCGCCATCTTTAACCCATTGGTTTAAATCTCTTCCTGCAGAGTTTTGTTACTTTTATAGTCAGATAAAACATTTAATTGTTTATTTCTTTAGTTTGGTGCATCGTGTGGTTTAAGATAAAGTTTGGTTATTTTCAGGTGTTTATAAATTCTGGTACCAGGTCCAGGAGGGATACCCAGAACTCAGAGCCCATGTTCTCCAGCTCCTCCTGGTGGAGCCAGAGGTGTTCCCAGATCTCCAGAGAGGGTTTCCTCTAAGTGGGATGTGTCTGAAACACTTCCAGAGGGAGGCGACCAGAAAGCATCCTCAGCTGACTTGTTTTGATGAGGAGGAGCAGCAGATTCCATACAGAGGAAGATGTCTCCAGGATTCTTTTACATCTCATGACTACAGGAGAGGGTTTAGATGGACCAGTAAACTGAAAGCTTAACCTTTAAGCTCAGTTCCTTCTTTACCACAACAGACAGGATCCAGATCCATCCCTCCTCCATCCTACCACCACTCCTAGAGACAGCCTCCAAATGGACCATGGCCTCAGAGCTGGAGGACCAGACCATTCCAGAACCCTGAGGCTCCCAAACCAGAATCCTTCCATTACATGACGACACCTTTGGCTCCATGAACACCTCAAACAGGATCAGAGATTTGAATAACCTGGAAGAACACAGCAGGACACTCAGAGCAGGAACTCCATAACGAGGTTCAGTGTGAGCAGGTTTCTACGGAAGCCCTGAAAGGCAACGGAAAATTTTTTTTTTTTCTTGTGGAATTTTTCTAAGTCTTTTTTATTTTTTATTTTTTACTAAGCCCAGAAAGGCAAAATGAAAAAAAAAATTTTTTTCTTGT
>SSNS01000027.1:3528808-3587064 GCA_006937985.1 Aphyosemion australe | reverse complement strand
TTTTTTTTTCATTTTGCCTTTCTGGGCTTAGTAAAAAATAAAAAATAAAAAAGACTTAGAAAAATTCCACAAGAAAAAAATTTTTTTTTTCATTTTGCCTTTCTGGGCTTAGTAAAAAATAAAAAATAAAAAAGACTTAGAAAAATTCCACAAGAAAAAAATTTTTTTTTTCATTTTGCCTTTCTGGGCTTAGTAAAAAATAAAAAATAAAAAAGACTTAGAAAAATTCCACAAGAAAAAAATTTTTTTTTTCATTTTGCCTTTCTGGGCTTAGTAAAAAATAAAAAATAAAAAAGACTTAGAAAAATTCCACAAGAAAAAAATTTTTTTTTTCATTTTGCCTTTCTGGGCTTAGTAAAAAATAAAAAATAAAAAAGACTTAGAAAAATTCCACAAGAAAAAAATTTTTTTTTTCATTTTGCCTTTCTGGGCTTAGTAAAAAATAAAAAATAAAAAAGACTTAGAAAAATTCCACAAGAAAAAAATTTTTTTTTTCATTTTGCCTTTCTGGGCTTAGTAAAAAATAAAAAATAAAAAAGACTTAGAAAAATTCCACAAGAAAAAAATTTTTTTTTTCATTTTGCCTTTCTGGGCTTAGTAAAAAATAAAAAATAAAAAAGACTTAGAAAAATTCCACAAGAAAAAAATTTTTTTTTTCATTTTGCCTTTCTGGGCTTAGTAAAAAATAAAAAATAAAAAAGACTTAGAAAAATTCCACAAGAAAAAAATTTTTTTTTTCATTTTGCCTTTCTGGGCTTAGTAAAAAATAAAAAATAAAAAAGACTTAGAAAAATTCCACAAGAAAAAAATTTTTTTTTTCATTTTGCCTTTCTGGGCTTAGTAAAAAATAAAAAATAAAAAAGACTTAGAAAAATTCCACAAGAAAAAAAATATTTTTTCCGTTGCCTTTCAGGGCTTCCGTAGGTTTCCACACACTAACAGGGAGTACTTTAAAAGGTAAGTTACGGTCACACGGGCCCAGCGAGGGCTGTGTGCATGACTTATCTCCACTAAAAACCCATCTGTGATCTCATAATCATCTGCAGAGTCTTCCTCCTCCCATAATTACCCCTCTGACACCTGAATGTGTGTTTTTGTGTCGTTCTACAAGCTTTACGGTTTCCATCCCACGCAGTATGAAAACCATAAAAGCCCGTTTATGTCTGGCATTTTTCATTCTGCCTCCCAGTTATTACAAACACGGAGCTCCAAACTAGGCCCAAAGTAATAATATCTGACATTTTCACATCAAGAAACATCTACTTAGCTTCTCCTCGTCTCGTTATTCAGCCAGGACCGGTCCGTGACGGCGCTGACATTTGCTATATGGAACGACTTCGTCGTCGCTTCTTGTTTGGTGATTTATGAACACGACAGACAACGAACGCAGGAATGGAAAAGTTAATCTGAGGCGCCTAAAGAGCTAAAAAATCACTTGTCAGCTGAGAGGAGGAGCCAGAACGTGAAGACTTAATTAGTAAAACATGAAAAATCTCAGGCTAGATTTCCTAAACATCATCAGACCTAAACCCTGAAGAAATCTGTTGCCTTCAGCAACGACCCTGGCAAAGGTCATTTCCAGACTGTCTGCAGTCTTACAGAGATTCATCAGGAGGGGTAAACCTCTTCATCTCAGCAGGTCAGAGGTCTGCAAACCCAAGAGCTCCACCTACAGGCCTCAGTTAGGAGCTCAGAGGTTAAAGGTCATGAAACAGAACCATGATTCAAAAGCACCAAACAGGAAATAAGCAGAAGAGTGTAGATGAAGAAAACTTCTCTGAACAATAATAAATATCAGAGCCACAGTTTGATCTAACAAACAAAATGAATCTGTGACTGCAGCCTTCACCGACTCAACCTGGTTTTCATCGATTCTCCTCCGTAATCAGATCGATCCGCAGTGCTAATCAGATCAATATCTCCAGGACCTCTGAACTCTCCCGGCTGGACTCGTTTCTCATCAATTCCTTTGTGTTTTCCGTCTGAGCGTAACGCCTGGGGGTGAAACGACTCCCAAAGCAGGGTTCGAATTACGGGGGAGCTAAAGGGAGCCCGGCTCCCCTGAAAGGGCGCCGGGCTCCCCTGGAAGCCCTCAACTTACACACCCAGGGGGAGCCCGAACAAAGATCCAGTTCCTACATATATTACATTATTTATTTGGACTCTCAGCGTACCGGGTCTGTTTTTGGGCGGAGAGGATGGAGAGCGGCACAGCGCTGATTACTGATGCGCTCCGCCGGGCAGCTGCGTCCTGCGCACGGCCACAGTAACATTCTCAAAGTGGCGCCACCAAAAAAAACATAATTAACACACGATCGTTCATGTTTGCTCATATTTCCTCTTTCATTTGTGCATGACGCGCTCCGCTGCTGCAGCTCCCATGCTTCGGTGACGTCACCTCACTGGCGCGGCCGCACAGCTCACATTCCGCTATTTTTGCGGTTGACAGATCTTTCTGATCTGCTAATTTCAAGTAACTCATTAGTTGAAAATGAAGAAGCCATGCAGCAGTTTTTCTGGAGGATTGAGAGGAGATGCAGCTAAGACACAGACAGGACAGGAAAATAGTCGCATAAAAAAAACCAAAGTGCTTGAAAAGTTACATGTTTGTAACTTTACAATAATAATAATAATTTATAAGTATGTAATATTTATTTATTTGATACAATTCAGATCACCCTCAAAACTCAGTCCCACACCCAGGGCCGTTTCTAGGCTGCTTTAGGAAACAGCCAATCAGAGAGCAGCATCTTCCCCTCATGGGACGAATCAAAAAATGAATTTCATATGAATCAAAAGGCTGCTGTTGTGTTTGTCTCTGATTCAGATGTGCTCTGAATATTCAATCTGTCGTCGCCGTGGAAACAGCCAACGGCGCCCGTGGGTAATGTCATTAGTGGCTGTAATTTGTAGCAATTGTAAAACAAAATTGTTAACAAATGGGGGTGAAATGTTCATAAATGACGAGAACGTTCCATCTTCCAGGATCCTCACGAGTTCCCAGAGTTCTTTTTAGAGTCGGTATTCCGAACGGAACGCAAGAAAGCAACCGGGATTAAAGTCCTGATAGCGCTCCTTGGTGTGCTAATTGTTTTCTAATTGAACCAGGAGGTAAATATGCTGAATGAATCAGAATCCAGCCGATCTGCTGGAAGGCACAAACACGACTCCGTTACTGGGAAAGGCGAGTCCTCGAATGAATCCAATAACTCTTCATTTCAAAGGGGATAAAAACGGCTGAGCTGCTGGAATTTCACTTAACCGACCTGAAGGCAGATTCTACCAACTAGGACACCTTCTCCTGCAGAAACTCAGACCAAAACAAAACCAATAAACACAAATCTGATGGTTTTTAGCCATCGCTCCTGTGACACTAAAACAATAAAGATTCAGTTTGAACTTCAGCAGATTCCAGCTCTGACTCAAAGCGATTATTAATGAGGTCGTTTATTTTCTGAGTGGAATTAACCATCAAGATTAGACATCAACAAAAAAGATCTTTACTAAAACAGAACAACATGACGGAAATGAAATAAAATCAGCTGAGTGAGTTTCTAACAGGTATAAAATCACATCATCAGTATGGTTTGATTTTAAATTCTTAGAGATATTAAGGGAGAATTTTTAGTGTTTTTGTAAAATGTTCTACATACTTTTTTCTTATTTCAGCAGAAATATTAAAAACATTCCTAAAAGAACCAGATGTTTTACGTCTGGCTGCCACTGGTAAAATCATCCACTCTACAAGAAAAACCAGCACCATCTAAATTCTACTTCCTGTTTCTTTATGTCACAGCTCAGATAAAATCTGTTTCATCTCCAGGCTGCTGCTTCTGAACGGAGACTTCCTGATGATGATCAGGGAAAGAAACATCTGAACGGTGTTGTTTATAAAAAAACAACTGTGTTATTTTCATAAGTTTAAAATAAACACTGTAGTGACGTTTAAAATAACAGGAAGAGCAGCTTCAAAACACATCGTCCTGCAGGAGCAAATTAAACCTAAAATGATCCTAAAACCTCCCTCCCTGTCTCTCTCTCTCTCTACAGCTCGTTTGTTGACCTTTAGAAAACACACACCCGACACCTCCACGTATTTATCACACAGAGGCGACGATCTGAGGACGAAGTGACACACACTTTGTTTCAGAAGTGTGAGACGAGCTGCCGCGTGTCGGTCATCGTTAGCTCATCACAGATGAAACGTGTGGGGCGAGAGCAACTGCATCAAACATAAAAACCTCTCTTCGTCAGCTTTCCTTCCTCCCTGGATCACCTTGTGTAGAAGAGGCTGGATTTCAGCTACGACTCAAACCCAAACGTTTCAGAGAGGAGGACACAGACCAGAGGGTTTGTTCTGTGAGGACAGACTGCAGAAAGCAGCTCTTCTCCACTTTTATAGCAGCACTCAGTCCAGATGTTCATGTTAACGGATCTGGTTACGCTTTTTAAAACTGTCAAAATGTCAAAACACTTTTAAGGTCGTCTTTTATGGATTCTAGTTTGATCACAATTAAATAACTCAGCTCTGCCACCTGCTGGTGTAAATCAGCACAACTCTGAATATTGTTTCCCAACTCAATAAAACCATTAATAGATTTCTGGGACTGATTGGACCCGGTGAGTCTAGAATGATTTTGTCTGCTCAAAATCCAGATGTGAACACCCCCCAGGAGAGATTTACAACCAATCCCGCCTCCGGAGGTCACCTGGGAGGCATTTATCCTTGTTTTTGCTGCCTGAACACAATTTGGACCACACTAATGAACCACCTGATGTTTAATTACACTCCTGCTTTAATAATGATTAACTTGTAAAAGAGTTGTTAAAATGATGCTAATATTTACTGATGATGTGAAGGTTTATGACAACAACAGGAAGCCTGAACTGAACCGGATCATCAGAACCAAAAATCAGGTCATCAAGAAGGTTTTTGGGTGAGCTGTCTGCATATTTTAGGTCCTGTGAAGTTTCCTCCTGCAGCTGACAGGTGAGGTCCACCTGTACAGGTCGTCATATCCAACAGGACCAATGCAAACACACACAACCAGGTGTGTCCAAATGGCGGCTCGGGGGGCGTTTACAGCCCTCGGACTGAGTCTGTGAGGCCCCCACTTGCGTTTCAAAAATGAGTTTTGTATGTTGCTGATGATTGACACATACTTTAACATTTCTATGTTCAGATTTTTACCAATATGCCTAATCTGGACTTAGTGTGGAACAGAAATAAAAGAGATCCATCATAAAACTATTTTTACATTTTTGTGGCCCTGAGGCCTACATCTAAAAAAATTATTCTAGCATCTTTGAATTTTTTATTATTTACAACCAAAATCCAGATGTGAGGACTTAAATATTAAATATAAAACAGATGCTTGGTAAAAACCCACACAGCTGATCTTTTCTTCCTCCAACAGAAAGCGATGATGGCAGCAGGATGAAGAATCAGCTGATGGCAGCGACTCTAAACCCGAGAGATCATCTAAAAGGCTCCTCAGTTCCTCTTTATTAACATCTTGAGGTGAAACAAGAAAACTGATGATAAGGAGGATAAAGTGTAGACAATCTGTCATTAGGAGCACATCTGGAGGTTTGCAGATGGACCCATGGTCTAAGAGTCTGAGCTGTTTACGTCCCGATGCACACGGCAGAGCCAAGAGCTCACAATCAATACATATTCACTTTCCTGTCGTCTAATCAACCAGAATCCTATTGATCCTCCTCATACCTGCCTGTAATTGCCCCCCCATTCTGTCAGTCATCCTATCTTCTTTTGTTCCAGGTGAACGTCTGAATCAACAGACCCTGATGTTCCGTGTCATTGGTCGCCCGCTACCCCAGCGTTCCTTCACCCAATCTCCCAACCGCGGCAAATGAAATCACACGAAAACGAGCCGAAACATTGATTTCATAGCAGGAGTGAAGCGTGGAGCGTGTTTCAGCTGTCTGGGCTTCAGCGCTGCTTCAGGAAACAAATATCAGGGCTGAAGGGATCAAGGTTTGTTGCATATTTATACGTTTGTACAGGTGATGAAATAAATGGCCGGAGGCAGTTTGAGCTCATCAAGGTCTCCTCTGGATGTTTCCACATCTAATATTAAACCTAAGGTCAGCAGAGGGTCCGTTAGGAGCTCCTCTACTTCTAACGACTACATCTGCTCCGTATTCAGATCGTCTTAAAGCCACAGTTTCACTTTCTACTGGTTCTTGTTTGTAAATGAATCTTTTTATACGACTAATGTTCCATTAAAGAAAGATCAAGTCAGATTTATCGTTAATCCCTATAGGGAATTATTTAGTTTTATCTGGAGCTGAACCCTGATGGATCTGCAGCACCAACAATGTTTCACCTGTTTGATAAACGAGACGAGCCTCTCTCCCCCCTGTGCAGCTCATTAAAGATCTGCACACACAGACCTCTGACCTTTGACCTGAAACAAACCCCGTCCCAATCAGCTAACGAATCATTCGGTCTCTCCTGATCGAAGCTGGAGTGAGATCGTAACGAGACTTTTGGGTCATGAAGGACGTGAGGAGTTCTCACCTGGTACCAAATCAGCATTTTATAAGCAGACAGCATGAGAAGAGAGACAGGTCATCAAAGTGCAGAAATTTACCTGGCAACAGATGACTCACTGGGCTCCAGCTTAGAATCAGCTATTTGTGCTTTAAAATTCAGTTTTTCTGCATCAGAGTAAAACTCTGACCCACATCTGAAACATGTTGGGAGCATATCTGTGTCAAGGTTAGCCCCCGCCCCCGCCCCCACCGACGGCATGAAGCCCATTGAATTTATTGACTAAGATGTTTGCATCCATCCCTCTTCCTCGTCTTTCTGAAACGCTGCTCCGTTTCCTCCATTAATGAGGCGATTAATAAAACCAGCTCTTCTGTTTTCTGTCTTTTCTCTTGAGGAAGACGGAGGGGGAGGAGAGGAAGACGAGGAAGGCCAAGAAAGCAGGTCAAGCCTCCGGAGGCAGAGGAAGAAGAGCAGAGCTGAAGGTTTCCTGCAGCATCAGGCTGAAGATGAAACAAACATTTTATACAAAGTTCTGCTTCCATGTTTAGATAACTGCAGGTAACCTCCGTCAGTTTGGGGACTGTTTTCTTGTTTTGTTTAAAGTTTGAAGAAAAGTGAAACATCTTACAGTTATGAGCCTCCAACCAGGTCATCATCACTACTGGTTCTATTTCATTTACCCATCAGGAACAGTTCCAGATGCTTAATAACTGATATCAGGAGAGTTGAAGCCTGAAACTCACAACACACCTGATTTCAATCAGCAGGTGATTAACAGGCTTCTGCAGAGCCTGATGAGCTGCTCCACAGGTGATTCAACCACTGAATCAAGCATGTTTGGAGCAGAGACACCACTAAAACATGCTGGCTACCACATCCATAAATCTCCTTTGGGGTCTTCCTCTCAGCTGAGCTTTCAACCAGTTGTGGTGTGTAACGTTTCCCCAGGTCCCTGGTCCGGGGAGGTCACAAAATCACACAAGAATTCTAAAATCATGCAAAATTTCACCAGTTCACACAATGATAAATGACCTGCACTTGTACAGCACCTTTCTGAGTCAGGACTCCAAAGTGCTTTACACTACAGTGTATCATTCATCCATTCACACACACAATCACACACTGATGGTGATGAGCTACAATGTAGCCACAGCTGCCCTGGGACACAATGACAATGGCGAGACTGCCGAGCACAGGCACCACCGGTTCCTCCGACTACACCAGCAGGCAACGTGGGTTAAGTGTCTTGCCCAAGGACACAACAGCAGAATTCTCCGATTACTGGACAACCCGCTCTACCTCCTGAGCTACTGCTGCCCAGCTAGGAGAAAGACGCCAGCATGTATCCAAAAAGGTCTGTGGTTTATCTTTCTGTTCGGTTTGTCTCGGCTACAGACGTTTCACAGGTAATGAAGTTTTTTTTAAGTAACTGGAAAACAAACTGCACGCGTCTTTTATTTTGAAAGATTAAGGATGTTTTACATTGCTCTCCTTTTTGACTTCCTGTCTGGCTCAATCTGATGTGTAACATGTAAAAAATATACCCGAAGCATAAATTTAGAGGAGTAACGCAATACACGCTTCTGGGACACGTCCAGGCGCATCCACGGCCAGTGGAAACACACAGCTTGACTGTAATGGTGGCTAATTTCTGTGTATAATGCTGCTTGATGTTTAGGCATTAGGTGGAAAGCCCGAGTCAGCCTCCTGCCTGGTGGCTCCAACCTCAGCATCCATTATGTAATCATCGTCTCTCATCTGGACATGTCTACACTAGGGGTGTGCTGTAATGATGTGATCTTTATCACGATTCAGGGGAGACAATATCACGTCATTAAAAAAATCCAGATGATATTTGCAATTGTTAAGTCTAAATTTAATTGGAAAACTCAGGCCAGACGTTTTTAGAACACATCCAGTATTATCGCGAGATCTCGTTGTTTTGTCGGAATGAAGGCATTAAAAACCTCTGCCACCTAGCAGTCTGAGGTTGAACTGCACCACGCAAAAGAAATACAGTAAATGTTTTCATGTAAATTATCAGTAAAAAACGATACACTGCTTTAAAATAACAATGCCGTATCATCACACGAAATTCAAGTGCATCTATATTTTCTTACATCCCAAGACCAAACCATCTTTATCTCCAAAACATGAGTTGTCCCTCTGATGGACTCAGTCCTGATCCTGTCCATATGAAGCAAAATCCCAAAGAGGAATTAAAATACAAAAGGTAAAGAAAGGAGAAAAGAAACTATGCATAGTTGAATTCATGTCAGAATGGGTCCGTTCAGATTCCTGCAGATGCAGGAACCATCAGCTCGAGTTTCCTCGGTGCTGCAGAGCAGAAGGAGTGAGAGGCTCTGACAGCCTGCTGAGGATGAATTAGTTCCCTGCAGAGAGGACCATTAACAGGAGAAGGTCAAACACAAACTCTCACCACTTCAGCTCTTTAAGGCATCGGCTAGAGCTGTAATTTAACTTCCTGTTCGTCCTCCTTCAGCTGCAGATGACTCCAGACACTGGATCCATAATGAGACACAAACTCTGAACCTGCAGTAAACGTGGTCCAGTGTGTGGGCTGATGGTTCTCCGGGTTTCACCAAACAGGGAGGATGAAATAGATCAGCAAAAAACAAAAAATAAATAAAATTTAAAAATCAGCGTTTTGTTATTAAATAAAAAATGGACATCTTTGAATCGTCTGCAGAAAGGTTTTCCTTCGCTCAACTTGAGCTTCATGCAGCTTAACACTTTCAGGTTTCATGGAGTCTTTTATTATTTAGAAATCAACCAAACCGAATCACTGTTGGTTTTGTGAAACCACGGCAGGAATCTTCATCAGGGGGTCGAACTGACGTGTAATCTGTGATCTCCGCGTACGACATCGTGCGTCATGTTGGCTGTAAAACAGCAGCTTTTAATAGACCTCCCACCAACCAGAGAGCAGCTGCAGGTGAGTCGCCGTCAGCATGAAGCCCTTCAACAGACCCATTAATACCTGATGACGCACAAACGCTCCTCTAACTGATGCCGATCAAACAGGATCAGAGGAAAAGATCCTTCTGCGGAGCCACACGGAAAAGTTCAGGAGTTTACAGCAGCTCTCAGGTCAGTTCTCCACCGGCAGATTGTTAAAAGGGAATGAGACACGGAGAACAAAACTTCTAGCTCATTTCTGTAATGACTTTGGTTTTACGTAACACCCGGGATCATGGAGGCGCAGCGTTCCGTAATTAACCCGCCGGAGAGGCAGAGGGAATGGGACAGCTCTGGATCTGTGAGGAAGGAGGCTCTTCATCCAGGTTCAGCCTCATGATGAAAGCAGAAGAAAGGAGGAACAACTGTAACCTCCGATCATCTGGAGAAGTTGTGTCGATGCCAAGAGGTCCGACCAAACTCCCAATCCCATGATGCAACTCTCCTCTAACTGATTCTTACTGAAAGCTACTCATCTTTTGGGATTTTACCCTGAGGATGAGTCGACTCCATCTCACAAACAAAGAAAATATCAGAAACTTTAAAGTTAAGGGAGTAAAATCAGCGTAGCGTCGGTTGATCTCCTGGCTCACGGCTCAGATGACAGAAGCCATCAAGAGTTTAAAAACTACCCAAGACAAACAGGACTGACTGTTTTTCCAAATTTGGAGTAATAGTTTTAAAAAGCGTCCTGAAAAAAGGAAAACTTTTATAATGAGCTTTTTATTAAACATCAACTCGAATGAGTTCAAGAATCAGAGAAAAAATGTTCAATTTAATTTAATTTATCGGTTTGAAAACATAAAGTTCCGTTTAAAAAAGGATTAAAACATTTATTGAGTCTGTCGTGGTTTTAGTAGAAAGAAAAGCCAGAAATAAACGTGCGACGCTGTTTTAATCAACACCTTCGTGTTGCTGTTGTTCAGCAGACGAGACGTCATCAGGCAGTCCTAAAATATCCCAGAGTGTTTCTGTGCTTTCTAACAGCTCCGAACATCCCAGACACTCGTCAGGATCACAAACCTTCAACTCAAACTCAGCTGGTCCGAATTTCAGATTCAGCGTTCTTAACCTTCAGAACATCAGTCAAGGACTTGGGCTCTACTTTTATTCTCGTCACCAATCAGGCTGAAAGTAAAACTCCAGCAGGAAAACCAGAGCAGCAACGTTCTGTTCTAAAGCATCACAGAAATCTGCTGAGAAGCTGATAAATGACAGAAGAAGGCATGAAAGTTCATACAGAGCCGCTGTTAAACAGAGAAGTAATAATCTGCACTTATTAAATGTAAATCTGAGTCTCTGCACTTCTAATTAGTCTCTGACTGCTCCGTCACCTTCTCCAGAGAGCTCCTCCGTCTGGCTTCCTGAATCACTCCCAACGTTTCCTCTGCAAATTAATTTCCAACAATCCTCCGACCTGACTCGACTCGCCTGTCAGGCCGTGGCTGTTAATGAGCCTCTGCTACTGATGCAGCTCCACCTCTCTGAGGCTGGCGCTGTCGCTGCAACACCACAGGAAGTCCTGCTGGAGGCTGACGGAGCGTCAGTGGCTGCATCAACATGTGGTCTGCAGAAAAATGCCTCCATCAGCAGATATTACAGATAAAAGGAGCCCAGCATCACTGAGAATCTTTAAAGTTTCCACAACATTTAATTAAAAAGCATAAAACTAGGGCTGCACCATATTAGGAAAACCTGCGATATGCGATAACAGTGCTTAATATTGCGATATCGATATTACTTGCGATAAATGAACAAATACTTAAATCTGCAGTTTTTGTATATATACTTTAGACACACCACTCCATCCTCTATCATTAGTATTAATACAGTAACAAAATGAAATCATGCAAGTTCACATTACATTTCTAGAGCCCAGTACATAGATCTTTATGGTTGTGTTGGAGGTGACAACGGAGATTTGTCATGTTTCCCCTCATGGTTAACACAAGTGTTTGGTATGTCTTGCAAAGTACTTGTGTTTGTTGAACACAAGTACTTTGAAATAATAGTCATGCTGTTAGAATTATGAGTTCTTTCTCGCTAACATTTTCCACACACGTCTTACCTTCAGTCATTGTGACGCTCCCTAAGCTAACTCATGTGTTTGCTAGCTATCCAAATGAAGTGCCGTCCACCTAGGCACCAAGGCATCTAACCTATAAGAACCCAACCGACTGGCCAAATGGGTGAAGGCTCTATTTGATTTGTCAAAAACTTCATGCTTCCGTTTGATTGACAAAATGCATTATGTGTAGCAAAAATCTGAGATGACCATTAATTGTGATATTTTTCTGTTCTGTGCGATATGCCTATTGCACATGCTGATATTGCGATGACGATAAATTTTCGATATATTGTGCAGCCCTACATAAAACGATAAAAATCTAGGGATGCACCGATTCCACGTTTTTTCAAGTTGAGTTCTGATAGAATTGACGATACCAAGGACAGTTAGCAACCTGTTCTCACCTCTGATGTTTAGCCAGTCGCCCCAGAACACATCACTGCTGTCGAGCACGGCACACAAAACACACACACACACACCTGAGGCTGATTAAATGTTCGGAGTGTGTGTTGACACTCTGCAGCTCCCCAAGGCCACAAACCTGCTGAGTCCAACATCTGCTTGGAGTCCGGCACTCAGCCAAAGTGTGTGTGTGTGTGTGTGTGTGTGTGTGTGTGTGTGCGCGTGTGTGTGATTTGTTGGTTACAATGAAGTGACAGTCGACACCAACCTGACTCTGTAAAACACAAATTCAGAGCTTCCCTACACATACAGGTCGAAACCCAAACACCCAAACCCGGGGAATCTGTATAAATGTGACACCAGGGTGGGCGGAGCCAAAACGAAATACTGAAATACTGAATATGGTAATAAAACTGATAAAACAACAGCACTAACATTTATTCTAATAATCTTTAAATGGTTCCAGGTATGTGTGCATGCTGCAGACTTTTATTGTGAAGGATTAAAGGAAGTTCTGAGTTCCTCACTGCTATGGAAGTAGCAATAAGACCATGTCTCAGAGTTTAAACAGTAAAAACACACCCAGAACCCTGGATTAAAATAAAAATGAGCAGCATAAACTCAGTTGGCTTCAGCAGCACAGCTGAGTTTGACTTGAGCTATTTTTGAAATAAACTACTTTAAAGTCTCTGAAAACAGTATTTTAACTTTTACTAAACATTTTGATTCTAATAACAACAAGTCATTTTTAGTCCATCTTAGGATCAGGAACAAAATAACTAAACTTGTTCTTTTTATTGCAGAAATCAGGCGACTCGTCCTGGTTTTCTACCCAGAGGTCGTTTTGGTTTTATGCAATTTCCAAGTGCATTAAGAGAGTCCAAAGGAAGGAAAAAGGCAGCGTGCACACTCACACACACACACACACACACACACACACACACACACACACACACACACACTGTGCTGCAGGCTCCTGAGGTGATTCCTCCGCTCACTCCATCAAGTCTTCAGAGAATCGGCTATTTTTAGCTTCTCTTTCAGAAACCCGCCTCCCCCTCTGAGAATCGTCCTTTCAGACTCACGGCCAAATCTCAGCCACAGTTTCTCCTCAAATCCTCACATTCCTTCACACCTCGTTGTTTGTTTTCCTTCTGCGAGACAAAAACTTCAATCTTCACACAAAACCTCAATGATTTCACTCATCTTCTGCTTGTCGGGACGATCTGGAGGACTTGGCCGGCGAAGCTCATCAAGGTCACACAGAAACAGAAGTACTAGAGTAACAGATGGAGGATTTTTATAACTCAGGCAGAAAATCAGAGAAGATTTGAGAAAAAAAAATGAAAAATGAAAGAAGTCAAACAGCTGCTGAACAAGTTCTTCCTGGTTTCCTTGATAAAGTCCAAACCAGTGAGCACAAATGTTCTGTAGTCGACTCAAATCATTTAAAACAACATGAGGACACGTCAGCACCCAAATCCAGATTAACAGAACCCAACAGGATTTTCTGGGAGGAGAAGTTTAGACCTTCTCTGCTGCACTTATTTAGTCACAACTAAACTAAGTGCTAGTGCAACTAATTAGCTTTCAGACTTGGTTTGAGTTAAAACCTGAAGACGACTATTTCACTGATAGAGAAAGCTGAGGAGACTCTCGCTAACCAGAGAGTTCAGGAAACGAGTCACCGTGATGGTCTGAGATGGAGAAGGTGAGGATGAGCGAGTTGTGGTGAGGAGCTGTTGTCACCATGGTTTCTGTCTGTTGTTGAGAAGAATGTGTTGTTTGACTCCGGTGGTGTAGGCGTCACCGCCGTTAACCCGACTAACGTGCAGCTCACAAAGACCCCTCTGTTACTGAGGCACAAACACCACCAGGTCTCCTCTCTGCAGCCATGAGCAGCAGAAACAGCCCCGGCTATGGTCCTGGGCGGGGGCAGTCCCACCCCACCTCCACCCGCAAAAGACAAAAAGAGACAAAACACATTTATCTACTGTTTTAAACTCTCCTGTCTTTATTTTACCAGCGTCAGTTGTACTCTCCATCCTACCAACAGTCCTGGGACTCGTGGCCTCCCAGTCCAGACGCAGGACTCTAGTCCAGGACCAGGATGTCTGAAACGGTCACGAATCTATAATTGAATGATCACCGCACCACCTAAATCAGTTAACATACATAACAGCAACTACAGAAACATGAGTTTGTCTCAAAGAAAGAAAGAACAGGAAATCAGAAACAGCAGAAGGTAATTAAAAGCTCATCCTTGTTAATGATTAGAGCATCAGCAGAATAAAAAGGACAAGAGCGAGTCTGCAGAAGCTGGCCTGATCCGGTGGACGCTGGGTCTGATAATTAGAACGAGGAGGACAGGACGTCTTTTTCCCAATACGTCTACTTTATATAACCACAGATGAGCCTGACAACTCAATGTTTATGTTCTTTTCTCATTCTGTGAGCGTCTGAAGGAGTAAGAGGAGCAGGAGGAGGAGGCGGGGCCTAAAGAGGATGAATGTGGAGAACAGAGAGAGGGGACAGTTGGGATGAGGACCTTTTCTCACTTGTTCATCTCTGGGAATGTCCGATCGATGATAATCTGATTGGTGGAGCTTTTCCCACAGCAGCGAATGAGGAGAGGAGCGAGGCACTGTCACTTTAACTCAATAAGGACGCATAACACAGACGGATAGACGAGTGGAGAGACGCAGGGAGGAGGAGGAGGGAGGAGAGGAGCGATGATGATGTGTAAGACGCAGCTCTGACTTCATCAGTTTAAAGAACGCAGCACTGCTCTAACGTCCCAGTGAGTTTATTAAAGCACCTGATTGGACCATGAGACGCTCCTGAGGGGGCGGGGCTACAAAACTATGACTCACACTGGGCTGATTCTCCACCACAACACTGATAAAAAGGTCCAAATATAAAAAGAGAAGCAGAGAGAGATGAATGATGGGTAATAAAAGAAGAGAGGAGAGGGAAAGGGATGGAGCTAAAAATAGAGAAATGAAAAAGCTCAGAGAAGAAACAGGAAGTAGAAAATATCATAAAAGAGAAGCTGAGCTGAAGATGAAAGAAAAACCCTGAACAAATGAGGGGAAAGACAGTAGAGAAGATGTTTTGTTTAAAACATCCTACAATTATAAAAATCTTTCAGTCATGATGACCAGCATCAGCACCAAAGCCTTCATCAGCCCAGGAACATCGACCAGATCAACGTCATCACCGTGTTTCTGCTGCTGAAACATCTTTACTGTTTTATTTCTATACCTCCATTACTGAGAAAATAGTCATCAATAAAACAACAGAAAAAACATCAACATCAAGTAAAACAACACTATTATATAATAATATACCTTCACTCTATACTCTGAACCAAATAAGGCGAGACAAGCCTTTTTCTCCAAAGTCATTAGTGATAACATTATTCTCGTGTTGTTTGCTACTGTTGACAGGCCAAGTAATCTCCCAACACAGTTAGCCCCTGATTCCATATCCCAAACTAAGTGTAATAAGTTTATATCCTTTTTCAACAAGAACATCATAAACATCAGATTAGACATTCATTCCTCCATGTCAACCAACACAACCAGACCACTGCTACAGCCACTATAGGAACTGCAGATACGGCCGCACTCGGAAACTATTTGGTGGTTTAACCTCCCAATCCAACCCCTTAGTGCTGAGTGTCAAGCGAGGAGGCATTGGTTCCCATTTTTCCAAAGTCTTTGGTATGACCCGACCGGGACTTGAACCCCGACCTCCCAGTCTCATGGCAAACACTCATACCACTAGGCCACTGAGCTGGTATGCCAGCTAGAATGCCAGCTTTCAGTGTGATTAGAGCCAAAACACTGGAGGACATAGTAAAGACCTTAAGTTCATCTACCTGCTGTCTGGACACGCTGCCAACAAACTTCTTTAAAAATGTTTTTAGTTGTTTGAAAGCTGATGTACTAAAAATTGTTAATTGCTCCTTAAAGGCAGGGTACGTAAGTTGGAATTGTTAAAATAACTTTAAAAATGCTTAAATGTGATCATCTGACCCTGTTCTATGAGAAAAAGTAAGTCATCTTTCATATTTTATTTTTCTCCTAAGGCTTTACAGCTAAACTAACCATTTCTGCAAGCCTACCACGTTGACCAATAGCGCTGCATTTCCGATGTTCTCTCTCTTGACTCGGCTTTCCCTGCATGTGCACGTTAGGAGGCGTGGCTTTTGGCTCATTCTGGAAGGCCGGGGATAGAGTAACAGCCTTTCGAATTTTAAAATCTCCCCCTCCTTGCTCTGATAACATCAACTTACGGACCCTGCCTTTAATGTCAGGTATTTTTCCTAAATCCTTGAAAACTGCTGCTGTTAAGCCTCTTCTAAAGAAAAACAGACTAGACTCCTTAGTGATGAATAATTAATTACAGACCAATCTCTAATCTCCGTTCAATGGGAAACTTATTGAGAAAGCAGTTATGATCCAGCTGAACAACTTTTTAGAAACAAACAACCTGCTAGATGGTTTTCAGTCAAGCTTTAGACAACACCACAGCACTGAGACGGTACTGGTTAAGGTATTAAATGATAATCGTCTAAATACAGATTCAGGCAAAACATCTGTTCTGATACTCGATCTCAGTGCAGCTTTTGATACCATGGACCACAACATCCTTCTTGATAGGCTCATAAACTGGGTGGGACTATCAGGCATAGTCAATAGTTGGTTCAGATCTTATCTCGAAGACAGGAGTTATGTTGTTTCTATTGGTGATCACAAATCAAAGTAGATCACATGACATGTGGGGTCCCCCAAAGCTCAATTCTTGGACCACTGCTCTTCAATCTCTACATGCTGCCCCTGAGTCAGGTCATACACAATAACATCCTCACCTATCATAGTTATGCAGATGACCTAGTGACTGTGTGGTGACTAATGTAGTGAAATTGTGAAAATAACCAAAGAAAATCTTAAAAATGATCAATGAAGACATTCAGTTGAAATAATCAACTGCACTCAACCCTTTTAAGCAGCACTGAAACAAGGAAAAGAATTATAAAAATCATTAAAAATTCCCACATGTTTTAACTACATTACCCATCATGCTTTGGGTGACTGTATCACACTGACGTACTTAGAAAACGGGTGGTGAATGTGTCTTTTAGCTGATGATTCAGCGTTCGTTGACAGGATCAGCTCAGATGTTTGTGATGGAGACGTCTGAAGGAGAGGCGTTTTGTTTCTATAAAACATGAGAAGGAGCAGCGAGAATCTGCCACGTGTCTCCTCTGATCACAACAGAAACCCGAGGAGCTCCCCGGCTATCAGCAGCCTCCTACTCGCTCCCCGACCGGTGAAAGCAATTTAATTACCTCATCCCCTTCATTTCCTCTTCGCTCCCCGAGGAGGAAGAGAGAGGAAGATGAAAGCGATAGAAGGAAAAGAGGATGAAGTCTGAAAGAAAGACGGGAGCTGATGGAGGAGGAAGGTTTTCTTATTTTAATCTCCTACGAGTGTCGATGGAGGTAAATCCTGATGAGTCAAAGGGATCATCCCGTCTCAACTCAACAGATAATAAAACCAATAAAAGACGCTAAATCTGCGTCCTTCACCCACGCCGCCCAAGGTCGTGAAGCTCCTTAACTCTTTTGGTTTTCTACACCGAATCTAAAACTATAAAACTTACCCTCAGATTTCACAGCTAATTCAACAGTATTATTTGTTCTTGTAGTGGTGAAAATGTTTTGGTGTTTTCAGGAGGAACTAACGGCTCAGTGAACCTAAACCCGCTAACGAGAAATGCATAAAAAAATCAGCTGGTGACTAAAGGAAATGATCTGCAACAGTTATCTCAGGTTTTATAATCAGCTGTTTTATCTTTAGTTCTGTGAATCGTCTTGCTTCCAAAAGCTTAATTTCCCACTTCATCAGGGTGGGTTAGAGGAACCAGGATCAGTGTATTTTACCGTTATACACTGACAGTCATCTACAGTCACATCTGTGAAATATTAGACTAACTGGGCTGGATGACGTGATCCAACCACTGGTTTCTCTCTATGTTTGTTGGACAGTTTTCCGTTCTGGTCTGAAGGACGTTGGCGTTCCCAAAGTGGAAAAATTAAACAGATGAAGTTTGACACGAGGTGCTTCTGGAACATCAGATCCTGGAAGCAGACAGATGGATACAGGCTCCTAATGACAGCAGGATGATTCTTTACGACAACTATGAGCTCATTCCTCCACCTTCATTGTCAGACATATAAAAAAGAACCCCTCACACACACACACACACACAAATCTGGTCCTCCCTGGCGTTCAGGATGCTGCGCTCCCATTCAGCCTGACAGGAGGCTGGCTTCCACTGAAGAGGAACAAATGATCCCGATCGGCTCCACCTGCTGGAGGTGTCACTGGAAACCAGAAGCTGTTTGTCTCAAAGTTTCAGGTGACTCTTCTACAGCTGCTTCATCTGTTCAAACATTAAATCAGGACATTTCTGTGGAACCTAAAGCTTCCTCTGTCAACTCCACCCACTCCAGCATTTGTTCTAATCAGAACCTGAACTAATCATCTATTTGAGATAAAGTGCTTTAATCTATCTAGATCTATCCTAAGGGATCATTTGAGTAAAACAAAAACATCATTTGATTCCATATTTAAGTGTTCCTGTAGTTCCTAAACTCAGGAAACAATCAGGAGTCACAAAACATCAAGTTCATTTAAATTACTTTAAAATATTGGATATAAATGGTCTAAAGGTGAAGCCGTGAGATGAAGGTGAGAACTCTGGATGTGGGTGTGAAAGCCCCACCCACTCACTTGCAACAATTAAGGTGTTTTGAATAATTACAGCTAAACTATAAGTTTGAGCGTGTAACAGCTAAGTAAGGCCCAGATAAAGAAACAGGGGTCGACATCTGGAATAAATATCATTTTTAATTTTTGGGGGGCAGGGCTTCATCCTAATACTGCAGCCAACCACTAGGGGGTACAAAGTGTGTTTTGCCTTCAACTGCCAGGTGTCGTATAATATGCTGGTATGAAGGTTAAAGTCCCGACATAAAAACAAACAGAAATTATTTACAGAATGAGCTCCATCTGTGTCTAATTTTACAAACTTCTGAGGCTTTAGCTGTTAAAACTCAAAAGCAGCTTTAAAATCAGTAAATCAAACCAAAAACTGAATCAAAAAAGCAGAAATATCAGAGTTTCACTAAATAACTCGACTAAAATAGAAGAAATAAAGCTGAACTTGTTTTTATACGTTCATCCAGTCAAAAGCTATGATATTTAACCTATTTTGTGGTTATTTTTTAGCCCCTGAAACTAATATGTGTATTACTATAATATATTACATATTAAGAAACACAAAGTCTTTATAATCTGTTAGATCCTTTTATTTCTAAATTATTTCACTAATAAAAAAACAGAACTAAACATTAGACAAACTCTAGTTTACTAATAACTTGACATTTACAGAAAATACACATGTCTACATATCTGATAATGTGTGTTTGTCCACTAAAACCACCTCTATTCTTCTGAAGGAACGCTGCCAAAAGGTCAGAGAGCCGCTTTTCTTTTCTATTAAAAGTCTCAGTCAAATCGAATCTCAAGACGGCGCCGAGAATCTGACATTTAGAGCAGAAACGGCTGTTTGAGCCCCGTGTGTGTTTACAGACGCGTTATTGGACACTGTAGACAGAAACCAACACAGAGATGGCAGGAATATAAGGAGAACCACAGAGGGATGCCCTGATGAATGTGTTTGTTAGCTCTAAAACAAAGGATGGATGTGCAAAGGGATTCTGGGAAATGAAGTTGTTTCTGTTGCTCCCTGCAGAAAAGAAAACAATAATTCAGATCCAGTACAGTACGGAGGTCATGGAGTACCTGCAAGGAGAAACATCCCATCCCCCACAAATAAACACTAGTCGCGCGCGCGCACACGCACGCACACACACACACAGCTCTGTTCATATCCAGCCTTCCTGCACTGATTGGTTTTCAGAGTGTTCATTCAGCTCAGAGGCAGCTAATGGTGCTGCTACCGTTTCCAGCTCCACAACATTCATCTTAACCTACTTTCCAGCAATAATCTACATAAATACGCCACAATCTCCACAAAAGGCGACGGCAGAAGACAAATGATGCCCCCAGGGCCTCGGTGGAGCGTTGGTATGTTGCTTCCAGACGGGCCGATTTGGAGGTTTATGCTCCTGAGGCTTACCATAGATCTGAGGAATTCTGGCGGTGTGGCGGTAAACGATGCTGATGAGTCTCCGGGTCGTTGTTTAGATGACAGGAAGCTTCAACACAAACTCAGCCGGACTTTTAAAAAGCACCACCTGCTTTCCTAGAGCTGAGGGTTAGATGTGTCTGCTGCTTCAGCACCACGGACAGCTACACCCCACTACAGGGAACCAGAACAGAACCAGCACACCTAATAACAGAACAAACGTCATGCTTACAGTCTGTGGGTTCTAAATAATGTGATGATGTCATCACTAATAACTGATGAATTTGTAACAATTAGAGACACGAGGGACAGGATGTTCTAAAAATACGTTGTTTCAGTTTTTTATTTTTTCAGTCGTATAGGTTTTTCTAACGGGGTCAGAGCTTTATGACAGTTTCCTACACTACAGACCACAACGACACGCATTTCTTTCTTTCATTATTTTTTTCTAGCACTGTTTGAGTTTTAAATAATAGATTTTGAGTAAAAAACTAATCAACAGGTTTAGTCACAAATAATCTGTCCTGATTTTAAAAACCTGTCACAGGTCACTAAAAACCCAAACTCTGAATTTTAGAGTTTAAAATTAAGGCTGAAATAATTCATTGAATAATTCAAATGATTTGATTTTATTTCAAATCCTTGAGATGATGCTATTAAATCTGAGGATTCATTTAAACCACTTGCTGCTCAGTGATCGTGTTTCACAAGGACACTTTTGACCTCATTAACAACAGGAACTGTTTAATGACTGATGAGTTTCTGACTAAAACCAGAACACATCAGACTTCTGAAGGAGACCAGAACAGCTAGAGTCTTCTCCTGAGGTACAGAGAGAAACGTGCACTCGCAGCTCTTCGTGTCCAGAGTTGGAACAAGTTAAAAGAAGTCTGTTTTACTGCCGTCTACATGATTTTATTACAGGAACCACAGAGTTTCTGAACTGAGATTTTAATTAATCTGTTTACTTTTATCAATTATTCCAAAGTACTTCAAACGAAAAAAGTTGAAACCAAATTATGAAAAACTGCAAACGAAAAATAAATTTTAAATTAAAAAACTAAAAACAAACTTACCTCAAAAACATGTATTTGTCTATTAGACACTGAAGCAGACAGAAGACAGAAGGTGGAAGATGGAACGTTGTTATGACTCTAGGTGTTACAAATGGAACTTTGCAAAAATGCATTTGCTGTTAATAACAACGTTCCGTCTTCCATCTTTTTCTTCTGTCCGCTTCACCGTCTGTGGATGAGCCAGAGGCGCTGCGTGCCGACGGGCAGGGCAGGCAATTGAACTTTGAAGTTAGAATCACAACAGCGGTGAGACAATCATCATTCATTGGACATCATTGTTGGCTGTCTCACTCCTCGTCTGAAACCTCGCAGCACACTTTCTCGTCTCCGCCGGACTGCACTTCCTTTTGCTTTGGGCCCTATGGCAACCTACAGCACCACTGGGATGAGCGCTCAGTGGCTGTAATCAAAGTCTGGAGTCACTTTTGTGACACCAGCCTATGAGGAGAGGTCTTTCATCATCCACAGCAAGGCCCCGCCCACAAAACTAGTTTTCATTTCAAACAAAAACATAGTTTGGAATAGGGCTGCACGATATTAGGAAAACCTGCGATAGGCGATAACAGTGCATAATATTGCGATATCGATATTGCGATAAATGAACAAATACTTAAATCTGCAGTTTTTGTATATATACTTTAAACACACCACTTCATCCTCTATCATTAGTATTAATACAGTAACAAAATGAAATCATGCAAGTTCACATTACATTTCTAGAGCCCGGTATATAGATCTTTATGGTTGCGTTGGAGGTGACAACGGAGATTTGTCGTGTTTCCCCTCATGGTTAACACAAGTGTTTGGCACGTCTTGCAAAGTACTTGTGTTTGTTGAACACAAGTACTTAGAAATAATAGTGATGCTGTTTGAATTATGAGTTCTTCCTCGCTAACATTTTCCGCACACGTCTTACCTTCAGTAATTGCGACGCTCTCTAAGCTAACTCAGGTGTTTGCTAGCCATCCAAATGAAGTGCCGTCCACCTAGGCACCAAGGCATCTAACCTATAAGAACCCAACCGATTGGCCAAATGGGTGAAGGCTCTATCTGAGTTGTCAAAAACTTCATGCTTCCATTTGATTGACAAAATGCATTTTGTGTAGCAAAAATCTGAGATGACCATTAATTGCGATATTTTTCTGTTTTTGCGATATGCCTATTGCGCATGCTGATATTGCGATAATGATAAATTTTCAATATATTGTGCAGCCCTAGTTTGGAGCAAAAAATGGAGCTGCACAAACAAAACCCTAACCCTACGTGAATCGTACATCGTTCAGCCTTTAACTGACCAATAAAACTTTTGAGAATAGTTTGTTTTTGTTTGTATTTTTCAACATTTGCTATTTAATTTGTTTGTTTTTTGTTTAAAGAACCTATTTTTTATTGATTATTAAAGAAACAAAGAAACTCCATAAAAAAGTAAAAAGGTAAAATACCTTTATTGTGATTGTTTCTCTCGTGGAATAAACGACCACATTTCAGGTGCAGCTCCGTCTCACGGTGGGAAAAGTATAAAATACCAGACAAATATTTGCACATTTAATTGCACAATATAAGTGAATTAGCAGCTCCCGTAAGTGTGCACGAGAGTGACGGCTGGGGGTGGAACAGCTGGCGTAGTACTCGAGTACTCGCTGCAGCCTTGTTTAAACCTTTTAACACAGATGTTTGGACATCTCCGGGACGTGAGGCTGCTGAGTAAACTAAAGAGCTTTGACTCTGTGGAAGCCGGTCCGTGAGCTCACCCACAGACGTACCACCATCCTGCGTGACGACGCAGCAGAAACGTGGAATCCAGCAGCCCGTCGCAGCGATCATCAGTTGTTCTGCTGACAGAACTGGGTTTCCACTGACAAACATGATATTCAGCAGTAAAAACTGGGACACACCACGGATAGCAGTGAATTCCCGTTATCCCTGCTGCTGCTCAATATCATCAATATGATTTATAAAAAACCCAAATCATCTCCTTCTGCAGCAGGAGACTCTAATCCCCCCAACCTCTAAAGAACAAGACACTTTTATTTTAGTCTCTTCATAAGAAGATGTACGTCCCTCATCTCGTCGCTCCATAACTCAATACACAAGACTTCCACAAAAGGATTCCCCAAAGTCGGAGCAGAAATTGATGGAAAAGTGGAGCAGGAGTTCATCCACAGGAAGACGGGGCAGTTATGAGGATGGGGGTTTAGGGGGTTTAGGAAATGCTGCAGACGCTGCTCATCTGGGTGGTGGGGGATGGAGGTTAAGCTGCCATTATCCCACATCCCTCCACCCCTGGAACAACGGGTGGATGGAGGGATGCAGCGGGGGGGAATAAGGTTACAGGGAGCTTGATCCCTCTTCAATCCCTCCTCTAGATGAGCTGAAACAAAAGCAAATCCTCACATAAACAAAGATCCTCCATGGTGACCTCTATATTTCTGCCCACCCCAAACTCAACATGGCTGCAGTCTTCCACACGTAGGACCCCCCCTTCCCCTGATGTGGGATCCTGCTCTGGGTAATCCCAGAAAAGCCGGATCTGGAGCAGAACGGCGGGAGAGGTGAGTCTGGGACTGATCCGTCCGTCTGAACTCATCTCCCCGATTTCACAAACTTCCTTCTTCACAAGCAGGATAAACGATCCGGATCAGAAACAGAACCGAAGAACCACAAGGAGTCCAGGGAAGAGGATTCTGGGCCTTTCAGGGGACCCTTTAAAACTGTACATCTCAGTTATCCTGCTGTTATGATAAAAACAAATAATAACGTTGGAGCTGAGCTTTACTGGAGCTCACTTAGAGATAAAAGTCTAGAACTTCCTACCCGGGAAGCTCAGGACTGAATCCGGTCTCTGTAAACAGAACTCTTTGTGACGTCAGCAGCCACAGACGAATACCGTCTGACACATCCGGAGCTTCCACACGATCAGCTCATCAGACTCCAGATACTTGCTGCCGACGTCGGAATAAAACGCCGTCGCCGTCGCCATCCCCGTCCCCGAAGTAGAACAGCTTCAAACAAAAAGGCGACGTGCAGAATGAGGCTGTTGGTGTTCCTCCTCTGCAGCCTTCTAACTCTCCAGGGGGGACAATAAAAGGGTGAGTACAGCCTGGGAGCTACATAACCCCCCTCCCAAACACCCAGCTGCAGACTGCTGCAGTCCCCCTCCTGCTGCGAGAGCCAACAGCCTGCAGACAGGCATCATGAAGACCCCCCGAGCTAAGGCAAGGAGGTACGCTGCAGAAGCTTCTCAACTCCATCGTTGGTCCACAGAGATCCGGTCCGTTGGGAATCCTGCAGCTGCAGAACCGGTCCATAGAGATGGTGGAGGTGAATGTGATGTCTAAGCCTCCAGTGTGTTCACCTGTGCAGGTGAGTTTAGCCTCCAGAGAGGGAGGAAGTGCAACTCGTTCAGTAGTTGTTACAAAATATGAGAATGCATCAAACATGCCGGTTGTTTTCAGGATCAGCTGGAATCAAAATCAAACTTGAAAGAGATTTTATTTATTTCAGTTTTAAAGCTTCCCATCATGAACTTTGACCTTTTTATTCTCTTTATCAAATCTAAATTACCTCAAATCTGGACAGAAGCCTCAGTTTATCCAAAATTTCAGATTAATAAAACATTTATTACCACCACCCAAAGCCATGGCATTATTTCATTCAACATCTCAGGTAGAAAATCTTTTTATTGCCGCCCAAAGCGCTCCCATCCCGCTGAGCCCCGCTACCGACCAGCAGGACCACGAGCCGGGCCTGACAAGCATCTCTGCTCATATTTGGGCCAGTTGGTTCTTTATCTGCACCAGATTAGGGATTAAAACAACAGTAAACCGGATGAAGATAGAAAGTGTTTTTTATGCGTTTCAGCTCTGAATCTGCAGCAGCGACAGCAGCACACCCAGAAACTCGCCGTTATTTATTCATTACAGATGTGTGACTGCAGGACAGCTGCTGGGCCCGCGGGGCGGAGTGGTAATGATGAGAGCTGGAGCTTCTCAATAAGACCGCAATATGAGATGAAACCAGACAAAGGAATTATTTTACACAACGAGAGAGAATAAAACACAATCTGAGCTCGAGTGGGAGGGACCACCTAGACGATGCTCCTTTGGAGCGAGCACTAACCTTAAAAGGAAAAAGAATGAAGAAAACCCGGCTCACCGATCGGCCATAACTTCATCAACCAGATTTGACCTCCTCACTACTTCCTGGCTGACCATCAGACACTTCACTCATTATTCTTTTGTTTACTTCTGCTTCGTCAGATTTGTTCACTTTAGGGTTTCTTTCTTTCTTTGTACAAAAGGCACTGAAAAAGACGTTTCAGCCTTTCTGAAGTGTTTTAGTGTAAAAATAAATCCCATCCAGTGTTGCAAGTAGCTGAGGTTCACCAGGAAAGTCACCCAGATGTCGCCAGATGACGTCATACGCTAATTTGCATATTGATGACGTCATCACGTCACATTGGCGTTAATTTCCCCCTCAACATCTAAAATTAAATATATCTATAGATCTAATATATAAAGTTAAAGCTAAAGTCCCAAGTATTCATCACACACTGGTGAAATTACATCTCCGCATTTGACCCATCTCCATGGTGGGGAGCGGTGAGCTGCAGCTGTGGCTGTGCTCGGGAACTATTTGGTGGTTTAACCCCCCAATCCAACCCCTTAGTGCTGAGTGTCAAGGGTCCCATTTTTTCAAAGTCTTTGGTATGACCCGACCGGGATTTGAACCCTGATCTCCCAGTCCCGGGGGCGGACACTCTACCACTAGGCCACCGGAGCTATCTATCTATGTATCTATCTATCTATCTATCTATCTATATATATATATATATATATATATATATATATATATATAACATCTAGGGATGCACCGATGCCAAATCGGGCCGATACCGATACCAGAAGAAAGTTAACAGATACCAGTTGCCTGAAAGTGGCTTCACAGTGACTTGTCATTTCTGTTGTAGTTTTCTATATTGCCCAATAGGGGGAGCTGTTTCAAACATTGTGAATGAAAGCAGAAACAGGCTCACACCTGAAAATGCAGAGATGACTATTTTCATCAAAAAGAACCTGCAGCTCATGTTTCCCAAAAAAGCTTAGTTCAGAATCCACACTATTGCTGCTAATGCTGACTATAGTTTTTTTTATTTAAATGTGGACACTGCGATAGGTTCATAAATGTTATGTTCATGAAAGCTGGAGACAGTGCCAATTAGTTCATTTTGTTTGTAGAAAACTGTGCAATGATTTCACAGAAAATATTTATTTTTCACCTAATATGGTAGTTTTGTGATCTCTATTAATATATTTTATTTTTTTATCTAACTCAACGTCTTTTCCTGTTGAAAGAAGAGAACAAAATAAAACATGTATTCCAATTCATTGCATTTTTGTGTGTGGTAGAAGTATCGGTATCGGCGAGTACTCAGATCCAAGTATCAGTATCGTATTGGTTTGGAAAAAAGTGGTATCGCTGCATCCCAAATTAGATCTATAGATATATAATGTAATCACACGTTTGACTTTAATGAACTCATCTGCAGACGCTTTTTTAAACCACTTTTCCTTTTTTAGGGTCTGAAGTACTTTGTTATTCAGAAATTTTGGTTTCTGATCTTAAAGATTTTTAAAACATGTTAGTAGTTAGTTAGGATTAAAAGGGAGGAAAATAAAAACTATTTTATTAGTTTAAATGATTAACTAGTATGATCCAAATGGCCCAGTGTGCTTTGATGTGTAAAATAAATTCTAAAAGAATAAATAAAGTGAAATTAAGGCAGATTTGGTGTGGTGATCCAAACAGTTCTGTTATAGGCTCAGACCTCCTGCTCTCCTCATTCTCACAGACGCTTACCAGCGTTTTCTTCAACAGCGGCTTTTCCCCCTCATAGTTTCTCCACTTGTCCGTTATGTTTTCTCTCCATCTAGATGGTGATAATAACGGCGCACACAGGTGCACCAAGCATAAGAGAGCGGGTGTTTCATGTTAAAATACTATCCCGTGTCACTGAGTAACTCCGATGAGCCAGAGAGCTGTGTGTGTTAACGGAACGGTGGTTCAAACTCCCTCTGACTTTATTCGCCAAATGCAGGCAGGACCAAAGTGCCCTCCGCCTCTAAACAGCAGAAGCTTGAATCTGCAGCAGCAGGCGTAAATCAGCGGTCTCCAGCTCTGCAGCTGCACATTTCTCGATGGCCCGGCCAAGAAAAGTTTATGATTGGTCAGTCGATGTAACGTGATCGTCCTCGTGCCACGGCTCGTGCACATGCGCAGATCATTCTGTTTCCTGACTCATGGAAGAATGGTCCGCAGCGCAAACAGATTTTCTTGCTAATCTGCAGGGAAAATCTACGAGAAAGTTCTACAGAAAGTAGCAAAGGGTCCTCAGAAAAGCCGCTAGGTTTGTCGCTAGGCGCTGTTTGGAATTAAAAGTCGTTGAGGGGGTCGAAAATTTGTTACAAACAGCGACAAAGTCGCTGAGTTGGCAGCACTGATCCCATCTTTAAAAAGACAAATGTGGAGCTGGTTTTAGGATTGTGGATCTTTTGGGATAAAGGAAGATCAAAATATAAAAAACTTTTTTCACTAAAGTTAAAGAGCAAATAAAGACTCAAAGTAAATAAACACTAAAACATGAAGACAGAAACATTCACATCACTCTGTGTTGTTTGATTCAAACCACCTTCATTTAAATCAAATTACAACAAAAATAAAAAGCACAAACTAGCAACCAGCCGACGGACTCCACAGATAGAATCCCATCTCATCTGCATGTGTGTGACCAACAAAGTGTGTGTAGAAACACGGCCGGCTTACAGGAGGATCTGAAATAGCTGCTGTGAGATTATCCAGCTGTGAGGAAATGAAGAAACTCAACAGGGAGGCAGACTCATCTAACCAGCAGCCTGCAGGCAGATAAATGCCTATTAGGTTGTTCCTACATCGTCTGACTTCGTCAGCACTTTCCTGTTGGTTCTACAGCAGAGCTGACCTTCAGAGACCAACATTTTCTAATGCACAGCTATCAGCTCTGACTGCACAGCTAACAGATCTGACTGCGCAGCTAACGGCTCCGACTGCACAGGTAACAGATCTGACTGCGCAGCTAACGGCTCTGACTGCGCAGCTAACGGCTCTGACTGCACAGCTAACAGCTCTGACTGCACAGCTAACGACTCCGACAGCAAAGCTAACGGCTCCGACTGCGCAGCTAACGGCTCTGACTGCACAGCTAACAGCTCTGACTGCACAGCTAACGACTCCGACAGCAAAGCTAATGGCTCCGACTGCGCAGCTAACGGCTCTGACTGCACAGCTAACAGCTCTGACTGCACAGCTAACGACTCCGACAGCAAAGCTAATGGCTCTGACTGCGCAGCTAACGGCTCTGACTGCACAGCTAACAGCTCTGACTGCACAGCTAACGACTCCGACAGCAAAGCTAATGGCTCCGACTGCGCAGCTAACGGCTCTGACTGCGCAGCTAATGGTTAAAAGGGACTTCAACCTTTCTGACTCCAAACTGCAAACAAACAAGAACTATTTCATAACATAATGACTAAATTGCAACAAGAGACTTTGTTGGCTGCATGGTAGTGCAGTTGGTAGCACTGTTGCCTTTCACCAAAAATGTTTCAGGTAAGATTCCCAGGCGTGGTCTTTCTATGTGGAGTTACCATGTTCTTCGTAAGCATGCATGGGTTTTCTCTGGGTATTCTGGTTTCCTCCCACAGACCAAAAACTTCCATGTTAGGATGAATTGTGAGTTGTTTTGAATAAAAACATCTTAAACTGGCCAGCGTTTTTAAGTCAAGTCCGCCTGTGAACTTTATTGAACTCTGGACATAAAAACAAACACCGTCCACTATGCCCCCCCTCCCCCAATCTTGCCGACATCACATCTCCTCATCTTTTGTAGTTTTTAAACATTGGCTACAAAACACAGTAACAACTAATGTTGCACATAAACAAAAATAACGTATTTTGTTCTTTCAAAAGATGAGTCAAAGCTTTAAAGTTCTTGCAAAAGCAGTTTATGTTCTGCAGAACCAGAGCACTTGGTTATATTTGTGAGCAATAAATAACAGTTATTTCATTTTGAATTTAGTGGCGACTGATTTGTTGAGTTATTATTCACTGACTTTATAATTATACTTGATAAATATGATTAGAATGGAAATGTGGAATTCAGAAAAATATGAAACGAAACTAAAAAGGCAGAAATATACAGTTTCCTCTCTTCCATCCATGTAAAAATACCTGAGAATTAAAAATATTTCTAGTGTTTTATTCCACTGGACTTCCTCACCGCCCTCCCCTCCTCCCATCAGACCACTCAGGCGACTGATCGATGGTTTAATGAGACTGTTATCACTCTGCTTTGTCAGATGGATTAACGCTACTTTGCCCCTAATGGCTGCAGCTAAATCACTGCCACCAGAGACCTGAACCACAGGGGGACAATTGGGTTCTGGTACACAAAAACACACACCTACACACAAAAACACGTGTCTATATTTGGATATTAAAGGAACCTACTTCATCTCTGTATGTGAGAGGAAACCCAAAACTCAACCAGATCTGAATCATTTTTAGCTTTTGGTCCTGAGGATTTTTAACAGCTTCATCAAAACAAGTTTAGCTGCCATCTTTATCTATCTATCTATTCCAGAATCAAACCTTCCAGGTTAAAACTACACGAGCACAACTTTTGTTTTCTTGGTATTTCCATGTATTACTTCCATCGTAGGTAACGTTGTTGTGTTGTAACGTGTTTTATGTGTTGTACTTTTTGCATTAAATTGAACCGTTTCGGCCACCATACAGAAGTACATCAAAATAATCCAGAAACGGTTTCATCTGTATGGGATTTACAAATCTGTGTTGGACATCAAAACCACGATGGGAGCATCTCCAACATCAGTGAGGGACCGATCCATGCAGCTCAGTCATGGGTTACTTTGTGTTATTACGAGCAGAGTCCTTCATAAATGAAATATTGAAACAACAATCAAAAACGAGTCTGATTTCAGGTTTTTGGCTCTTGGACCGGTTAGAAAACAACCCATCATAAAGAAAAACAACTCAGGAGAGTTGATGCTTCACAGCAGACAGGAAGTCATTACCATGTCAGTCATCAGCGGTGAATACAGCTAGAGACCCATAAGTCTCTCCCGTCCTGTTGATGAGACAGCTCATCATTATGAATCTGTTGCTGTAAACCACGACACATATTTTCATCTGAGCCTCGTCTGTCTGCCAGGCTCTAAACCCAGATCCTCTTACAGTGACGGCGAGTGAGTGTCAGACTGCTGTAAGCCTGAATGAGACACACAAATCCTATTAGACGTTTGTGTTGGTGAGGGAAAGCGGCTGTCTGCTGACCCGCTGCAGCTGGATCACAACAAACACACTAACATGTGTCTCACACACTCACAAATCACGTATGACTAACACCAGAACAGAGAGGGAAGGTGAGGAACCGGCAGAAACAAGCTGGAGACACAAAAACGTCAGAACAATCAAAGTGCGTGTGATGCTTTTGCACAACTTTTCATCCTCTCAGAAACTCGACCGAGACGGGTTCTAGCTCTGGGACTAAAGCGGGACGACAGAGAACCCTGCTGAACATTTGAGACTTTTCTGTTTCCAGGAGCCGCGTCCAGTCAGAGGCAGGCTGAGGGTTAGGGTTCTGGGCTGATTTACCATTTAATTCTAAAATAAAGACATAAAAAGTTTTTTTTTTCTGCAGAAAATAAAAAATCAAAACACAAAATTGAAATGCCAAAGTGAAAATATCTCCTCTCTTTTGCCAGACTGTCTCTCTTTGCCCTCTGAGTTTATTCTACAAATTTTTTAAAGAAATGAGTAAACTTTCCCCTAAACATCCCCGCGACAGCTCCGGTATCACCTGAGTTACATCTAAGACGGACACAAAACACCTGCAGCAGTAATTAACCAGCAGGAGCTGCAGCCTGATGTGGATCACAGATGATTTTCTATCCTGCACCATTTCTTATTTATCGTTTATAAAATCCTGAGTGGTGACCACAGATCTGTTTAGTAACAGAGGCGATGAGGCTGATGAGTTAAACATCGAGTTTGAATAAGTGAGTTATGGTGATGTTTAAATCCCTGCATGTAAAACAGGTGAAAGTGAAGCTTTAAAAACACAAGAATCAAGTTTTTCACTGAATCGTGGCTCTGGGATTTTAAGGTTTTAAAGTATTTAACTTTCCACCTATTTTGCCTTATGTTATAAACACCTGAATACTTTTTGCCTCAAACACCTGAGCTGGAGGACTAACTTCTACCTCTGCTGGACTGCAGCATAAATGTCCCCAGAGGACCACAAATGTCCCCCGGGCCACACTTTGGTTTGGCTTTTATACTTTTATCTGTTTTATTCTGTCTTTAATAGAATCCAGAAGAAACCGGTTGTTTGAGATAGTGGGTTAGGACTAGGGTTGTGTTTGTGACGTTTATTGCTGGAACCTGCAGGTCAACGTTTTCTGACTCTAACTGAGCCGAGCTCTAATTGCAGGAACTGGTTGGGATGATGCCTGCAGGACTCAACACAGAAAAGGCTGCAGCAAATAAAACTGGCGGAGACAACTCAGACTAGCGGCCATCCTGGTCTCTTCCGCTGGGCCTTTCAGCAGAGAGAAGGTTCTGGTTAGTTCCTCCGTCTGTGTTTAATATTAGCAGCGAGGAGATAAATCGGGGGTGTATTTATGAGCTGGATGTCTGCGGCGTGCTGGAGGCTGACTCCTTTATCAGCCTGACAGTGATGATGGGTGCACACCAACGAAGAGGCCGGCAGCTCCCATCCCTCAGATCCGTCCACCGGTTTCACCGTCACATCCATCGCCCTCCTGTCCCGACCCAGCTCTGACAAATCTACGGGTGCCGAGGAATCTCCTCCATTTTTAACTCGCCGTCTCTCTTTATCAATCCGCAGCCGTCTCTGTCACATCCGTCTCTCCTGCAGCATCTTTGCTCAGCACAGAGACGAGGAGAGAGCTCTGGACTCACCAGGACTGAAGTTGGACTTAAGCCGTCCCGGTCTTTAAGGTGAGCCTCAGCCTGTAGGCACCATCAGCTTCAAATCTCCTAAACTCCCTCATAAATCTGCTGTTCCAGCCACAAGCTTTTCTCCAATTGAGACACAAAACTGAGGAATCTTTAGGCACTAAATTGATACAAAATGTTGAAAATTCCACAGAATTTACAGCAAGATTCAGTAAAAGTGTTCTAATTAGTTTTGAGTTTATCCTGATTTAGTTGCTCCCAGAGTATCAGATTATTTCTCCTGAAATAGTTTTAAACACAGACCTCCAGACTAAACTCTTGTGGATTTCTTTTAGGTTTTGTTTTTACTTTAAAAAATTCTATAATTTTAATAAGAATTGAATGTGTTTATAAAATGATTATTCTATTCTGCCTCCATATAAATGTGTAGTTGCCTGTTTGAAAATCAGGTTTGAAAATGAAAAACTCCTTTTATAGAAGAAAAAAGTCTAAACTTGAAAATTTGACCTCAAATGATGTCCAAATGTTTAAAAAAACAACAACATTCAAAACATAATTTCATCACAAACAGTCCTTCTTCCATGGGAGTCATTTTTATATGAAACATCTTCCTGAACAAATCTAGATCCCGCACGTCTCATTCAGACACTGATGAATAAAGTCAACGAGGTTCCTCCTCTTCATCGGTCCAAACAAAGGAGCCCCTTTAAACCACTGAGTGTTTGTGGAAAAGCTCCCGTTGAGTTGATTTATACACAAACGGGACTGAATCACAGCTTTGGTGCTGAAAGGACCGTGTTGTGAGACGGACCGGACTCTGTCTCGACCGCGCTCCGAGGTGCCGTCTCTCCTCCGGCGGAGCGTTTTTTGTGACTGAACAGCAGCTGGTGGAGAGAAAACCAGTGTGATGACAGATGGGCAGCAGCTCACAGTCAGAGTGTGTTCAACCAAACACTGTGATCCAGTCATTAGACACCATCACTTCTACTCAATTACAGCCGACAGAAACCAGCAGCCTTTTAGCAGCCTGAGCGTTCGTCCTTCATCACTCAGAGCGAACAGAGTTGTCCAGAAAATAAAGAAACTCACTCTGGTCCTCTTCCTCAACCTGAGACCAGGTGATTATGAACTGTTCTTATATAAACAAATACAACGTGATAGTGATCAGCCTGAACTTAAACTCTATGTCTGTAAAACCGGCGTCTGCTAATGTGGATTAGCTGTGGCGGCCATCACGAAGCTAATGACAGAGGAGGTGGTCTCAGTTTGTTTATAGTGAACATGATCCAACCTCGATCCGACACGACAACCAAGTGAACGCAACTAGATTTGAGCCAAACACCCTCCTGTAGCGGGTAAGTGTTGCATTCTGGGAAGCAGGAGCGCACACAAGCATCAGTGGCAACTGAGGAACTCCTAGCTAGCTGGAAATGAATCAAGGGTTAGGGTTACCTGACTGATATTTGTTTTTAGTTGCATGAAAGCTGATGTACTGAAAATTGTTAATTGTTCCTTAATGTCAGCCTCTTCTAAAGAAAAACAGACCGCTTAGTGATGAATAACTACAGACCAATCTCTAATCTCCATTCATTGGGAAAATTATTAAAAAAGCAGTTATGATCCAGCTGAACAACTTTTTAGAGACAAACAACCTGCTAGATGGTTTTCAGTCATGCTTTAGACAACACCACAGCACTGAGACGGTACTGGTTAAGGTATTAAATGATACTCGTCTAAATACAGATTCAGGCAAAACATCTGTTCTGATGATGCTCGATCTCAGTGCAGCTTTTGATACCATGGACCACAACATCCTTCTTGATAGGCCCATAAACTGGGTGGGACTATCAGGCACAGTCAATAGTTGGTTCCAATCATATCTCGAAGACAGGAGTTATGTTGTTTCTATTGGTGATCACAAATCAAAGCAGATCACCATGACATGTGGGGTCCCTCAAGGCTCAATTCTTGGAACACTTTTCAATCTCTACATGCTCCCCCTTAGCCTAGTGAACTAGACCAAATTCTTGCTTTGCAGAGTTTGGTCTAGGCACACTTCATTGGAACCCTCGCAGCCTGTGGCTGTCCAATCACAGCTCGCTATAGTTTTGGTTGGGCCAATCACAGCCCTCTATATTTTGGGCCAATCACAGAGCGGGACTAGCCGATGATGTCAGCGCTGCGGCCGTGAACACAAACAACATGGCGGCAACGCAGGAACCACGTTCGTTTGAAACGGCGTCGTCATTAACATTGGATTATTTAGACTCCAACATGCGTAAGTTTGTCGGCTATACTTAGCGGCTTCTTATTTTTATCAAACAAAGTAGTGCAATGTCCCAGTACACCTGATATTCAAATGTTTTTCATACAAAAACAACAGAAATCATTGATGTTAGACGCCATTGCTGCCTCCTGCTTTTCCGTCGCTGTGATTACGTCATGTTGTTTGTTACTCTGATTGGTCCTAGCGCTATCCAATTGCGTGCTGACATTTTGAAAGACAACCGTAGATCCCGCCTCACGACTGAGGGTCGTCAATGGTTCGTGGCCAGACTATATATTCACATATATAGGATGGCTTGCCAGGCTAGCTCCCCCTGGGTCAAGTCATATATAACAACATTACCTATCATAGTTATGCAGATGACACCCAGATCCACCTAGCTCTATCACCTAGTGACTGTGGTCCCCTAGACCCCCTCTGTCAGTGTTTGGAGCAAGTTAATGACTGGACGCAGTCAAACTTCCTCCAGTTAAACAAAGACAAGACTGAAGTTATTGTCTTTGGAAATAATAAGGATAGGATGGAGGTTATTGCTCAACTTGGCTCCAGAGGAATAAAAAAAAGACTCAGGTTAGAAATCTTGGTGTCATAATTGATTCAGACCTGAGCTTCACTGGTCACATTAAGGCTATCAGCGTTTTATCATCTTCATCAAATAGCAAGACTCAGAGGTCTCGTGTCCAGACAAGACCTAGAGAAACTCATTCATCTGTTCATCTCCAACAGGCTGGACTATTGCAATGGTCTTCTTAAGAATCCCCCCCTAGAGTCACAGAATGTGATGGTAAGGTTGCAGAAAATGGTACAACGCCTGCTTGTGACACACACAGCCAAGCTTCTATGGTCAAAATTTCTAGAAAAACTCAGAACCAAACCTCCTCCCACTTGCCCAATCGTTTAACGTCAAAATCACAAAAGCTCAGGCCCACCACAAACACACTCATTCTCGCCCACCAGCAGTGTTGAGACTTAGACGAGTTCCCAGACAATAACTCTGTCACCTAAACATTTCCCTGCAAGAACAGAACCAGACTCTAAACAGAACATGTAAAACACCTTAAATGAGATTTGCAAACAGAACGGGAAATTCCGTCTGTGACACTAGGCAGCTCAACTAGCTTCCTTTTCGGCCCAGAACACGCGTTTCGTGTAGCGGAATGAGAGCCATTCAGAAGAACAGTTTGATAGGTGGGTTATGATCCAATCATTTAGAAGGTGGACCAGAACTGGATGTGATGAGGTTTTTCCAGGATTGTGCGTTTCAGAGGTGATTAAAATTATTAATTTCTTTTACAAAACATTAAATTTATTGGTTGCCATCGGTATGTGAAGAGCATTTCAAGCAATATAGCACAAAATGTTCAAGAAACATCTCAGATGGTGCCTTTAAATTACTGTTGTCTGTTTATTACTGATATTTTTTTCTTTTTTTTTTTTTGCTGTTTTTTTTTTTTGTTGTTGTGAAGACAAACAAAACCTAACCCTATCCAGCCATGTGATGGGTATCTGTTGTTTTGGAACGTTTATTTCTGACCAGCTCCTTGTTCCAATCAGGACTACGGTCGAGGTATTTATTTTTACCCTTGCGGTATAAATAAATTCTTCTTATACGATGACCTTTGGAATAAAGCTGCGTTTCTGCGTGCCTGGAAACAGGAAGTGGTTGTGTGATTGGTCAGCGATGTTCACATCCAGCTGTGAGAAGCAGCTTTCATCACCACCTTCTCTAACAGAGCCTTTGTCACATCCTGGTGTCTAATTGGCTGTCCCACAACACCAATCAAGATGTAATGAGCAATTTTCGACCAATCAGAGAAGATTACATCATTGCCTGGATTGTGTTTCAGAGTTGGACCTGAGCCAAGGTATCATCAAATCATCATGAAGTCTTTTTTTATCTTTTCATATAAAAAATCTCTGTTTTTAATCAGAAACTTCCTCGGATCTTTTCCATTCCATTTATTTTCTCTGCCAGCTTTGTGTTTCCTCCCCCTCCTCCATCCCTTCTTTCCTCTCCATCCCTTCCCCTCTGGCTTTTATTCATCCACAGCATTTACACCCCCTCCCCTTCACTCCATCCACTCCTCCGCCCCGCCCACCCGCCTCTCCACTTCCAGATTTGCTCTCAGCGCTGTCTTTGTCTTTGTCCCGTGAGCTTCTCCTTGTTGTGAGAGGAGTTCTGGTTCTGCTGGCAGGAGTCCAGGACCGACCGTGTTGCTCTGAAAACGCCGCCTCGTATTTTTAGCCGAGGCTCAGACTCTCCCAGGCTTCTCCCACTTCCTCCTCTGAGAGTTCAGAGGAGTCGACCTTCCCCAGTAAACCTCCCCCACATCGCCCTCAGTCCCACTACAACCAGCAGAGCTACTGGTCTGAAGATGGGCAGAACCAGAACCATTCACTCAGTCACACCTGATGTTTACCTGTCAGCCAGCTCCTAAAGAACAGGAAATAAAACTATTTAATTAAACTAAACTTAATATTTAGACTAAATGGAAACAAACTTGTGAGAAAATCTGAATCAGGCTGAATTAGAATGATTGACAGCTCTGTTTATGGGTGGGTGGGGGAGGGCAGATGTAAAAACACCTGTCCAGGTATGACCAGATGCTCCAGTCTTAAAGGAGCCAGGTCTGAACAACACAGAGGAACATCTCCACACCTGCTGGAGCCATAATATCCTGTTAATGGGATCCACCATGCTGAGAACTTGGAATGTGGATCTTAGTGCCCCGCCCACTCACCTGAACACAATCATGATGTTTTTAAACATCAAATAACAAATTACAGGCTATAAACGTAAGAAGCATGAATAATTAGCTTATACATGTTGCCACAAGGTGAGAAGGAGCCGAGGTCCTGTTTGTTTACTAGAAGGGGGCGGGGTTTAAACAGTGTACTGGAACCTGCCACCAGGGAGCGCTGGAGGTGTATTGGTTTTAACTACAAAGATGCATTCAAATGTCTGGTTTGTGGATGGTCTGAAGGACAAAATCTTCATCAAGGGGGTTGAGAGAGAACTTGACCCTCACTCGAACCCCCACTCATGTTTCTGTGCCTGTGGGCCCGGGCCGGGGGGGTGATGTTGAAAGGCACTGATAAGCTATATCCACAGTGGTAGGTAGCTTTGGATTCTGATTTTTTTTATGTTAAAGTTAAAAACAGATACATTCAGGATTTTATGCTGTAAAATAACATGAAATTTCACCTAAAAATCAGCAAAACTCATCAGGTTTCATGCTAACACACACACACACACACACACAGAGCGGGTGTTGTGCCATCTGTCAGGGGCCATAATGAGGGTCGTGACCCCCTGTCAGACCCTTCCTCCTCATTATGAGGCTGACATTATAACAGTAGCAGCAAAATGAGGTTTTTCTGTCAGAAAACAAAACCATCGGCTCCACATGGGAACATGGGGGGGGGGGGGGGGGGGGGGGAGATTCAGGTAAAACATCTCAGCTTATCTTTGAACATCAGAAGTGTTTTTGTACAAACTGGTCAGCTAGATTAGCAGCAGATTAGGCCCAATCCCACCATCACCCACACTCACCTTCCTCCGTCACTTCCTTATTAAGGCTGCTTTAGCTAATCTACAGAACAAGCTAGGTTTTGAACACAAATATGTTCACGCAACACTCACCCCTCCCCTCAGGTGTCTTCCCTGAGACACTTCTGTCAGAACCGGAAACCCACATTGCCAGAGGAAATGAGATGGTGCTAAACACCAGTCACGTAGGTCTAAACGTCTTTTGTTGTCCGTGACTTCAGATGGTGTTTTTCTTTTTGGGACTCTGGTAGTTTGTCCTAAAGTTGAAGTGGTAGCAGCCGGCTGTTTCTCCTTCTCTGATATTATTGAGTGGAGAACCTCTCACACCAGTGGTGTTCTGTTATTAAATACGTGAGTGAGTAATGAGTGGAGGACCCAGGGAAGTGTGGCGGTTCGGAAAGACCGACAACCGGATGGTCCAATGGTTGCTTTTGGTCTGAAACGTGTTATTGGTGGAGGTTTTTAGACAAATGTGAGAACCACTTTATTAATTTTTTTTATTCACAATATATTTATAGCTATATGTTAGAATGTTGTTAGGAGGCATGAATAAAGTGTTTTAAGCTCATTTGTTTTCCTAATTTTCTCTAACAGCTTTGATGGTTTTCTGATTAAAATCAACTTAATCTGTTGTTTAGAGTTAAGATCTTCCCCACATCAGCTGGATGATCAAACCAGGTACAGGTTTACCATCACGCCGTGTTGGATGGAAAAATAATAATAATAAAAAAGTTGAAATGTCACGGAAAAGGAATTAAAAACTAGAGCGGCACTGGTGAAATAACCTAAATTACCCATAATTCCTTCTGTAAATGAACCACGACTTTAACTCAGTGATTTTTAGCTCAGGAATCATAACTCACATCTGGAACTGAACACAACCTGGAAACAAGTCCCAGAAATCTTTCTGTTTAGGTTGAACAGCAACCAGTGGCAGCTTCTGACCTGAGATCAGCTGTGTGTGTTTACTGCAGTGAGGCTGCAGCCCGGCTGCTGTAATGCAGCAATACTGAAGGTTACAGAGACAGGGTATAGCTTGATCTTCTGCAAGCACTCCCACACACACACACGCACACATACACCAGTAAAGTGTGTTTAATGGTTTTTCTCACGCCCCTGTCCCCCCAGACCTTAATCTGATTATAACATCTGATTGGACGTTTGACTGCAGCTCGAGGCGACGCAGATCATCTGCACGAGTCACTGCTGACACGAGCCATCTGGATGAAGTGGACACCTCTTCTGGATCATCCAGAGGCCAAAACATCTGTGTGAGCAGCTGGATCAGGACAGCCTGATGTAATAAAAGGTACCAAGAGGGCCATGCTTCAGCCGATCATTGGCTCTGATCAGTCCAAACTTCAGGTGACTCGTTTCAGCTCATAGCTCTAGCAACAAGTTAATAAAACATGAAAAATATAAACCAGCTAATCAGAAGCTTCCTGTAGCTATTCTGGCCAATCAGCGATTAAAAGAAACAGAGTTTGGTTTTTAATTATGGTTGGATGGTTTATTTATACCTGGTTTAAATGTAAAGTGTGGACGACGTATCAAATATACTCGATGTATCACAAGTTTTCCACCTGCAGTGGTTAAAATGGCTCCATCGTAAACATCACCTATAAACTGTCACTGTAAATTTAAGCTGTCTGTCTGCTTGTAAATCAATGAGTTTCGTTTTTCCCACACGCTGCAAATGCATCACTACTAGCCCCTCCCAACCTGAAAATTTTCTACCTGGCACACGGCGCCCAGCATGCATGAAGGAGAAATACATGGCGACAGCAGGAGTTTCAGATAAGCAAGAGAATGAGACTGAAGAGGAGTCCGTCGTCAGAATTTGCAGAACAGCGACTAAAATTCCTCAGAAACTAGCAACAATCTGTCCCGACTCACCGAGTGAATACAAAAAACGCCTGCAATATCATGAATGCCATGATATAACCTATATTTACATAAATTATAAACATCGGTGGCTTTGTGACACTTGAGACAGCTGAGATTATTAACTGATTTTTTTAAACACAGGAAGAAAAATATCATGACATATCGTATATCAGAATTCAGCTAAAATGTATAGAGATGTAAGTGTTGGTCCGTATCACCTTAAAGAGCTCCTAACTGTTCCTCTGACCCTAAAGCCTCCAGATGGAGCATCAGGATTAGTACCTTCATCAGTCCTATACATGTCTACTGCCCCCTGGTGGAGGATCTGCAGATGGAAAGAGCCAATTTTATTTCTTTATTACTGTTTTATCATAGAAATATATAATTAAATAAAACAATTATTATATAATTGTTGGACAATAAATAGTCCAGTTTTAACAAACTGGATTTTAATTATAATTTTTTTACATTTTTAATGAGGTTTTTGCTCTGACTGGACCCGTCCAGTCCTCATCACCCAGAACTCCCATCATGCAGCAGAGTCAGGGGTTTTAGGGGACACACGTTTATTTATCTAATCTGAGATTCCTCAAACTTCATTTAGCGGTGAAATGAGGAGCGGTTTGAGCGTGGGCACGGGGCCGAATCAGAGAGAGAAGAGGAAGTGAAGCAGCTCTTCAGCTGGTAATTTCCCCCGCTTCACTCCTGGACGCTCCGAGTGCTGACGCGGGGGAAAAGTCCAGATTGCTTTTGGAAAAGGATGAGAGAGAGTTTTAGGAAGAGTGAGAAAGGAGGATTTATGCTCAATTTCATTAAGATTTTGGCTGAAGGAGAAGCGCTGCAGGTCCATCAGGAGCTTATCTGGCACCAGAACCCGGTTCTGTTTGATTCGCTGCTATTGATTGAGGCATTAAATTGGTGTCTGATAAATATGGCAGCATGTGGAGTCGACCAATCAGCCGTGACAGTCAGAGGGACCAGATTAAAGACATCTGACCCAGGAGAGGAGCAGTTTACAGAGTTCTGGTTCGTAAAAGGTTCCAGCTGATCCAGAAAAATAAAAAACGGGTCAATATTAGTTCCAGATAATCTGATGAGTTTTAACAGAGATGAAGATGAATACAACAGTGTGAGAGCGGGTCCATATGGTCTTTGTCTCAGAATCAGGATAGGTTTCAGAAAACGACCCAAATCTTTTACACATTCCTGTTAAAGCTGCTATAGCGAATCTACAGAACAAGCCAGGTTTTGAACGCAAACATGGTCATGGAACACTCACCCCTCCCCACGCATATCGTCCCTCAGACGCTTCCTGGTGAGTGAATTTGTGCCAAATTTAAAACTAATTTAATTGAATTTGAGATTCAGGAAATAATGTTGGAGCTGAAATCCTGTTTTCTCTTAAACTGTTTTCTTATTTTTTATTGATTTAAAGTGCTGGTAACAAAAAGCTCCAAGGTCCAGTTCAAACTGGTTCTGTTTTGACTCAATACAAGTCCAGCTCATCCCTTGAGTTATGCCAGCAGTACCTCACTCACTACATTTGCACAAATGTCACAGTTTATGTGCAGTTTATATAAAAAAATGAAGTGGTTTCCACTGAAAATGTGAATTTTGTGTCTGACTCGTCACCAGCAGCCACGGCCTGGTAAGGAAACGGGCCCGGCTGACCCAAATAAAAAATATTCATCAGAAAATTTTCAGGAAATGGTCTGAAAAAACTGAAAAACTCCTTCAGACTCATAGACACATCTGGAAACTCAGGAAGGTCTGGCTGCTGAGACGGAGCACTGAGAGACGAGAATTGCATCAGGGGATCTGGACTGGTTTAGGAATTCTGGACTGGATCAGGAGTTCTGGACTGGATCAGGGGTTCTGGACTGGATCAGGAGTTCTGGACTGGATCAGGGGTTCTGGAGCATCTCTGCTGCTCCACTCTCACCTGAACAGGTGTCGTTATCATCCTGAGATGATTGGACTGATGGAGCTCGGTGGCCGTGCTGCAGCCCAGCAGGACCTCTGAACCTCATTTCCCTCTGGAGGTGACGCAGACGTCCTCCACAGTCTAATTTACAGCCACGTGGAGCAGCGACAGCAGGTGGGAATGTATTTCAACTTTCATACACAAGCACCCGCGCTGATGTACAAAAGATTTACCGCCAACATGGAAACAATCAGCGGCGCTTTAATATGCTGGAGCGGCGCCGCGCGGCTGAAGGAGTTCATTAAAACTCCACATTATAAACATAATTGACTGGAGACAAATTCAGGACACGAGTCTGAACATACAGCAGAGGTAATGGAGCTTTGAGGGCAGAGCCGAGGAGTCCCCGGAGACGGAACCAAAATCACTTCTCTGTCAGAACGGAGGACGCTTCTGTCTGCAGCTGGAGAACAGAACAGGTGGAGAACCTGCAGCCTGCAGCGGCTGATTCTGTTTTCTTCTTCTGCCAAGATTTAGTCATCAAATTTGTTTTAGTTTTAATCTTGTTCTAGTTAACTAGGATCATTTGAACGATAAATAAAAAACAGCTATACATCTTTCCAGTCTTCTTATTGGACTTTCGTCAATTTTTATCTAGTCTTTTATTTGTGACAAAAATGTTGATCAATTTTAGCCAAAGTTTTAGTCTTTTTCAAGTTTTTTTATTTCCATTTCATTTTTGTTCGCTAAAAAATATTTGTTATGAAAAAATGAAGAAAACAACAAAGTTAACACTGGTTGTGTCTCCAGGCAGTTTCCTGAGCTGAGGAGAAGAGGCCTGCTGCAGGGAAACAGTCTCTCCTCAGTCCACCAGCCACAGCAGAAGCTCCGTGTCTGTGGGAAAAACAGCTTTTCACAAAGTGTTGCTGGTGCAGGATGGACCAGAACCACGAGAACTACACAACAAACAGGAAGTGAGCTAGCGTTAGCCTCGCTTCCAGCTAACACTCTCACACAGAAACACATCATGAGTTTGTAGCTGAATGTAAAGAATCAGATGTTCGAATAGAAAAAAATAAAGGAACTCTAGTTTAGGGGAAACAGCTGCAGAAATAACTATAATAGAATCACTTCACACTAAATTTATCACAATATGAAATATGAAACAGCATGATTATAAAGTTCTCTTTTTATTTTATATTTTTCAACAAGGAAATCTATTCAGAAGCGCCTGTTTCAGCACGTAGAATTCAAATGGAGGAGAAAGTAGCTTCAGACGACAGGATTTGGAGTTTTTTTCCTGATATTCATACATCTCTCCTCTGATTGGCTAACAGCAACATGACTCTATCACTGACTGTTTGCTCTGCAACGTTGATGTTTTATCTCCACAAATAACACAAGCCTGGAGGTGGAGTTGCTAATGCTAACGGTTAGCTTCTACTAGCCAAGACGTTCTCTGCTGTTTCCTGGACGCTAAACCAACAACAGCCTTCCCCGTCGTGAGTCAAGATGGCTGAGTCCATGAATGTTAAGAGACAGTGTGACGTATCTGTCAGGATTTTCTAATCCTGGCGTTTCACCGTCTATTTTCTATCAGAAGCTAATGCAGGAGATAGGTGTAGGAGACTATTTTTATGTTCAGTCTGCATGAAAAACTCAGAGTGACCCATTAGAATCAGAAATAATCATTAATAAATGTTTTTTCAGTGAACCACACCTTTAAGTTAAAGTTCTAGTGGAAGCTGGTTAAAGCATCATCTGGTTTAACTAAACCCCGACAGCAAAGTTACAATAATAACCTGCATAAAAAGATCTATATCGTCACTAAAAGAAGCTGATGCTTGTGGTTTTACAGAGGTTTTCACTCAGAGCTTCAGCTTCCTGGTCAGCTTCAGCCCTCTGGTCAGCTTCTGCCTCAGCTGATGACGACCGACAGCCAACAGGAGCAACGACAGCCAGATAAACTCATAACACAAGGTGTCTGCAATCTCAGACCCCATCAGTGTGTGTGTGTGTGAGAGAGAGAGAGAGAGAGCGAGAGAGAGAGACGAGCATGACTCCAGATAATCAAATCACACGGACACGATAAAGAGACTTTGTTCTTCCCGTTTCCCACGATATCAAAGTTTCTGTTTCATCTGAAGTGAGCGGGTTTTTGTTACATCATTAATTCACGGAGAAGTTCTAACAGCAGCTTTCATCCCAGTAACTCGCTGCGTGTGAAAATAAACATCAACGTGAAGCAGAATCGGGCCCAACATACAGCTGATTCACCGCACGGATCCTTCAGAGACCCCGGCTGTGCCGCCACAGCTTTGTTAGGGATTCAGGTTGCATCAGGTTGCATGTGTCCTGTGAGATGAAGCTGTGGATAATGTGGTGGACAGAGAGGCATCAGCCGGACTCGGGAGATGAAAATCGCTCTGCCTGCCCTCCATAACGACTCATTGGAGCGGCAGGAATCCAGAGATGGAGCCGAGCTTCAGCCGGGCTGAGGAGGGGGGGGAGGAGTACGTGAGCGATGTGAGGGAAGAGCATCAGAGAGGCAGAGAGGGAGCGAGGGGGGGGCTTTCTCAGTCATTGTTTAATGGCTCAAGCAAAGCACCCCCCCTTTTGGTGCTGGTGGGTGAAGAGCGGGGATACCTCCAACCAGCTAAAGAAGAGAGGATTCCTCTGGTTGCCGTGGAAACCGAGACCCTCTACTGGGAAGGTGAGAAGTGTATGTGTGTGTGTGTGGGGGTGGGGTGGGGGGGGGGGTGTGGGTGGCAAAGAGATGTAGCATAAAAACATGGGGGGGGGATTTGACACCAGCTATAATTTTAAATAACCCCCTCCAGTCTGCAGACAGAGAAGCTTTTAGTCTCCCAGGAGAAGAACACCCCCCCCACACACACACACACACACACACACACAGAAGGAGCATGCTCATTATAACTCCTCCGTTTTCTGACGTTAGAAATGAAACACGCTGAAAAAAAAGACACGATAAACAGATTCGGACTGAAATTTAATCCCAACATCAGTGAAACTAAAACTGAGAGTCTGATGAGGTTTTATTATTTATATATAAACACCTGATTACAGGTGGTGCTGTCTCTGTGTGTGAGAGAGAGAGAGAGAGAGAGAGAGAGAGAGAGAGAGAGAGAGAGAGAGAGAGAGAGAGAGAGAGAGGAGGCAATATTTTTAGTTCCTTTGATTTTTCAAATCTGAATAAACTGATATTTAAATTTGACATTTGGAGCTTTGATAGTTCTCATAAGTCTGATTTTTGCATCTCTGAGGTCGATCGCAGCAGCAAAGTATATCAAAACCTTCATTTTACAATAAAGCACACAAACTTCAGGTCAAAAATATATTTATATAATCAGATGATAATTCATAAGATGAACAATAAAACTGTAATATATTGTGAAATCAGCAAAGCCAACTGGTCTTCTGTTTCTTTTTTGTCCAGATCACCTTCCATCTGACGAAAACAGATCAAAATAAGCAAATGTTTATTTAAAACATTGCGGGAAATAAAAGAGGAAATTCTTGCTTGAATCACATATTCACCAGAATTTTGGCCAATAATCAGTTTTATCAGTAATCAGTCAACCTGAAAACATGAACCCAGCATCACTATGCACTAACTCACTACCAGATCCTCTGTGTGGAAGCTTTCATCACAGAATCCTAATTTTCAGATTTATTCTGTTCCTTGAGGAAAAACTGGATCCTGATAATCAGTAACAGCAGCTCAGAGATAAACCAGCATGTGAAATCGGTACTGGATCTCATAACCAATACTGGTGCAAATCTATGAGAATCGGAGCGTAACCTGCAGGGAGCTGCTAGCCTGGCAAGCCATCCTATATATGTGTATATATAGTCTGGCCACGAACCATTGACGGCTCTCAGTCGTGAGGCGGGATCTACGGTTGTCTTTCAAAATGTCAGCACGCAATTGGATAGCGCTAGGACCAATCAGAGTAACGAACAACGTGACGTAATCACAGCGATGGAAAAGCGGGACGCACTAATGGCGTCAATGATTTCTGTCGTTTTTGTATAAAAACATGTGAATATCAGGTGTACTGGGACATTGCACTACTTTGTTTGATAAAAATAAGAAGCCGCTAAGTATATCAGACAGACTTACGCACGTTGGAGTCTAAATAATCCAATGTTGATGACAAAGCCGTTTCAAAAGAACGTGACTCCGGCGCTGCCGCCATGTTGCTTGGGTTCGCGGCCGCAGCGCTGACGTCATCGGCTACTCCCGCTCTGTGATTGGCCCACAATATAGAGCGCTGTGATTGGCCCAACCAAAACTATAGCGAGTTGTGATTGGATAGACACAGCAGTGGTTTGGGCTGCGAGGGTTCCAATGAAGCGTGCCTAGACCAAACTCTGCAAAGCAAGAATTTGGTCTAGTTCACTAGGCTAGGGAGCTGCTGTAACACCTGCAGCTTCTTCTGTCTCCATCAGCAGGTGAGACGGGGCTGCAGACGCCAGTTAACGAGAAACTCTAGTGATGAATGATCCAACAATCAGTTTTAAAATGTTTTATAATAATATTTAAAAAGTCGTTTCTATCTGGATTTTATTTGTTGTTTACAGGTGAGACAGACTCTGGGCTGAAGGTGTTTCCAAAGTTTTTATCCCTCTGGAGGCAAATGAAGCATAAATTTAACCGTGTTCTTTTTTTTATTTAATGCAGCATAATGAAGCAAATCCAAACACCCCCCCACACACACACGTGCGCATGCGTGCACACACACACACACACACACACCCTTATCTGGACGAACCCGTGTGGACGTGTTCACGGTGAGACTGATGGGAGCTCTGCCACCTGCAACCTGCTGATAATGAAGCTGTATTTCAACCACCTAAAGGCAACCATCTGTGCTGGGCTCTCCTTGCTGTCTGTAGCACCCCCCACACACACACACACACACACGCACACACTCCATCACTGCCCAGGGACCTCCGTCTTTAGGATGCTCCCCATCACTACCGTGACACTTTTATTGGAACACAACTGGGACACTGAGAGGTTGGAGAACGTCTGCGGTGTCGTTATCCTCAGAGCTGCAGAACGCTCAGCAGAACCAGAACCAGCCACATTTTAAACTTTAAACGATCATTTACTACACCGGTTTTCATTCTAACCTGACCCAGTCCAGAACCCCTGACCCAGTTCAGAACTCCTGATCCAGACCTCATCCCTTTCCGTTTTCCTTCCAACAGCCAGGCGTTCCGTAACCTCTCTAACTGGTTCAGGATCAGCGGTTCTCCAGACCTTCTGAAGAACAGTTCTCTGGACTTTTAGAGAACATTTTTATCTCTGAATCATTCAGACAGAAAAAGGCTCATAACTCAAGGGATGAGCCAGACGTTTGTTTCTACTCCAGAGTAAGGAGCTACAAGCAGAAGCTTCTATTCCTGTGATAATGTAAACCAACAGGAGACCCATGAAGAAGATAAATGAAAGGATGCTCCTCACATGGAAAAATAAATACAATTCCAAAGGAATTCCTCATCTTTAGTAAAGATTCTGCTAAAACCTGCTGCTGATCCCGTCTCCTCTGTTATTATCTCTACTGGTGACCGGATTGGGACAAGATGGTGAAGAACACACAACAGCAACGACTCCATTGTTGTTATGGTTTCTAGAGGACACAAGCATTAGACCGCTACATCACGGTTTCTGAAATGTTCGCCGTTTCCAGCCCACTGGGATTCACGCTTTTTAAAAATTCACTTTTTTCTCAGCAGAACCTGGACAGAAGGTGCAAACCCAGCAGAAGTATCTGCTGCAGCGAGGACCTTAGTCATTAGTGCAAACACTCTGCTTTTGTGTAAATGTGCTTCATGTGCAGTAAAAATGCACCTGAATCAGTGAACGAGCTCAAAACTCAAACCTAAATATTTGCGGTTTGTAAACGACACACGGATCAGCGAGGCCAGGACGTGACGAGGAAAAGAGGAAAATATTGGCAGACGTGTGGTAAAAACTGAGAAGCAGAGCGGCTCGTCACTGGAGGAGAGAAGAAACCATGACAACAATCCAAAGTGTGGGCCAACATTTAGAGAAGCAGCACAGCGAGGAGCCTGGGAGAGCAGAGTCGGACCACTCCACACACCCAAAAAACACTGAACAGGCGTGATAGTGTCTCTGTAACAACTGAAAAAAGACACGAGAATATAATCCAGGTTTAGAACTGAATCAGAGTCAGAGAGAAAACAGGGTCTGAATCAGGTGTCAATGCTACAACCTTATTGGTCAGACAACAAAAAGGGCGGGACTCAGAATCACTAATTATTATAAACTAAAACATGAACAGGCACAAAATATCTACAATAAAAGCCAGAAAACATTAAAATCAACCTGCAGGTTCTGCTGAGTGAGGACCCAGACCTCCCTAAGGAATTTAAACCCTGAACTTCGGTGGTGCAGCAGAGCCTTGGTTGTTTATATTACAGTTTCATTTTTCACATCTTAATTATTGCAGTTTTATGCAGAAAGCTTTAAAAACTGTTATTTGTCCTACATAAACCATGTTTTAGATGCTTTTGTTCAACAGCTCCTCAATTTGCAGAAGCTCCATGATCCTCCGTTTGAAACCAGAGAAACATCTAAAACCTGCAGGAAAGTGAAACTGCAGGAGCGAGATGGGACATCTGGGACCTAAACGTGTCTCTTCATCCAGGTCAGAACCCAGAAACAGACTCAGAATGAAGCTTTCTGAGTCAGAATCAGGCTTTTGTCTAAAGAAACTAACAAATCAGACAGAGACTCTGCAGTTAGTTTAATATTTTAAATATTTTTCATTTCTGGCAAACAAATAAACCCGACTATTTAGGAATGCAGTAGAGAGACCGTTCATCAACAGGAAATCATTTCATCTCATTTTTTTCTCTCGTCTCCAAAAAAATCTGACAAATCTCAAACATTTTCCAACAGTGCATTCCCACAAAGACATCCAGTGTTTCTCTCTCTATAACACACACACACACGCACACACACACACGGTGTAGGCTCGCCCTGCACTCGTGTAGGAGGTTTAATGATATTCAGGCTTCCCTGTCTGATGGATCAGAACCAAAGATTCAGATTAATACAAACTATCCTCCGTCTCCAGCATCAACACACACACACACACACACCTTCTGCAGCACAACAACCACTGCAGCATCACCCGTGAGAGACGATGATGCTGCAGGATAACAGTTCAGCTCCTCATTCAGAGCAGAAAACTGAAACATTTCATCTACAAAAGAACAAATAAAATTACAGGAAGCTTTTATTTTGATGTTATTTCCTCAGCAGCACATTAATGTGTGTAAAGTCATCTGAAGACGAGTTAATTCTGTAAATAACTCACAACAACCTGCACAAAGGTCTCAATTATCCTACAATTTGCTCTTGAGGAGGTGAGAAAGCACTTCCTGTTTGTAATCAAGGACATAAAAAAGAACAACAGCGGTATTAAGAGTTTAAAGAGCAGAAAAACAGAGTTGGAGCTCCAGAACTCATCATATATCCACCATGAGAGACATTCACAAGGACTCCTGTCCTTGTTTCTGAAAGATGTTTCACGTGAAATCCAACAGGTTTGAAAAACAGAGAGCAGAGAGAGAATCTACTCCAACAAACATCTGATCTCACAAATAAAAGCTGGCAGTGACGATTTTAACTCACTGATGCTGAGAAACATCAGTAACTGAGATCCAGAAACCTGCAGAAACCCAAACAGCATCAAGTCAAAAAGAAAAGGACTAAACTTGACCTCCACAACACCTTCAGACAGAACCTGGTCCATCAACAGAGCAGAACCACCAATCAGAAACCAAGAGGTTCAGTGGAGGGTTTGGACCTTTCTTCAACCAACAAATAAGCACAAACACACGAGACAACTGTCCGTCTATGGATGAAGAACTCTTCAGAGGATGTCCAGATCACAGGTCTCAGATCTGGAACTACTGCTCTGGATGAGTCCAGATGTTCTGCACTGTTCTCCGCGGTAATTAAGGCAAACTTAATCACTCTGAGAGCTTCATCAATACTAATGATATCTATTAAACCTGAAACTGTTGCTGCAGTGTGGTGATGTCAAAGTGATCCAGAACATCTGCAGGAATCTGATCAATAAAATAAATCATAATAAAGTCTAAACAAATTTAAATTTCTAACATTTCTGTGGTTTTTAGTGACATGAGACATAAAATCAGTGATAAATGAGATGTTGCCACACCTGCAGGCTAAGGGACCACCTTTAGGTCCTAATGAACAGCAGCAGCTACTCTGAGCTGCAGAGGGGAGGAACTGGCTGTTGAGAGATCAGAAACTTACATCAGACTCGGTGGAGCTCGTTTAAAATGAAGTGGACCTGTAGTCATCTCCAGGCTCTCTGCTGGGGAACAAAGATTTAACACAAAAAGCTGCAAAACCAACTCTGGCACAGAGATAATTGGCTGGATATGAATAATTCACCCATCAGAGGAGAGAGAGCAGCGAATCGTTTCTACCTGCTGGAACCGATCACGGCTGGCTGCATGTGATCACAGATGGTGGGGTATCCAGAACAGGGAACGGGGCCTGAACCACCTGGGTAGGAACCCACATGGCTGGGCTGCTGTCTCAGGAACAGGAAACTGAGATTTCTCTCTAATTAATCTGATTTACAATACTTAGAGGTGCATTTATACATGAGACTCCCTGAGAGGGTTTCTATGTCTGCACAGATGCAGAAAAGTTGATATATTATGGGATGTCTCACTGGATGCTGTTAAAAACGTCACTTTGGTTTATTTAATCACTGATGCTGACAACAGTCTGGTTCTGCACCAGAAGCTGCTCTGCCTCCTAAAGTCACCAAGAAAAGGTGCAAAACGAACTCTGCAGCACGGAAGCTGCAGCATCAACCCAAGAGCTGTGCGCGTGCACGTGCGTGCGTGCGCAGGGACCGGACGGTGCAGCATCACTGCTCTGCCTCTTCTGCAGAGGCCCATGTGACAGATGGACGGAATTAAAAGAGAAGGAAACACCACAAGGGCCCATTATCACCCATCTCCCTCTGCCTGACAACAAGCATTAAAGGCACACCGCCGCATCATCATCATCATCATCACTGAGCAGCTCTGCATCGGACACAAACATCCGCATCTAGGAGCTTCCCCGCATCCATCGTCACATTCAGGACACGCAGCACCAGAAAAACATCAAACAGAGCGCCGTGATGTCACGGAGGCAGGTGCGGTGACGCCGCGCGGAGTCCAGGCGGCTCCACGCGCAGCCGCGCGGTCTCAGATAGGCTTCCCACTCACCTGTCTGCCCTTTTCCCAGCGTCTTCTCCAGCCGGTACGGTCCCACATAGTTGGCGTAGTGCCCACTGTTGGAGTCCTTCCCCGACATGTTGGAAACCTTTTCCGGGCGTGAAGCGGCGCGTGAGACTCGTTCCTCTCTCGGGACGCGGTTCTGCAGCGAAAATTCCGCGGCGCAGTTGGGAGTTCGCCTCGCTCGGTGTTCCCGGTCGCTGCGGCGTTCCTGCCGTTGACCCGCGCGTGTGCGTGTGGACGTGACCGAGTGCGCGTGCTGGCAGTGCTCCCTCTTGGTTCCGGGCTCTGTTCGGCTCAGGCTGCGGTTCTGAATCCCGGTGACATGGTGTTGGAGCCGGAGGAGCGGTGCGCGGCAGCCCCGTTGGGTGTGATCTGATGATGGGACAGCATCTACTGCTGCTGCCGGTCCAGCTGCCTCCGACGGACCAAACCACTGTTACACACACTTCCGGTCAGCCTGTCAAAATAAAACATCTCCTCTGGCAGACTCTTTGTTCATTGTAAAAGGAAAAAAACAACACAAATATGGATTGTTTCTATAGGTTAAAAAATGTTTGTGTCTGTATTCATTTAAAAAACTGGATTACAAAAAACAATAACCTATTTTTCCCCATAAAAATCTGTTTTCACATAAATGACACAAGATTCCAGATCAGGATTCTGTATACACAAGGTTTTACATGAAATTATCAATAAAGATGTTCTTAAAAGTCAGCAGATGATCAGTTTTATCAGCAGCATCATTTGTAATCATCAGATTTTTGGTTCATTAAATTCCCAAACAATATTAGAATTTCCAGCATTTTTCCAAGTCCTTAAATTCAATCATGCACTCATAAGCAATAGCAGATTTACATGTTAATACTTCTAAGAAAATATGTGTGTGTGTGGGGGGGGGGTGTTTCTCTTTTAGCTTTAGTTCTCTGAGATAAATCAGAATTCACAATGGGCCAAAGTACGTTAGTAGGTCAGAGCTGAACTAGAATCAGAACCGGCCTTCAAAAGCAGAATGGGTGAATCTCTAATTGATAATAAACCAACTGGAATTAATAAAAACAAGAAAAAAACAAAAGACAAAATAAAATGGAGATTTAGCAGTGGTAACGAGCAACAGGACAAAATGTGCAAATGACCCTTTGTGAACCTCCATTAGTCTGGGTTAATAAGTGTAATAATGAATCTGTTTGATCAGATATTTAAACGTATTTAATGTTTTATTTGGATAAAGGCTTATCTGGAGTAATGCATCATGAGTCAGTGTTATAGTGAGCAGTATTTAATGCTTCACATTTGTCCCCATGCATGAAACATGAATGAAATTTATTTGATCTATTTACTGAATTACAGTTTTTAATATTTACAAACTCTTTAGTCTTGATTCTTTCTTTCTTTTTTCTGGCATCAGTCTGCCAAGAAACTGGAGATATAAATTATCCCCGGCTATAATCTCACATATATGTTCTTTAATGCTTGTCCCTTTGCTAATATACTTCAGCATGGTTTAAAAACCTGATTAATGTCAAATATCTGAAAAACAAATACACACCACAATGACAGGTCTTCATCACAAACACACACTGATCAACAGGTTGTTTTACAAGCCATTAAACTATTTAACGTTTGATTTTTTTAAACAATTATTATTTCACTTTGAGAACAAAAATGTAAATATATTATAACATTTCTAAACTTTAACAATTAGTTTTAGTTATGAAAGAAAATTTTCAGAAATACATTTTGTTTAATGAAATTTAAATGTAAACTCCCAATTGGATATTAAAAACAATTCAACTTTTCTACAAAAACTGTACAAATTTCTGTCCAAAGTAAGAAAGGTACAGAGAAAATATTTTTATAAAGCAACAATAAAATCACTAAAACAGATGCTTTATTATTTAATAATCAACTGTATTCATGTTTTAATTTTAAAACTTTTCTGTTGCGGTTTATACCAAAGACTGTATATATAAGACTGTTTATACCTACTTAATTTTGTTTTATTTTGAAAGTTATTTAATTTGACTTCCGCCGCCAATACAACTTGACGCAGCTGCTTTAATTAGAGAACGCGCATGCGCACATTCTTTAAACGTCACTTTTTTTCTTCTCTGATTGAATTTGAGTCGGGGTGAGGGATGAGAAGCTGACAGTTTATGATTTAATCCATAAATAATCCAAGTCTGGTGTAAATTAAAATGTTCTGACTGTACTGAGGGTTCACAAGAAGTCTGTCTGCCTGTTTTCTACAGAATCAACATGTTATGAACATTTTTCATCTTTTAATTGATTTTTAAATTCATGCTTAATCGAAAGACAAACTTATAAATTATTTAGTAAACGTGGAGAATCATTATCTGTCACTGTGGGTGGTGTGTGTGTGTGTGTGTGTGTGTGTGTGTGTGTGTGTGTGTGTGTGTGAGAACTAAACATGTCACATGCTGGGACACTTTCACTTGATTAAACCAGTGGTAGGTGACAACATCCATCCATCAGTCTCATCACTCCTTCACAACAAAAGCCTCCTGACCCAGCATGCTCAGTGGCAGATGGCCTCCCCACATCCTCCCCCTTTCCCTCCCACTGCTTCCTCTGCCTCCCTCTAACCTCCCCCAGCACACACCGAACCCGTGTCTCTAACAAAGACTGGGGGAGCGGGGAGTCACCACGAGACAGCTTTCCCTCAAATGACTTCATGTTAATTAAAGGAAGAACCATCCTCGACCCCATCCTCCATCAGTGACGCGGGAGGAGGTTAAGACCTTCATCCACAGATCAATCAGGCGTCTTCTCATGAACTCGCGCTGCTGTGCGTGCTCCGATCTCTGCCGTCTCGTCCCCTGGTGGCTGTAACACTGTTAGACAGCTGCAGACAGCATCATGACAGTAAATCCACACAGTCCTAATCACCTCTATGTGAAATAATCAACCAGAACCCCAAAGAGAGACACACGTCTAAAGAGTTCCCTCCACCATAACAGCTGATTAGCAGGCATGAGCTCAGAAAAAAAATAAAACAAAATGACTTTAAATCTTTAACTTCCTCAGAGGTTTAATTTTAAACTCTCAGTAAAGTAGTAATATAAAACTATAATTACAAGTTACAAGGTTCTAAGATGGTTTGTAAACAGCAGAGATGAGTCATACAAGTTCTGGTTTGGATAAATTTAGGATTATTCCAGGTGATGATCATCCAGGTTGGTTGATTAGAAGCCTACACATTTATTTTAGAATCAGTTAACATGAAGAAACAGCTGGAGAACATCAACCATTAACTTTATTTTAACCGTTTCAAGGTCAGATCCTGGAAGTGCCAGGTCCAGGAGAGAAACTCATACCTCCCTCTCCCCAGAGACATCATCCAACTCTTCCTGAAAGATCCCAAACCAGAGGGGACATATGATCTCTCCGGTAAGATCTGGGTCTCCTCCCAGAATCTGGGAAACCTCCAAAGGAAAGAGACCGGGAGGCATCCTGATCAGCACCACCTAAACTGACTCCCTTCAATGAGGAGGAGCAGCAGTTCCAAGTTCTCCCTGGATGGCGGTGCTTCTCGCCTGTCTGAATCCAGCCGCCGAACTGTGGAGGACTCAGGATCTGGTTCTTTGAGTCCTGATCCAGATCTTCTGACCAAAAGTGAGATCCATGAGTTTTGCCTTTTGGTTCATCTCTTTCTTCACTCAAGACCAGATCAGTAATCTCATTAATGAGGGCAAATATCAGCAAACACACATTATCCTGTCCTGTTACCATCGTTAGGTCCCACCGATGACCAAAATAATCCTTTAACAAGTAGATCAGACTTTAGTTCCTTTATCTTATCAAAATGAACAGAACTTAATTGGAAAAAACAACAAAGGGAAAAAAATTACAAGTTTTTCAAAAATATTGAAATGTCTTCTTTTAGTTTAAAGGTGCATTATGTAAGAGAGGAGTAAGAATGACATCCTGTGGTCAAATTTGGTTGCTGCATTCAAAACACACGGGTCGCTATCTCACTGTCGTTGTGAGTGTCATGGCTGTCGCCAGTTACAGATCAGCTAGAGAAGATTCTAGATGATGAGTGAAGACGATTCATACACAGTTAGTTGATAAATAGATAAATACGTTTCATTGTAATATCGAGTTGTAGGTAACTTTCGGCTTGAGACATTTTTAGAGACAACAATTTCTTTTCTAATCCACCATTTTTAGCTCAACAATAGCCTCTAGCCTTCTTTACTCGTTATTGGGGTGAAACAAAAACAAGTTGCTTCTCAGGGGTACAAGAAATAACCTTTAGAGCTCAGTTCCATTGTGGGGGTTTGGGACGGGTCGGGCCAGGTCATCATTGGGTGGTAAGGACAGGTATGGGTCTGCAATTTCAGGAGAGCGTTTCAATCACAGTTTGGACTCTCGCTTGGCAGGCGGGGTAAATGTAATTGTGTACCGTCACGTCATACCAGTGCTTTTATTTCTTCAGCTTGGCCCGACACTGTTACGATGTCCATTCGAATACAACATCTGTTCAAATCCTTCGGCTGCCATCCACTAAGGAACTTCTTTAAAAACTTTTTCTTTCCTTATCGATCATCTACCTACAACAGAAAGGGCCCATGAATGTCCCGTGAATGGTGCGGTCCGGGTCAGTTTAAATTAGGGTGACCAAACGTCCTCTTTTCCCCGGACATGTCCACTTTTCACCGTCTGTCCGGGGCGTCTGGGGGGGTTTCCTATATTGATGAAAATGTCCGGGTTTTCATCCAGGAGCCGGGTTTGAATTACGGGGGAGCTGGAAGCCCTCAACTTACACACCCAGGGAAGCCTGAAAAAAGATCTCGTTTCTACGTATATTACATTATTTACATGGACTCTCAGCGCACCGGGGATTCTTTTGTGAGGAGAGGACAGATAATGCTGATTATTGAAGCTGCGTCCTGCGTACGGCCACAGTAACATTCTCAAAGTGGTGCCACCAAAAAATATAATTAACACGTGTTTGTTCATGTCCGTTCATATAATCTTCTGTCTTACGTCTGTCTATTAATCGTGTCTTTCATTCGTATCTGACGCGCTACGCAGTGGAGCGCGTCACCCGTCCGCTGGTGATTTCACCTCACCCGCGGCCGCGCAGCGCACACTCCACTATTTTTCAGCTGGTAGATTCATTTGAACTGTTTACTTTACAAAAGCAACTCGAGGTGAATCAGGAGGAAGCCAGGAAACAGTTTATTCTTGTGGATTGAGAGGAGAAGGAGGAAGATCACAGGCAGGACAGGAAAATATTCAAATAAAAAACAAGAAAACAAAGTTCTTGAAAATGAAAATGTTGGTAGATTTATCCCACTACACCTTTTGACCTTCATAAAGCAATAATTCATAAGCGTGTAATATTTATATATTTGATACAATTCAGATCACCTTCAAAATTCAGTTCCACATCCAGGGCTGTATCAAGACATTTTGGGGGCCAAGGCAAACAGACCCCCCCACCCCCTCCCCGTCACTGGGCTTCCCCAGAATCCTCTGTGTAATTCAAAGCCTGCCGAGGAGTATTAATTATAGTGTTTGCAAAACCACCTCGGTTTACATATGAATTTTTCTAGAGCCATTTTGTTGGCAGAATCTGATATTTTAGCTCTAAGCCAGGTGTTCTGACAGAACACCGGGAAAAAATGGGTCCCAAAGTGGTTTGTGTGGCGTTGCCATAGTGTGACGTCATCAGTAGGCACAGATCCCCTGTCCTCTTTTTTGGAAATGGAAATATGGTCACCCTAGTTTAAATGGGTTTACAATCGGGACAGACAGAACAGCGACCTGACCCGCCCTGGACCACGCAGTGGAACCGAACTTTTAGGTCACTCCTGTTACTGGCTTAGGTTCTTTATAAAACACTGCTGCGTTTTGCCAGCTGGTGTTGAATTACAAATGCCGGCACTGCAGTGTTAGCTTGGTGCAGACTTGGCAACCCTGCGGGCTCACAGATTTTAAAAGGAGAAAACCTGACAACCCCCCCAGCCGGCTGAGAAGAAAATCTGTTTCAGTTAACCTTCCGTCCAACGTGACTGAGACATTAGACATGTGATTTTTCCATCGTAAAATTCTTACATATTATTCCTTTAATAATATTATAATAGTTCAAACAACATTATGATTTAACCGTCACTGGCACTAATGTATTTAAAATGCAACAAGAATTTTTATATTTATTACCTTTTACTTAAAGGAACTAGAGGCAGGAAAAAAGAAACGATGCTCACGAGCGACGCGCCCGGCTCTGCGAGTAACTGCAGCCCAGCACGGGAGCGTGCACAGACGGCTATGTTACACAAACACAAAAATACCATTACCTGACCCTCTTCACATGCTCTCACGCCACACCTCCAATATCTCACGCTGAAAAGGCAACTCCCCGCCGCTCTCACGGACAATATTGCGGCGAAGCAATCCACGCTGCAGCCCTGATCACAGCTAATGCTGCTACTGTAGCATGATCACAGCTAATGCTACTACTGTAGCATGATCACAGCTAATGCTACTGCACACTAGCTCTCTCTGAGTCATCGGTGAGGTCAGATCATTGTCATCATCTCTAAACACAACCTATAATGTTTCTTACCTGCTCACTAGGAAATGAGCCATGGCAGCATCCTTTTTGAGTCCCAGATATAGTTGAAGCAGCCTCCATTCGTCAATCACGTATCCGATATAGATTCGGGTCCCTGCCTGTCTTTTACCATATTTGGTTTTTGACTCACGAGATGCCGCTGAATAAACTTCCTTTGTGCCACGCTTGGTCGTTTGCTGGTTGCAGTAGAATCCATTCCCACAGTTCTTCTTTTGGAGTTTGGCGGTTGGCAAGCAACTTAAGGTGCAATAGCGCCACCTACCGATCTGCAGTGTCGAACACATTTTCTTTCTGTTTTGAAGCTGTCGTGAACGCGCAAGCAGTGTCAATTGACGCCACATCCGTAGGGCAGCGCGGGAAATTCGTGAC
>SSNS01000027.1:3431294-3528724 GCA_006937985.1 Aphyosemion australe | reverse complement strand
ACTCGTTATTGGGGTGAAACAAAAACAAGTTGCTTCTCAGGGGTACAAGAAATAACCTTTAGAGCTCAGTTCCATTGTGGGGGTTTGGGACGGGTCGGGCCAGGTCATCATTGGGTGGTAAGGACAGGTATGGGTCTGCAATTTCAGGAGAGCGTTTCAATCACAGTTTGGACTCTCGCTTGGCAGGCGGGGTAAATGTAATTGTGTACCGTCACGTCATACCAGTGCTTTTATTTCTTCAGCTTGGCCCGACACTGTTACGATGTCCATTCGAATACAACATCTGTTCAAATCCTTCGGCTGCCATCCACTAAGGAACTTCTTTAAAAACTTTTTCTTTCCTTATCGATCATCTACCTACAACAGAAAGGGCCCATGAATGTCCCGTGAATGGTGCGGTCCGGGTCAGTTTAAATTAGGGTGACCAAACGTCCTCTTTTCCCCGGACATGTCCACTTTTCACCGTCTGTCCGGGGCGTCTGGGGGGGTTTCCTATATTGATGAAAATGTCCGGGTTTTCATCCAGGAGCCGGGTTTGAATTACGGGGGAGCTGGAAGCCCTCAACTTACACACCCAGGGAAGCCTGAAAAAAGATCTCGTTTCTACGTATATTACATTATTTACATGGACTCTCAGCGCACCGGGGATTCTTTTGTGAGGAGAGGACAGATAATGCTGATTATTGAAGCTGCGTCCTGCGTACGGCCACAGTAACATTCTCAAAGTGGTGCCACCAAAAAATATAATTAACACGTGTTTGTTCATGTCCGTTCATATAATCTTCTGTCTTACGTCTGTCAAAATCACTTAATTTTTGATAAAAATCTTAATAAAAAAAGATCAGATTGTATGAAATGGGTTAAAAACTGCTGTGTCTCATAGTTATAGATTAGTACCACCATAGAGAAATGGTTTTGGGTATTTACACTCATTTACCTAGGAGCTATTGAAAAAAATCCCGTATTTTTTGATAAAAATCTTAATAAAAAAGATCAGATTGTATGAAATGGGTTAAAAACTGCGGGTTCAGTGTCACAGGGCCGTGCCGACGGAACCACGCCAGGTCCGGTGTCGCTGGGCCGTTCCGGCTAACCACGATGCTCTGCGCCGCTTGTCTGCTCTGTTCTATTTAAATAAAAAATAACAATGTGTGTTTCAACCACGCATGTCACATACTTTGAGATTTTTCAGCTTGTAAAAATTCTGAATTACTATGACTACAAATCAGAGGTCGGCACGTCGCATATATAACGTCATCACAGAATCTCCTCTGCCCTAGCGTAGCTGCTACTTACCACATGGCAAGATTTATGGTGGTTCTTTCCTCCTGAAGGAAGGATTTGAAGCTCGCTAAACTTACAGACAATTTTTCCTCTGCTCTTCTTTGTGTCTGGTTTGATGACATCAATTTGGTGACGCGTATTTGTAGTCCTGGATGTATTTTCACAAAAAAACCTAAAATAACTTTTACCCCCTTTCAAAAATAAGCACTTTCTTGGCATCAGAATGTGTCTTTAAAATTCACGAACATCATATGTGAAATCCAAGGCCCATAACAAACAGGATTAGAAAATAGCTTTTATAGCCCCATTGACATGTATTCATTTTTTTTTGTTCTTTTAGGGACCCATGGTCCAGAAGTAGATGGGCATGACTTAGGCTCCCTATTAAATTGGTGTTGTTTAGTTCCCTCTTTCTCATCTGATATTCTTAGTTAATAAATATTTTATGGAACAAAATTCACATGTATTTTAGTAACATTTTATGTTTGTGTTAATGTCACATCCTAGTCAAAAAACATATCTAAATACACTGCTCACAAAAATTAAAGGAACACTTTAAAGAAACACATTAGATACATCAGATCTCAATATGAAGTTGGATATCTATACAAATAACGACAGGGCAATGTCTTAGGAACAAAAGGATGCCAAGTCTTTTAATGGAAATAAAAGTTTTCAGCCTACAGAGGGCTCAATTGTGTAGACACCCTAAAATCAGAGTGAAATGAAGATGTGGCAGGCTAGTCCATTATTTCAAAAACTTAATTTCTGCAACTCAAAAGGCTTTTCAGTATCTTGTGTGGCCCCCACGAGCTTGTGTGCATGCTTGACAACGTCGGGGCATGCTCCTAATGAGACAACGAATGGTGTCTTGTAGCATTTCCTCCTAGATCTGTGTGAGGGCATCCCTGAGCTCTTGTACAGTCTGAGGAGCAACCTGGCGCCGCCTAATGGACCGAAACATAATGTCCCACAGATGTTCTATTGGGTTTAAGTCAGGGGATCGTGAAGGCCATTCAATTGTTTCAATTCCTTCATCCTCCAGGTACTGCCTGCATGGAGACATGAAACGGGTCAAGGGTGAAAAAGGTGAGACCCAAATCCGACCCAAGCAGTCGGGCTCACTTGGTTCGGGCTCGGATCGTAAGAGTGGGGAAGAGCCCTTCACCTGAGGTCTACACAGGTGACCTCCAGACGAGATGCGCTCGTGTGGGTCGCGCGCCATTGGTTCTGACGGACTTATTTATTTATTCTACAGTTGGTGGTGTTTGGTGCATGTTAAAAATCCTCTGGAATATTCCCCCGTGGTTAATAGTGAAACTGGTCAAACCGTAAAACCCTGCCTTGCTGAATAAGTCCATTACCATCTCACCATCAACGGCAAATTTCGCCAAGTGTTCTTTCAGAATCAGAGAATCAGAAGAATCAGAATCAGAATATTTTTTATTGCCATTGTCATTGAACGCAGCTCTCTGACTAGGAACTTGTTTCGGAACCCCACTTGATGTGCTACCGAGTGAGCTAACCGCTAGCATTAGCCAATATGTTCGTATAATTTCACTGTTGATCCCAAACTTTGGACCATTCCTACCTTTTATTTGAGCAATTTAATGAATCAAACCCTTCAAAGATTTGTTTCAGCATTAGTACTGTCTATGACTCGTCTTTGCTTGTCATCTAGAATCTTCTGGTGCTGCTTTGTAACTGGCAAAAGCCNTATGAATTTTTCTAGAGCCATTTTGTTGGCAGAATCTGATATTTTAGCTCTAAGCCAGGTGTTCTGACAGAACACCGGGAAAAAATGGGTCCCAAAGTGGTTTGTGTGGCGTTGCCATAGTGTGACGTCATCAGTAGGCACAGATCCCCTGTCCTCTTTTTTGGAAATGGAAATATGGTCACCCTAGTTTAAATGGGTTTACAATCGGGACAGACAGAACAGCGACCTGACCCGCCCTGGACCACGCAGTGGAACCGAACTTTTAGGTCACTCCTGTTACTGGCTTAGGTTCTTTATAAAACACTGCTGCGTTTTGCCAGCTGGTGTTGAATTACAAATGCCGGCACTGCAGTGTTAGCTTGGTGCAGACTTGGCAACCCTGCGGGCTCACAGATTTTAAAAGGAGAAAACCTGACAACCCCCCCAGCCGGCTGAGAAGAAAATCTGTTTCAGTTAACCTTCCGTCCAACGTGACTGAGACATTAGACATGTGATTTTTCCATCGTAAAATTCTTACATATTATTCCTTTAATAATATTATAATAGTTCAAACAACATTATGATTTAACCGTCACTGGCACTAATGTATTTAAAATGCAACAAGAATTTTTATATTTATTACCTTTTACTTAAAGGAACTAGAGGCAGGAAAAAAGAAACGATGCTCACGAGCGACGCGCCCGGCTCTGCGAGTAACTGCAGCCCAGCACGGGAGCGTGCACAGACGGCTATGTTACACAAACACAAAAATACCATTACCTGACCCTCTTCACATGCTCTCACGCCACACCTCCAATATCTCACGCTGAAAAGGCAACTCCCCGCCGCTCTCACGGACAATATTGCGGCGAAGCAATCCACGCTGCAGCCCTGATCACAGCTAATGCTGCTACTGTAGCATGATCACAGCTAATGCTACTACTGTAGCATGATCACAGCTAATGCTACTGCACACTAGCTCTCTCTGAGTCATCGGTGAGGTCAGATCATTGTCATCATCTCTAAACACAACCTATAATGTTTCTTACCTGCTCACTAGGAAATGAGCCATGGCAGCATCCTTTTTGAGTCCCAGATATAGTTGAAGCAGCCTCCATTCGTCAATCACGTATCCGATATAGATTCGGGTCCCTGCCTGTCTTTTACCATATTTGGTTTTTGACTCACGAGATGCCGCTGAATAAACTTCCTTTGTGCCACGCTTGGTCGTTTGCTGGTTGCAGTAGAATCCATTCCCACAGTTCTTCTTTTGGAGTTTGGCGGTTGGCAAGCAACTTAAGGTGCAATAGCGCCACCTACCGATCTGCAGTGTCGAACACATTTTCTTTCTGTTTTGAAGCTGTCGTGAACGCGCAAGCAGTGTCAATTGACGCCACATCCGTAGGGCAGCGCGGGAAATTCGTGACCGAACTGCAGCGCATTTTGCAGCAAACAGCCTGTTCAAGAAAATGGAACGATACATGGGTGGCCTCATTCTTTTAGGTTTATAACGCTTCATCACCCATTAGCTTTGAAAAAATGAACATACATGTTTAATTTTTTACAGATTTTTTAAAGATCCTGCCTCTAGTTCCTTTAATGTGGAAGATAAATGGTTAAAATGGTTAGAATGGTTTGTGGTCAGATGAAGGTTCTGGTGACGCCTTTAATGTAGCTCCCTTTTCAACATAATGAGATGTGTCCGAAGGAGCTATTAGCACCAAAACAAACAGACCTGTTTACCCACTGAAACAACACACACACACACACACACACACACACACACACACACACACACACACACACACACACGAACATTAAACTGTCATGTGAAATGTTTTTTATAATTAGCTTTCATCAGAGCACGGCGGCGCTGACACCTTCTCTGCGCATCTGAGATGTTTGAGTAGGTGTGTTTTCCCAGCGGTGACGCACTTTTCCACCAGATGAAGAGAAATATAGATATTTTAGAGAAGAGCCAAAGAATGCAGCCTTCACTTTTTAAGACATTTCAGGAAAAAGAAGCTTAGCCTGCAGTCTATTTCTGCATTAGTCAGCTCTATAGTGGCTGCCGCGCCAACAGAGCAGGATAATGCAGCCACACACACACACACACACATTTCTCTCACATATTCAATTCAAAAAGACAAACCTGGAGAACGTTTCCTGCGACAGTGGTCTGATAAAGCCTGAATCACGGCGCGAGGACGGATTGTCCTTAACTTTATGTGTTTATTTTGAAGAAATGTTTTTTTTTTCCTGGAAACATCCGTGTTGCTCATTCTGTCTGAGTTCAACACAGTCATCAGGGGAATGAAGGGAGACTGCTCAGTTGATTTGAATATATTTTCCATCAGCAGAAAACTGATGAGGTTCAGCTGAAAGACTCATTGGTGGTAAAATGGAGCTCAATGCCTTTGTTTTGCATGTATGAATGTTTATTATGAATCAAATGCTGAATTGCTTGGTTTTGATTACTTTAATTTGTTAGAAACATACTTAGTTCCAGCATAAACAAGGTTATTTTGAAGAGTGGAAATACATTTAAAAGCTACATATTAAACACTGATGTGAGTTTAGTGTTTCTACAAACAACTGAAACATGTTTGATTCCTGTTTCAGACACAATCAGCTTATTGGTTAGTTTCCTCCATGCCAGGTTGATTAAAGGTTGCACGTTTCTCAGTAATCAGGTTAGTAAAGCATGCCTGGATGTTGGGTTTGGTTTTATTGGATGGAAGTATATGCTGCCTGTTAAAACAATACAAATGTTTATTTCCAGAGAGGTTTTCCATCAATAGGTTGACTTAGAAATCCAATCCCTTTTGGGCTTTTAAACTAAAATTACAATAAAACTAGTCATTCTGGACATGAAATTAATGAATTTAGAATTATAGGATCTTTTCAATATGGCCCTTTTCCACATTGCATGACTCAATTTAGCCTTGTTCCATGGCGTTTCCACTAGTATAAGTCCAGCAGCCCACTGATTACAGGGCGACTGCTAACCCCTGAACCACCGTTGCCTACAGGCAGCTGAAAGGAGTTTCTTTCTTACGCCTGCTGCACACTGGAAGCATCAGCGGCGCGGAACAGCAGCAGAACGGTTTACTCGCGACAATCGTAGCACTCCAGTGCACACCGGGAGAGTCAGCAGCAAAGCAAATTCACCGCCGCGCTCCTTGCTCGACTCGCAAGATCACAAGATCCCTCGAGACTTAAAAGGTCACGGTTTGTATATGCCGTCTGCCATTAAACCAAAAAGAAGGAAATGACGTTTGATATTGCTGTTTGATGTCATATATAATGTTTTTACTCACCACTGCCAGGATTTAACCCATGAAAAACACACCGCTGCACTTCTCGAACGATGCGATAGTAAATAAGCCGTGAGGTCACACGTATAGACGTAATCTAGGGTGACCATATTTCCATTTCCAAAAAAGAGGACAGGGGATCTGTGCCTACTGATGACGTCACACTATGGCAACGCCACACAAACCACTTTGGGACCCATTTTTTCCCGGTGTTCTGTCAGAACACCTGGCTTAGAGCTAAAATATCAGATTCTGCCAACAAAATGGCTCTAGAAAAATTCATACCGAGGTGGTTTTGCAAACACTATAATTAATACTCCTCGGCAGGCTTTGAATTACACAGAGGATTCTGGGGAAGCCCAGTGACGGGGAGGGGGTGGGGGGGTCTGTTTGCCTTGGCCCCCAAAATGTCTTGATACAGCCCTGGATGTGGAACTGAATTTTGAAGGTGATCTGAATTGTATCAAATATATAAATATTACACGCTTATGAATTATTGCTTTATGAAGGTCAAAAGGTGTAGTGGGATAAATCTACCAACATTTTCATTTTCAAGAACTTTGTTTTCTTGTTTTTTATTTGAATATTTTCCTGTCCTGCCTGTGATCTTCCTCCTTCTCCTCTCAATCCACAAGAATAAACTGTTTCCTGGCTTCCTCCTGATTCACCTCGAGTTGCTTTTGTAAAGTAAACAGTTCAAATGAATCTACCAGCTGAAAAATAGTGGAGTGTGCACTGCGCGGCCGCGCGGGTGAGGTGAAATCACCAGCGGACGGGTGACGCGCTCCACTGCGTAGTGCGTCAGATACGAATGAAAGACACGATTAATAGACAGACGTAAGACAGAAGATTATATGAACGGACATGAACAAACACGTGTTAATTATATTTTTTGGTGGCGCCACTTTGAGAATGTTACTGTGGCCGTACGCAGGACGCAGCTTCAATAATCAGCATTATCTGTCCTCTCCTCACAAAAGAATCCCCGGTGCGCTGAGAGTCCATGTAAATAATGTAATATACGTAGAAACGAGATCTTTTTTCAGGCTTCCCTGGGTGTGTAAGTTGAGGGCTTCCAGCTCCCCCGTAATTCAAACCCGGCTCCTGGATGAAAACCCGGACATTTTCATCAATATAGGAACCCCCCCGGACAGACGGTGAAAAGTGGACATGTCCGGGGAAAAGAGGACGTTTGGTCACCCTACGTAATCTACATAGATATCAAATTGCATCGCTGTAACAGACTTTTATTATGAAAATTACCAGGCATTTTACACTGAAACCGAGTGTGATTTCCTGTCTAGCCCTATGTTAACTGCGGAAATTGACACATCCCAGAAGCGGCGCGCGGCAAAAATAGAACCCAATCCTATCTTTAGCGGCGTGCCGCTTCTGAGATGCGTCTGGAAATTGCCGCGTCGCGCATGGTTTGTGACACCCCCATAGACTATAATGGATTCTATTTGAAGCGGCGACGTTCCGCTGCCGTTCCGCGCCGCTGATGCTTTCAGTGTGAAGTAGCCTACTGTACTGTGGTCAACCCAGGACACACAGGAGGGATTATATGCCTGGATACCTTGGGCTATCACCAGAAGAGCTGGAGAATGTGGTTGGAGAGAGGATGGTCTGGGCTTCCCTGCTAGTGTTGCTGCCTCCGGGACCGGGATAAGTGGAAAAGGACATTAACAAGAATCTATTTAGGGGAAGAAAATATTGTCTAGTTCGAGCTGTACAGGCTGGCCTGCATCAGTGTTAACATGTTTGCTTTTCCATCAGAGAGCAAAAAGTTCATTATTTAATGCAATAATAAAATGTGCCACATCCAAAGACCTCTACGTAAACAGGAAGCTAATCCACCTGATGTTTATGGTCTCCATCAGCTGCTTCCCTTGTCGGACCTCCTGAACTGCTGGTTTTTAAACTCTTCTCACTCTACAAAAAAAGGCCACTGAGACACTTAAATGTCAGGTTTTTAAAGGAAACATAAGAGTCCTACTTATCCATGATTTGGTGGATCCAGTTTCTTTCAAATTGTAGTTTTTGTGTTATTTATTTAGTGAATAGGTTAACAGCTGTTAACTTTTACCACTGTTGGGTTTGTCAGTGTTGATCAGAAGGTGTTAAGGTTTGTTTATGATTATTATTTGTTTTTTATTGTTCATCCTGAAACCAGATTTATAAATGACTGCAAAACTGCAGTTGGCAGCCAAGTGACCTCACAGCAGGTTGCAGGTTTGACACTCAGCTGCTCTCTTCATGCATGTGTGAGTAGCTACAGATACCCGCCACCTCTTCGCCCTACAGAACAATAAAGTTTGGTTGATTCCTGCATCTTCTAAACACCACAATCATCTGCTTGTTTTGTTCACTAAGCCATCAGCTAACAGCTCAGATTAGGTGAAAACATCTATTGTTCTAATTCCAGGAGCAAATTGTTAGTAATTAAGTGGGGCTGAAGAGATGCTCATGCAGTTCACTACTAATTATAAAACGGCTAATTCAGAGCGCTGCTCTGTAAGTCCGTCTAAATTAGAACAATGCAATTAAAAAGCAAACGACTATAATTACTAACAGACTCACAACATGCAGCATTACAGTCTGGTTCTTCCTATTTACCTCATTTTTAATGTAATGTGGATATTTTAAAATGAGAAAAAAACAACAATTCTATGGATGCTGTAGAAGTGGTAGTGTTTATTTAAAGGTGCAATAAGTAATAATTTTACAGAAAAATAATCACAAAACAGTCTAAATCATGTTGGAAGGAAGGTTAGACTGAAACAGATTTCCATCTCAGCTGGTTGGGGGGTTGCCAAGTTTTCTCTTTTTAAAAATGCTGCAAATGGAGGTAGTCTTTGTTTACAATCCGTCACTCCTTCACACTTCCTGGTTCCAGAGCCAATCATACGTGAGCCTGCAAAGTTGACGAGTCTTCAACACAAACATTGTGCCGGCACTTGTAATTCAACACCGGTCAGTAAAGAGCTCCAGTGTTGTGGACAGAATGGAAGTAGGGTGACCAGATCCTAAATGTGACAGAGACTACTCAATGAGGAACAACGTGAAATTCCAATGCAACGAGATAAAGTCAAACAGAACTTAAATCCTGTGTTTTATCTCAAACTTCACTGTTAAATATACATAAACCTATTATTATCATCATATATTCCATGTACTATATATTCTATTTGAATTCAGCTTAAACAAGCAAACAGCAAAAGCTTTCAGCCTATTTCACAGTTCCTCTCAAGTCACCACAGCTTAACTCAGGCTCTTTGGACCTTCTACAGTGGCTTTGAATAATTTTAGCTAAAATTACTTTAAACCATCAACTACTTTTGAAAATATAGATAGGCCCACAATAAAAACAATATGTGTTTAAGCAGCTTTCAGAGTTTTCATTGAATATTTAAACCAACTTTCCACAACAGAATGACAGTAAAAGCACCATATAGTAATATTTTAAAACTATTTGTGTTTATTTTTAATACATTTTCCACTAAAATCAGCATCCCATTGCAAGTTTTTTTTCTTCTGAATTTAGAAACAAAATGGTGTTTTTTTTTCTAAAATGACAACAAATCTCTTAGTAGGTATTTAAGGAAGGGGAAAAAACATGTCTGACTTTAATCTCTGAAAAAAGTCAGATCTAATCTTAGAATTATGACTTTTTTCTCAGAATTCTGAGAATAAGTAATCAAGTTTCAATTTAATTTTCTCAGCATTTCTTTAATGTGCTTTAAGAGTTTAGCTTGTGTGCATCTGAAACAACAACCCCAACACCTTGTCTGTGTATCTTCTCTGGGTTTTAGCATGAACCTAATTACTGGGAAACCTGATTTTGACCAACATGTTTTTTTTTACTCACAAATGTTCTGCATCGTTTCATATCAGACTCCTCGGCGTGACACAAAAAAATGACTGAAAAACATCACGACTCTGTCCTCACCCTGTCATTTTATTTTGTGTTGGTGGTTTGTGTGCGTGATCCACACGCTCCTGACCTGCGTTACAGTCCCACCTCCTAGCTTGATTGACAGCCACTGCTTTATGCACACAGTTTATGCAGTTTAAACTCTAAACAGGAGACTGTCAATAATGCAGGGCAGAGTCTCAATTTGTAAGACATGTAAAAAGTAATGAAAATGCCCTGAATGGAAGCCAGTAACAGGAGCGACTCAGAAGTTATTTCTTGTCCCCCTAAGAAGCTACAGCATCTTTTTGTTTTACTCTAATATCAGAAAAGACTAACAATACTAAAAGGTGAATTAGAACTCTTCCTATTGGTGTTTTTTTCTCTTATTATTATTATTATTTGCTTCACAGTAAAAAGCCAGATTTCAATATAAATCCTGATGATTTAGTGACTGCTGTATTCACTGTGAGATGCTGCCATCTAGTGGTGTTTTTGAAGAACCGCCTGTATTCATTTGAGCTCTTGTTTCTCTGGTTTTCTACTTGGTGTGAGAACTCATTCATTGTGCTTGTTTAAACATTTAGTTAACATTTGTTAGTTAAGATTTTATTAACATGACAGTTTTGTGAAAGAACAAATATCAAATCTCAGGTGTCCAAGTTTGTTCCTCCACAATCATCAAACATAACACTCATCTGACAATTTGGACAAAAAACAACAATAACAATTGTATTATTCAATGTAACACAACATTTTTCATGTTCCAACTAATATTTGATTATATATATAAAAAAAACAAATACATTAAATACTGTTCTTGATTAAAACTTATTATAAAATAAAAATGTAAACAGTTTTTGGTTAATTAACAAATCATTCTGAAACTCTTATAACCGATAAACATTTGACATTTTATTATTTGGAACATTAGGAACTTGTTAACTCACCACCTGAAAGACCAGCGTACACATTCCAGCTGCCTGGTACCAAACAAGTTCCTTAATTCCCAGAAACCAATAAGAAATTATGTCATCATAATGCATTTCGGTGTAATCCTGTACTCTTATTAGCTGATTGAATATTTGTTTATTTAGAATTCTTCTGTCTATTTTTTTATTGAAAGTAAATGATCCTTTGACTGAGCTAAACAGGTAACATACATTAACACTTGAGTGTACATTAGTTGTTTGGGCTTATCGTAATCAGGGTTTTGTTATTGCTGTCTTTGAAGGATTTTTAAGAAAAGGAGGACGTCAGACCAGGGCTGCAGGGCTTCCTGAAGGATTGTTTAGGTGTTTTAGTGAAAATAATGTTTATAAAAAGCTTGTTTGTAGAGTAAGGTTGTTTTTCCACAGCCTGAATGTTGTTTAGTTAAAATAACGGACAGAAAATCAAACTGAAGCTAGCTAGCTTTATGCTTCACCATCAAAAGGGACTCAGAAACTCTGACAGGAAGAGGTCTGGCAGACCCAAAGCCACGACTGCATCAGAGGACAAGTTTCTGAGAGTTGCGTGATAGGTGGCTGACAGGACAACAGCTTCAAGCACAGCTTAATAGAGGTCGAAGTAAGCAAGTCTCAGTTTCAACTGTGAAGAGAAGACTTGGAGCTGCAGGTTTGACAGATTGAGTTGCAGCAAGAAAGCCACTGCTAAGACGTCAGAATAAGAGAATGAGGCTTGCCTGGGCCATGAAACACGGCCATTGGACTACTGAAGACTGGAAGAAGGTATCATGGACTGATGAATCCAAATTTGAAATCTTCGGTTCATCACGCAGGATCTTTGTACGCCATGGAGTAGGTGAAAGGATGGTTCCACAGTGTGTGGCATCAACTGTCAAACATGGAGGAAGAAGTGTGATGGTCTGGGGCTGTTTTGCTGGATCCAGGGTCGGTGACTTGTACAGAGTGAGAGGCACCCTGAACCAAAACGGCTACCACAGCATTCTCCAGCGCCGTGCAGTACTCTCTGGTATGCGCCTAGTTGGTCAGGGGTTCATCCTACAGCAAGATAATGACCCAAAACACAAGTCCAAGCTATGCCAGAACTACCTCAGGAAAAAAGAACAAGATGGTAAGCTTGAAATCATGGAGTGGCCAGCGCAGTCTCCAGACTTAAACCCCATGGAGCTGGTTTGGGAGGAACTGGACAGAAGAGTGAAAGTAAAGCAACCTACAAGTGCCACACATTCATGGGAACTTATGCAACAGATATGGGAAGAAGTTTCTGAAGAATATTTGATTTCTATTGTAGAAAGAATGCCACGAGTGTGTTCAGCTGTTATATCTGCCAAAGGTGGCGACTCTGAGTCAAAAGTTCAGAATGCACTTTGGTCTATAAATTGATTCCATGATTTATTTTTTTAACTCCAATTGCTTATTTGTACTATGCTTTCATTTCAGAGTGCAATGTGACATTAAACTGCATCATTTCCAATAAAAAACTGGAATAATTGGGGCGTTCTAATACTTTTGACCGGTAATGTATCTTTTCACTATGTTCTAGCTAGTTCTTGGAACTATTTGAAATGCGTTAAGGCTTGAAATGTGTGTGGAATTATGACAATAGTCTACAAGAAGTTAAACTCATTATGCAAACAGTCAATATTTTCCTGAAGTCACATGACACGAGGCACAGCACATTCTTGTCCAATCACCTGTTTATCACAATGTGAAAACTTTTTTTTCTCCAAATACCAGCTCAGTGGCCCAGTGGTATGAGTGTCTGTCCTGAGACTGGGAGGTTGTGGGTTCAAATCCATGGTTGGGTCACACCAAAAACTTTAAAAATGGGACCCAATGCCTCTCTGCTTGACACTCAGCATTAAGGGGTTGGATTGAAGGGTTAAACCACCAAATGGTTCCTGAGCCTAGCCGTGTCTGCAGCTCACTGCTCCCCCAGGGGATGGGTCAAATGCAGAGAAGAGTGTGTGATGACTAATGGAACTTTAAATCACAAAGCTACTTTGTCTACATATTCATAATGAGTTAACTTAAAAGTCAGTTTTTATTGTACAGCACATGATAAATATATGTTTACATATATTAGGTTATCTGCTTTTATTGTTAGCACAGGATGTGGAACAAATGAACAGATGCCAAAATGATATCAGTCAAATCAAATTAACAAAATAAGCACAAAGTGAAGAAAACAACAATATATACAGATTAAAAACACAGCCTTCACACATTAATAGCACACTCAATAATACACAACCAGTTCACCTGTTTCATACACACTCAGCACACACAAGAGATACACACCTAACCCTCACCCCTTCATTCACTGCTTTTTGTTGATTGATGCAAATAAATGATTAACACTTTTGAAAACATCTTTTATTTACAGTATATTTCACACCTCTAAAATGTTTGCTGTATAAGTTATTTAATGTAAATAATAACATGGAAATACTGTGATAGACTGGCAACATGTCCAGGGTGTACCCTGCCGGTATGCTCAAAGACTGCACGCACGCACACACACGCATGCACACACACACACAGACATCAGAAAAGTACAATTGTGTACTTATTTTTTTTACTTTTCCCACTGATGCGGAGTTGAGACGTAGGTGGGTTGTTGCTATTTGCAGGGACAAATTTACTGTAATGCAACACACCCATGTTTGTAGTTGGCACTTCAAGTCTGATGACATCCATGAACTTGGCTCAGTGAGGATCTGGATACCAGAGGAGGAAATAGGAAGAAATCTGCCTGCAGACTTTTAGGATCAACCAGACACCACAGTCATTCTTGATTGCACTGAGCTGAGGTGTCAGTGCCCTTCTTCCCCTCTCCTCCAGAGTGAGGTGTTTTCCTCCTACAAAGAAGCCTGTCTGAGGACCTCAACTCATGTATATTTGTATGAAATAAGTTTATATTTGTTTAAAATGGTTTTGTAATAAATAAATGAAATTGAAAGTTTATGGTTTCAAACATTTCTGTGGTCAGTAAGTAATCTGTTTCTGTTTAGTCTTTTTTAATTCATGTCTTATCTTTTGAAACTAAACTGAAGCCATTTAAAAAACCCAAAATGCTTTGCAGTCATTCATTACTCATGTAACAAACAACATCACATCACAAACAAGAAAACAATGCAGGAATATTTCATTTGACTGAACGTTTAGATTTAATTTCCTCCACAGTAACTCTTCACATTTAAACTGCAATCAAAACATTAATTGGCCAAGAAAGCATCGAGGAAGAAGTAAAAAAAAGAAATAGTCAACTTTCTTTTTATTTGTCTGCATGACTTCCATGTCACGGGGAACTGGCTGAATAAACATGTCATCTGTGGCGTAAACAACAAAGTCACACCCAGAAATCAACATTTGTCCCTGGACCTGCCAGAAATAAGGATGAGATGGCCTCAGTGTGTGTGTACCATTTCTGAGCATAATGTAAGGACAGTCCACAAAGTTTCACACATTTGGGCATTTTATTTCCAACAGGCCGAACTATGGCTGCCCCTCTGGATCATACACAATCCCATCTGGTGTTGAACCCATCCATGGTTCCTCAGGGTGGATCAGGAACCCACATGGGTAGTGGTGCCACTCAACACAGGAACTCTGCTCTCGTGTGCTGTTCTCAACTTTGTATGATGTCTCCAATGATGCTGCGAGGGATGTGAAATGATGGTGCTGATGTTCAGTAAACACAAATGCACATGCAGAGGGTCCCAGTCTGTAATGTGAGAGTGGCAGTTGTGGGGGAGAAGGGGCGTCTGTGTGTGGACGCGTTCTGGGGGCCGTCCTCACTGGTAGCTGCTAAGACAGAACTCTTCCCTCCTGCACCGGACCGAACGTGGACTCAACAGAGGTACGTCACCAGAGACAGCCATGGTTGTGATCATGTGAGCCTCGCCTGCACCAAGTCCGTGGAAGGCCTCCTGCACCTTCAGAATGGAGATGTCTGGCAGAGGGCAGCTGACTCCTTTATTCACACTTCTTCTGGGGAAGAACAACAAAAGACAAATGAGGTGTGTGCGTGCGTGCGTGGTACAGACAGAAACACATACCTTGTTCCTTCTACCAGTCTCCTCTCTCTTGGTCTGGCTGATATGATGACCATGTCATTAACTGGACCAGGTTTAATACCCTGTTCCCAAATAAAAACATGTTTAAAAGTCATTCCAGAAATATCCACACACATAATAAAAAGTATAATTAAAAGCTTGCAACCTTGGTCCTCAGTTTGTGCCACTGTTGTTCCGTTTCTGTGCAGCTGAACACTGGGGGAACCGCTGTAAGTCTCAGCTGGGAGTAACGCGCCGTCTGGTAGCGTAGAGTTGACACATGACAGCACAAGGCTGTACCTGCCACACGTACACCGGCTCCTCAGTAGTACCACCGGCTTTGAATCCATTAGCACAACCTGTTAAAACACAAATATTTGTTAGACTACAACTGCATTTAAGGAGAGACAGAGAAATCACACAAACGTTTGGAACACATGTTAGTGAAAATGTGTTAGTAAACTTTAAAATGTGTAATGTGATTTTATAGTTTTAATACAACAGAATATGATTAACTTCACTTTACTGATTTTAAAATAGAAGACTAGAACAAGTACTGAAACAATTATAAAAACTCTAAACAGTCATTCTTCTGCGAGTCATTTAAATTAGTATGAACATGGCTGCACAGAATGAACTTCCTTTATTCTTGTTGTTTTGGCAGTCACAGAACACCATTATAAAGTAGCTAAAACCATGTAATGTTGCATTTTTAAATTTATTTTATGATCTGTTTTGTTTTAAATGATCTTTGGTTCTGTGTTTTTTAAAGATGTTTTCATTTTAATGTCTGCTTTTCTGTGACAGATGCTATATAAATAAACTTTACTTAATATATTCTTTCTGGGACATTTTCACATTATAACATAGTGCAAGGATTTAATCTGTCATCAAACTGAAAGCAATGATATGACTTGCAAAAACGTGACTCTTAAATACATGAACCGTCTTCTTTTGAACCTGAACCAATCCTGCACAGAACCTGCAGGGTGACTTTACCTGACGCTCAGACAGTGGGGCTTCTGGTCTTTCCTCATGGACCTGAAACACTCGGAGCTAACAGTGACTTCTCCTGACTGCTTGTTTGAAGCTGAGATTAACATATAGGTTAGGATATTTCATTTCAGACGCAAAAAACACCCATGACCCTAACCTATCACTCCCAAAACGTTTCCTAGTTGTGCTAACTTTGGCTAGTAGACAGCTAGCATGTAGCATCTTCAGTAACTCAGAGCAGAAGTTTGCTAGCTTACCTTCATTGTTGTGTATGTAGCTGGACACATACAATACAAGCTTTGTCCATAGTCGATTTTGGCGTTTTGGGCGAAGCATGAACAATTCGGCGTACATCGTTAACCGTTATTCACGGGAGGTCCTGCAGCAAACGCGTAAAAATAGCCTTTCTGACCATTCAGCGCGACCTGAGGTTGTGTGTGCTGCGGCTACCGGTTGAAAAATGCGGAAGCACTAAAACGGAAGTACGTGGAGCCCAGCTAAGTCATAATTATGAGATAGCTAAGTCATAATTATGAGATAGTATCTCATAATTATGACTTAGCTATCTCATAATAATGAGATAGTATCTCATAATTATGACTTAGCTAAGTCATAATAATGAGATAGTATCTCATTATTATGACTTAGCTAAGTCATAATAATGAGATAGTATCTCATAATTATGAGATAGCTAAGTCATAATTATGAGATAGCTAAGTCATAATAATGAGATAGTATCTCATAATTATGAGATAGCTAAGTCATAATTATGAGATACTAAGTCATAATTATGAGATACTATCTCATAATAATGAGATAGTATCTCATAATTATGACTTAGCTAAGTCATAATAATGAGATAGTATCTCATAATTATGAGATAGCTAAGTCATAATTATGAGATGGCTAAGTCATAATAATGAGATAGTATCTCATAATTATGAGATAGCTAAGTCATAATTATGAGATACTAAGTCATAATTATGAGATACTATCTCATAATAATGAGATAGTATCTCATAATTATAAGATAGTATCTTATAATTATGACTTAGTATCTCATAATTATTAGATAGCTAAGTCATAATTATGAGATAGCTAAGTCATAATAATGAGATAGGTAAGTCATAATTAGCCTTTCGCCGGCCCCGCCCCCAGAACGGCTATTGTCCAATCACACATCATAGCAACCGTTACTATCCGACAACTCCAAACAAAATGATGAAGCTAAGCCTAATTTACTACTAAGCATTAGCCTCGATAGTAGTCGTGTCTCCTTCGTTTCCCTCCAGAACCTCCTCATCGAGGTCAACCAGCAAGCCAGCAAGCATGAGTGCTCCTCCCGCCCGCGGCTGAGCGGAGGTCCGCCTCCCAGACTATATAAGAAGACCCTTTATAGACACACCGTGCCAGCAAATCAGCGTAATATTACCTCAACCGTGTGTCTTATATAAACGCACATTAAGCCTTGGCGCAACAGCGGGTGGTGTCACGATCACGTGATGAATTAATGCCGAGCTCCGGCCGGGAACTAAAAATGAAAGTAAACACGGGCATAAAAAGTTAAATTTTATTAACAGACTCAGCTGAGATGATCAACTGAGCGATGCAGAGCGCTGGGAGCTTTTCTCCGTTAGAGCTGCCTGCAGCTCAGATCATCTGACAGCTGACATCTGACAGCTCACAGGGACACCGCATCGCCGCCCACCGCTCCTCGGATCCACGCGTCCCCGGACGCCAGACCTTCTCCCAAACTCCTTGTTCCCTGCTATGCTTCGCTCAGCGGAGCCGACACTAATATATCCCTCCACTGCATCCTGTAACCCATTTTGCCTCAATCTGGATGAAATTGAGGAGAAATTGCTCCAAAAAATGTCGCTGACACGCATCTGTCTACTTCTTTCCATCACGGAAATCTGCGGAGCTGCAGTATTTGATCCACTTATTGTCAGAGTTGACAACAGTAACTAAGGGGGGTGGGGCTCGGCGAAAGGCTAATTATGAGATTCTAAGTCATAATAATGAGATAGCTAAGTCATAATTATGAGATACTAAGTCATAATTATGAGATAGCTAAGTCATAATAATGAGATAGCTAAGTCATAATTATGAGATACTAAGTCATAATAATGAGATAGCTAAGTCATAATTATGAGATACTAAGTCATAATTATGAGATAGTATCTCATTATTATGAGATAGCTAAGTCATAATTATGAGATACTAAGTCATAATTATGAGATAGCTAAGTCATAATAATGATATAGCTAAGTCATAATTATGAGATACTATCTCATAATAATGAGATAGCTAAGTCATAATTATGAGATACTATGTCATAATTATGAGATAGTATCTCATTATTATGAGATAGCTAAGTCATAATTATGAGATAGCTAAGTCATAATTATGAGATACTATCTCATAATAATGAGATAGCTAAGTCATAATTATGAGATAATTAGCTATCTCATAATTATGAGATAGCTAAGTCATAATAATGAGATAGTATCTCATAATTATGAGATAGCTAAGTCATAATAATGAGATAGTATCTCATAATTATGAGATAGCTAAGTCATAATAATGAGATACTAAGTCATAATTATGAGATAGGATCTCATTATTATGACTTAGCTAAGTCATAATTATGAGATAATTTTTTTTTTAATCTGAGTGGCGGGAATGGGCTTCCATACAAACACATCATGAATTTAGATAATTACTAATATATTTTGGATGATAGGCTATGAGCCACCTCTAAATAGAAGTTAAATTATTTTTCATTAATTATAAATATATAATAAATAAAAGTGCCTGTGGGACATTTGAGACATGCCATTAAACAGAACTTGGTCCATTCTCCAACATTAGCTATTTTTCTTACCTAAATTAAAACAAGTGTTCAAACAGTACCATCCATCCATTTTCTCCCGCTTATCGTCGGGTCGCGGGGGCAGCAGCTTAAGGAGGGAAGCCCAGACCTCCCTCTCCCCAGCCACTTGGGCCAGCTCCTCCGGGGGAATCCCAAGGCGTTCCCTGGCCAGCCGAGAGACATAATCTCTCCAGCGTGTCCTGGGTCTTCCTTTGGGTCTCCTCCCGGTTGGACGTGCCCGGAAAATCTCACCAGGGAGGCGCCCAGGAGGCATCCTAATCAGATGCCCGAGCCACCTCAACTGGCTCCTTTCGATGTGGAGGAGCAGCTACTCCGAGCCCCTCCCAGATGGCCGAGCTTCTCACCCTATCTCTAAGGGAGAGTCCAGCCACCCTGCGAAGAAAACTCATTTTGGCCGCTTGTATCCGCGATCTCGTTCTTTCGGTCACTACCCAAAGCTTGTGACCATAGGTGAGGGTAGGAACGTAGATCGACCGGTAAATTGAGAGCTTCGCCTTTTGGCTGAGTACCCTGTCTGAAATATTTTATCATATTTTCTGTGAAGGGGTATGCTTTTAAATTGATCTATTTTATCAGTAAATGACTTCCAAAATTTATGAATTGTCGAAATGGAAAAAATCGTGATAAAATCGAGATTGTGATTATGCAAAAAAAAAAAATCGTGATATTATTTTTTTTTTCCATATCGCCCACCCCTAATTGTAGGATGTCCAAGGAAGGTCCCAACTCAGGAGTGTGTTGTGTGAGGGGTTGTGGTTGTGGCGTCAAATAAAGTGAGCCTCTGAGTTCACCGTTTTCTCTCCTTGTCTTTATATTCAACTGCAAACCAGAAATGTTGCCACACAGAAGGTTTGTCGCCGTGGCTAAGTTTCTCTCTGTAGCGTTTGTTTTGCTCAAACTTTCAGCTCAGTGGGGCGGGTCAAACCTGTGACTGGATATTTACTCGCGGGTAGGGAGGGGGTCTGCTGTGAGCAGCTTCAGACGAGACTAGAGCGGGCACACAGAATAAAATTCATCTGCCTGGACAGACAAACGCACCTTGTTGCCGTGTAAAGCATGAAATAAACGGACCAGCGCGAAAATAATGGCAAAACCGAACTCCCGCGGTACACGAGGGTAGATTGTCCCGTGCAGGGAGGACCGAACGGTCCGGGATTTTACCGTTGCATCACTAATGCTAACACAGTAGCACTAAAGTTCTGTCTGGCTCCCGAGGCTAAGTGAAGATTCTCTCTTTTTTTTTACACTCTTCTTGACAGGAAATCATGCTGCGTGTGCTTTGATTCTCCCCAACATGAGCCTAGCACAGTCACACCTAACCACAACTTCCTGTACACAGACTCTGCTTCATGCTTTGCGGAAAGGTAGAACTGAACATCAGCATAACCTAATATCACACACATCCTGTTTTTCTGTCTTGCTTTACACATAACAAAGTAAGTCAATTTTATTCATATAGCACTTATCAGAAAGAAAATCAAAAAGTGCTACACAACAACCAACAAAATAAATCACAAAGTCATAAAATTATCATAAAAACAAAATAATGAAATATAAAATAAATTAAAATCAGAAAACACAAAAAATTAGAAGTTTTGTAGGAAAAGGGTGAAATCATAAAATTATATTATCATAAATCAAGCTGCAAAAATATCATAGAACAAATGAATGATGATTAAAAGCTTGAATGTACAGATGAAAAAACAAACAAAAAAAGCACGAAAGATTTAAGTAAAAGCAGCTTTAATTAAAAGGGTCTTCAGCTGCTTTTTAAAGGTGACCAGACTGTCAATACTACATAAGAATAAAGGAAGTTCATTCCAAAGTTGGGGTGCAACAGCCTGGTAAGAGCAATTGCCTCAATTTTTATATCTGGTCTTTGGAATTTCTAGGTGATTTTGGTTTGTGGACCTGAGAGCTCGGGTTGGAGCATAAAGCTTTAACAGTTCAGTAATATAAGGAGGAGCTTAACCATGTAGAGCCCTGAAAGTTATAGTCAGGATTCTAAAATGAGGTATATATAGGGAGTAAATATAGTAAAACAGGAGTCGACCCAAAACAGAGCCTTGGGGTACCTCACAGAACAGAGAATCTTACATGACTTGGTTTTATACAGACACTGAAACTTCTGTTAGAAAGGTACGATCTGAATCAGTCTAGAACAGTTCCAGAGATCCCCACCAAGTTACAAAGTCTGTTAATTAAGGTGCTGTGATCAACAGCATCAAGAGCTGCAGGGAGATCCAACAATACTGCATAACAACATAATAATAATATTTTCTGCAGCTATCATGATGTCACTGGAAACTTTAATCAAAGCTGTTTCTGTTGAATGAGTTTTACGGAAACCAGATTGGAATTTATCAAAACTGTTGTGAAGTTCCAGAAAAGTAATCAGTTGATCGGCCACAACTTTTTCTAAGATTTTATAGATGAAGGGCAATTTTGAAATGGGTCTGTAATTATTAGGCTGAGAGGAGTCCCAACTGGGATTTTTAAGGATAGGTTCAACAACTGTATGTTTGAAAACAGAAGGTACAGAGCCAGATACAGAGACAGATAGATTAATAAAATTCGCAATGCATGGGCCAATTTGGTCAAAGACCAAAGCAAAGCAGTTGGGAGAAAATCTACTGGGCATGAAGTTGGTTCATGTTTATCTGAATGAGACAAATGTCCTGGAAATTTACAGGAGTAAAGAAGGACCATGATTGGGAGGGAGGTGGTTGCATGGGAGAATAGGAAGAGGATGGGGGTGAAAAACTTTCTATTCTCAAAGAACGGAAAAGGTTGTTACAGTCAGACCTTGAGAATACAGGCATGAGAGGGGCGCCAGGTGAAACAATCTGGTTTATGGTGTTAAACAAAACTTTAAAGTTATTTTTGTTTGAGGAAATCAGCTGAGGTGGCCCTTGAGTTTTTCACCATCTTATTCAAAGATCTTATAGGTTCTTTAAAAGTGCAGTCTTTCAATTTCTAACCTAGTTGATTTCCAATGCCTCTTGGCTCTATGGCATGACCTTCTGAAACTGTAAATGTTTTCATTTATGTAAGGACTGTTTCTTCTGTCAGATAAAATATCTTTTACTGGAGCCACTGTATTTAAGATACTGCAGCATTGCTGGTTAAATGATTGGATATAGGAGCTTGGATCATCACCCTGAATTGTGCTTCTGTCAAATAATCTAGAAAATCCATCCACTACTGACTGATTAATGATGCACCTCTCTGATTTCAGTTTATGAAGGACAGGATCACTATTAAATTGGACATTAAAGAAAATGCAGCTGCGGTCACTCACATGAACCTCAGTACAAATTAAAGGTTTCATAAAATGTCTCATACATCAGAAATGTGGGTGAGAAGTGAGTCCAAAGCTCCATGTTGATATTTCTTTCTTTCTTGTGGTTGCCTCTTCATCTGAAAGGACCAAGGTGCAAACGGGACTTTCCACAATTTCTCTAAATGCTGCACTGATTTTTTAAAATTTATTTAATTGTTTTTCTAGATATGGCTTCTTATGGTTCATAATGTTCATCTTGTCTTCAAACAGTTGAAGAACCTATGAAAATCAGGTATCAACAGATTGAACTTTATTTAAGAAGAATGGAGGAAACCTTTTGTTCAAGTGTTGTAATTACTTTTACTTTCTGTTTCTAGTGCTATATAAGTGCCAGTTCTGACACAACCATTCAGAAACTCTTCTGATGTCAGGTGTCAGGTAAGATATTTGTTTTTCTTCACCCAATATGATTTAAATGTACACATATTATTAAACATAATGTATTTACTGAAACTGCATCTAGGTCAAGAATAACCTTTCAGTTTTGTGCTGTAGTGTACAAGGTTTAAGAGGTAGTTGTGATTCTTTGAAAAACAGGTTATATCAACAATTTTTGATAAAGATTTTAAATTTCACAAACAAGTTGATTCAGTTGTCAAATCAAGCTTTTACCACCTTTGTCTTTTAGCAAAGGTTAAGGTTTTTTTACATCTCGCAGATTTTGAGAAGGCGATACATGCTTTTACAAGCACGAGAATGGACTACTGTATGTAATGTCCCTCATTCAACCATGAAATAGAGTCAGCTTGTCCAAAATGCAGCCACGTGCCTTTTAACTAACACCTCCAGATGTGACCACATAACCCGTTTTATTTTCCTTCCACTGACTGCCCACTTGTTTTTGGAAAAAAATTTTTTAAACGTTTGCTTGTTCTTAAAGCTCAAAGGTGTACTAGAATGAGGTTTATTTACAACTGGAAACTGATCTTTGAGCCTCTGAAGCACATGAAACTTTGTTGGAGCTTAAAAGGATTTTCCACCCCTAAGTAAAATTTTGTCTATTTCTATATTCCCCACGGTTAGATAAGTGGGGGGGATTGTAACCAGCCCAGTCATGCTCCTGATCTAGTAATACTCTTTTAGCTTTAACTTAGCATAAAACAGTATAAGTGAATGGTCACAACAAAGCCTTGTGTGTGATAAACTCATTAAAATTACTCAGTTGTGTTCCTAATTCTACTTGGTGACCTCAATAATCATATTGACGCCTGCCGACATGAGAGCCCAAACTGCAATAGAAACGCTCGCCTGAAAATTGCAGAACCATACCGGTCAACACCACCAACGGTGACCCGCTCCGCACCAGACCCCACGTTGGAAAAGAGCTATGACCTACTTCCAGGGGAGGCAGGTTTCAAATCAGATACTAGCTTCAGGGAGAGGAGAAATGCCTGATAACACAAGTACTTTCAAACCATGCGTTTCAGGATTTTCAAAGTACAACTCTAAATTTGCAGCTGATACAGGAAAATGCATGAATGCAGCCAAAAACATGTTTGGGGTATTCTTCATGAGAAAATAACAATATCCAGCTCCAAAGGATTTTCCATGATATGGCTCCTATAACAAATTCTTTACTTCTAACTAAACTGTTTTCTGAATAAAAGAAGCTGTTACATTAAAGAACTGAAATCCATATACAGTAATTTTATTAATTTCAAATTTTGTTTTTTATTTTTAGTAAAAAATAATTTTATTACCATTCAATGTCCTTTTTTACTACTATATTTTCTTAATTTAAAATGTTTTTGATGTCTTCAGGTTTCAGGTTATAGAACATGCCAGACCATGTCAACAATGAACAAAGAAAAAGGAGGACTCTCAGGTACGAACTGCACATTGACAGGGATGTGATTGGGTTAAGGGTCAATGGCATAGCCCCTGAGGGGGTCCAGGGGGCAACGCCCCGGAAGCTGGAGCATTTTCATCAATTTTAAGTGTGTTTCTTGGCTCTCTGGGGCATGTTTTCTTAAATATTGTACACTATCTACTCACTGTAAGGTATTGAAACACACACCTTTTATCGTCTTCAGGCACAACACTGCCATGTTGTACTTGTAAACTTTTCCCTACTCAGATGTACCTTGGTTTGGTGCAGGCTGTGTTTTTGTTTTTTCTTGTTGGCATGGTTTGTTTTTCTGTTCTGTTAAAGGTCTGAAATAGGGCTGCAGCTATCAAATATTTTAGTATTTGAATATTCTATCAAATCCTCTGTCGATTAATCGAATATTCTATTTGATAATGTTCCAAGTGAAATGAGACTGTGGTCTGCTGCTAAAATATGAAGTAAAACAACTAAATTATGAGGCTGAAATATCAAACTCTTATTATAAAAGGCTCAATAATATGAAATAAATTGGTGTTGTCTAGCTCCCACTTTCCCATCTGATTTATAGTTAATCCATATTTTACAGAAAAAATTGACTTGCATTTCAGTAACATTTAAGGTTTGTATTAATATCACTCGAGTAAAAATAACATAACTAAATATCCACAGTTAAACTCTGATCAGTAGAATTTAATGTATTTCATTAACATGTTCAGTATTAAATGAGAATGAGTTCTCAATCGACTCATCTGGATAAATAAAGGTCAAATAAATAAATTAAATAAAGTAGTAAGCTACTGGAAATGCTAATAACATAATTTATACTGGTAACATTGTAATGGTGGCATGTTTATTATGTACGGGTTGGCAATAATCCAGTTAGATCATGTTCACAGACAGAAGCGTTTGTGAATTACATACTACAGTGGCTTGCCATAGCCCTGGAGCGGCATTGAGCAGACTCGTAGCAACAACGTTACTCTGGTAGCTGCTGTGGCTGAGGCTCTGCTCCATAGCGCTGTAGACAGCTAATAAACAGGATGGTTGGGACTTTTCTTCCGCTTGTAGAGTTTAGTCATTCTTAGTTTTACGATCCTCGTTTTTTTCGGAAACCAACCAGATCGTGAGTGTGCTAGAGTTAGCATTAGCTAATCTGCCCGTAGCTGCGCGTTTGATCCCAAATTTGGACCGTTTCTGCCTTTGTGTCTTTGCTGGTTTCTCTAAATTAACCACATTGTGCGCCAGCAAAAAGCATCTTCCTTACACAAAAACAAGCACATTTGCTCAATAAAGTTTTGGGGGAAGTTGAAAACGTCTTAGTGGTGCTACGTCTAAAAATTGTTAAGAGTTTTTTTTTTATCGCACTCGTCCCTTCTATGATAGGGTGACCATATTTCCATTTCCAAAAAAGAGGACAGGGGATCTGTGCCTACTGATGACGTCACACTATGGCAACGCCACACAAACCACTTTGGGACCCATTTTTTCCCGGTGTTCTGTCAGAACACCTGGCTTAGAGCTAAAATACCAGATTCTGCCAACAAAATGGCTCTAGAAAAATTCATATGTAAACCGAGGTGGTTTTGCAAACACTATAATTAATACTCCTCGGCAGGCTTTGAATTACACAGAGGATTCTGGGGAAGCCCAGTGACGGGGAGGGGGTGGGGGGGTCTGTTTGCCTTGGCCCCCAAAATGTCTTGATACAGCCCTGGATGTGGAACTGAATTTTGAAGGTGATCTGAATTGTATCAAATATATAAATATTACACGCTTATGAATTATTGCTTTATGAAGGTCAAAAGGTGTAGTGGGATAAATCTACCAACATTTTCATTTTCAAGAACTTTGTTTTCTTGTTTTTTATACCGCGGTGAAGTTAGTTTGACGTTGGAAGTTGGATATTCGACAGACATTGGTTCACTGCAGTCAGCGATGAGTCTTCATGCCGTGCGCTGAGCCACAGACGGCGGTTAGCTGGGCTTCCGAGGACACGCTCGGGAGCGGTGGTTCGCTTAGGGACCATCAACAAATTTCTAGTCATTTGTAAACGACTACAAAAAAAAATCAAAAGCTGCCGGATTTATTGACTAAATCACTAAAAATTACTTCTGAGTTGTGTTACTAAACTACATCTACAAGACACAACAGTTTTAAAAATATTTCACACAATTTGATCTTTTTTTTATTAAGATTTCTATTAAAAAATATGTGATTTTTTTCAATAGCTCCTAGGTAAATTAATCTAAACACCTAAAATCATTTCTCAATGGTGATACTAATCTTTAACTATGAGACACAGCAGTTTTTAACACATTTCATACAATTTGATCTTTTTTAATAAGATTTTTATCAAAAAATAAGGGATTTTTTTCAATAGCTCCTAGGTAAATGAATCTAAATACCTAAAACCATTTCTCAATGGTGATACTAATCTATCACTATTAGACACAGCAGTTTTTAACACATTTCATACAATTTGATCTTATTTATTAAGATTTTTATCAAAAAATAAGTGATTTTTTTCAATAGCTCCTAGGTAAATGANACTTTGTTTTCTTGTTTTTTATACCGCGGTGAAGTTAGTTTGACGTTGGAAGTTGGATATTCGACAGACATTGGTTCACTGCAGTCAGCGATGAGTCTTCATGCCGTGCGCTGAGCCACAGACGGCGGTTAGCTGGGCTTCCGAGGACACGCTCGGGAGCGGTGGTTCGCTTAGGGACCATCAACAAATTTCTAGTCATTTGTAAACGACTACAAAAAAAAATCAAAAGCTGCCGGATTTATTGACTAAATCACTAAAAATTACTTCTGAGTTGTGTTACTAAACTACATCTACAAGACACAACAGTTTTAAAAATATTTCACACAATTTGATCTTTTTTTTATTAAGATTTCTATTAAAAAATATGTGATTTTTTTCAATAGCTCCTAGGTAAATTAATCTAAACACCTAAAATCATTTCTCAATGGTGATACTAATCTTTAACTATGAGACACAGCAGTTTTTAACACATTTCATACAATTTGATCTTTTTTAATAAGATTTTTATCAAAAAATAAGGGATTTTTTTCAATAGCTCCTAGGTAAATGAATCTAAATACCTAAAACCATTTCTCAATGGTGATACTAATCTATCACTATTAGACACAGCAGTTTTTAACACATTTCATACAATTTGATCTTATTTATTAAGATTTTTATCAAAAAATAAGTGATTTTTTTCATTAGCTTCTAGGTAAATGAGTCTAAATACCCAAAACCATTTCTCAATGGTGATACTAATCTATAACTATGAAACACAGCAGTTTTTAACACATTTCATACAATTTGATCTTTTTTATTAATATTTTTATCAAAAAATAAGGGATTTTTTTCATTAGCTTCTAGGTAAATGAGTCTAAATACCCAAAACCATTTCTCTATGGTGGTACTAATCTAGACCAATGAGACACAGCAGTTTTTAACCCATTTCATACAATCAGATCTTTTTTATTAAGATTTTTATCAAAAAATACGGGATTTTTTTCAATAGCTCCTAGGTAAATGAGTGTAAATACCCAAAACCATTTCTCTATGGTGGTACTAATCTATAACTATGAGACACAGCAGTTTTTAACCCATTTCATACAATCTGATCTTTTTTTATTAAGATTTTTATCAAAAATTAAGTGATTTTGACAGACGTAAGACAGAAGATTATATGAACGGACATGAACAAACACGTGTTAATTATATTTTTTGGTGGCACCACTTTGAGAATGTTACTGTGGCCGTACGCAGGACGCAGCTTCAATAATCAGCATTATCTGTCCTCTCCTCACAAAAGAATCCCCGGTGCGCTGAGAGTCCATGTAAATAATGTAATATACGTAGAAACGAGATCTTTTTTCAGGCTTCCCTGGGTGTATAAGTTGAGGGCTTCCAGCTCCCCCGTAATTCAAACCCGGCTCCTGGATGAAAACCCGGACATTTTCATCAATATAGGAAACCCCCCCGGACGCCCCGGACAGACGGTGAAAAGTGGACATGTCCGGGGAAAAGAGGACATTTGGTCACCCTATGATGTTGTTTGCTAGCAAACGGTAAGGGAACACGCAGGCAATCTTGTTTTGAATCAATTGTGGGTGAAAATAAATTGTGACTTTTGAGCCTTGGACAAAGCCACCCCCCATATATATATGAAAACATTTCTCATCGAATTTGCATCAATCTCAGGGGTGCCCCAAACCGCTTGAAAATTCCGGAAATCTGGTAAAAACCGGAANCTTTATCTATTTCATTAAGTCACAGAATGAGCAGTGATGAAGAAGAAAATTAAAAAGCTGTTTGGAAAATTGCTTATTTATTTTATTTGTGAGTCACATTTAGCAGTTGTATAGTGAAATGGAAAATGCCTTTCTGCTAATGCTTAATAATTTTATTTTCTTTACACATATGCTTCCATAGTTGAAAAGTGGATGAACATTAGCCAACATTGTGGAAGTGAGGGTGACAGAGGTGGGTTAATCTGTTCAACATGAGCTAAAAAAAACTGATAAATTTAGATACAGTCACACAAGCCTGCAGTTGGTGGTGTCCTGCCACAACATGACCGATTTGTATAAACTTAGTTACATTGTTTTGTTTTAAGCATCATGTCCTGCTTTTATTGTGATCTGATTTAATTTTCTATGTGTTTTACTGTGATTGCAGAGTGTCACAACAGAGCCAGACAGTGGATGTATCCTGCCAAACAGATGTCCAACTCTGTGAATTGGTGTGTATATTTTAAATAAGTCTGCTAAAAGCCACACTATGTTATTATTTTGGACAGATGCTGCATGGCTCTTTTGACACCTCTGGTCTTAAAGTATTCTATGTACTTGTACCGAGCCTATTTATGAATTAACAAACCACTTAACTATTTTTATTTATTTATTTTTCAGGCAACTATGAAATACCAGAGCATGGCTGTTGACACAAACGACCCTTCTTTCTCAGCCATTTTCATCCACTCCAGTGAGGATTTCAGAGCAGACAAAAGACGTCGTCTGGAGTTAGAAGACTTTTCCAGCATCTCCACTAACCGAGACTCCTCATACAACCCTGCACAATCTGTTACAGCTGGAATAGAGACGGGGACAGGTCAGCTCTGTCCTGGACTGTCCACTGAAGTCCAGCGAGCAGGCTGGGGAGGAGAGGATGTTGTCTAAGCTGATGGATAACACCGTAACCCTACACCCACAGTAGAAGGAGCCCATTCTTACCAGCAGCTGTCAGACTTTAGAACAGTTTAGTTATTGGTTATGTAAGCATCACCTGTTTAACATATTATCTGTTGAATTGCTGTTATTCATTTGCAGTTTGGTTGTAGTTTACTTCACCAGGATCACTCACACACACTCCACACCTGTGTACGTATCTCTTTACACTTTTGTAAATTTAACAAAAATTTCTGTACATACAGAAATTATGTTTGACTGCTACGTACATAGAGCTACTTGGTGTCTTTTTCTATTTTCATTTTGTTGTAAGAGCTGTGTAACACTTGAATTTCTAAATCGTGGGATAATAAAGGTTTATTCTATTCTAGAATCTAGACCGTTATTTGCCAAAGCAAAAATAATTCTGCTTTGCATGTAGGATGTCTTGCCAGGCAGGCAAGTCCAACATCTGCAACATAAGATGTAAAATTCAGTGTTTGAGAGATGCCTACTCAGCCTCAAAGCTTTACAGGGCGCTGAAGAACCTTCAAGTATGGATGATGACGTTTAGAAAGTAGATGATCAGAATCACTTATTGGCCAAAATTGTAAAACAAAAAAGTTGGTTAATATTTCACACAGTCATAACAGTAAACAAAATAACCACATGACAATGGAACAAGATTCTTTTTATTACCGGTAATATAAAAATACAGCAGCAAAAGTAAAACAATATATACAGGGTTCTTACACTTTTTCCACTGACAAATTCAAGCACTTTTCAAGCATTTTCAAGGTAAATTTTCAAACTTTTCAAGCACCACACGGCAAAGACAAAACAATACATTAGGACTCAAGAGGACAGTTTCACCTCACTATCATATGAATTTATTACTGTTATATAATAGGGATCTTATCCGATCACAGGATCGAAAATCAGGCCTGATCACGTGATTTTAAATTATTAGAATCAGGTGAAAAAGATTAGCTATAGCCTTATAAAGCAACTAGCGTGACCTTAAATCATCCTCAGATAGAAATTTTCAAACGAAATGACAATGGCTTAGTATTAATTTTAACCTGTCTGCTTTTAGTTCTAGTCTGTTACCTTAAAACCAAACACGCTGCTCTCCAGTTCACAGCAGCAACTCGGACAAAAACACACAGCCATCTGACACTCAAGATACACTAAAAGACAAAGAGAAACTGTCTACGGACAGCAAAAACACAGCCAAGATAGCCATATATTAATCACACTGGATGACTCTCCGGTTGCAAACTTTGGTCTTTGCAGTCTTCTAGAGCCACGGTATGAGCCGTGTTGTGCAGGGAAGAGCGAGCCTCAACATGGGTGCAGTCATAGTAATGCTCATCGCAAAACACAGCCACATACTATTTAAACAATTTGAATTATGAGCAATGAGGCTATTATCAAACATATTCCTATTATTAACACATTTCTTATCAATGTTCTTCCTGACAGAGTGATGTTTTTGGCAGCTAATCTGAGGAAATGACATGAAAACAGGAAGTTGAGGCCTGTTAAAAGACAAATTTCTGTTACTGTTTGGTTTCAGACAAATAAAGTATTCTATTATATTCCAAGTTACAAATAAATAAATCTGAAAGGACAACTTGGATGTTTTCTACTTTCTTCTTATTAACTGAATGCATTGCTGATTTGTTGGATTGGGACTTGGTATCGAAATCCTATGACACGGATCGGGGGCAAAAAAATCCTCCTACTTTTGCAGCTCTTATAGAAGCTATTTTTAAAATCCTGCTCCTGCTAAATTTCTGACTATTACCACCCATTACTGAAATATCTGATCACAACCCTCCCTCCATCTGTAGACCCATTAACTGATTAAAATAAATAATTATACTTGATGAACAAATAGGCTTTAGGCACTGTATTTCTGCTAGTAAAAATATCTGTTGATATATTTAGTTTCAATTGTGACTAGTAAGAATATGATCTGGAATAGGATTAATTATATTGTCGCTATGTAAAATAGGAATTACTAGCAGGTGTGGCTGTTGATTAAATGATAAAATGGCTTGCCACGTGAACTAGGGTCTGCTTTCGCAGCCAAACAACATGGCCCATGCTTTGGCTCACAAATAGATGCCATGAACGACGAGGTGCTTCATTAAATTACTGGTATTTACATGTTTAGTGACAAATCTGAACACACGTGTTACAGTTAGCTCTGCTGCTGTTTACTTTCCCCAGATGCAGTCAAAATTTTGATTTTTTTTTTCGGTATTTTATTAGTTCGTGAACTCGGAGGTGTTTTGTGAATGAGAGTAGCCGACGTCTGACGTGACCTGCAGCAGCGGGAGGAATGGGGCTTTGTGGTTCATAACAGACTTTTTAGCACCGAAAAAGATATTTCTTACCGTTTTTTCGGTACCCTGCTCTACTCCAGTCTTGATTTCATAACTAATTATCACAGAAGGAGCCGCTGGATCCCAGACCCAAAGCAGGGCTCTCACACACGCGACTAGCATTTAAAGTCTCATCGGTAAAGTAGGTCTGCTTCATAGCAAAGCCAGCGCACACCGCCGGTCCAGCGGCTGGTCTTTATCGTAGGAGGAGCCTGCTGCTAACAGACCAGTGTGATAGAAAGGAGCGGACCCTCTGAGAGCAGCCGCAGCCGTCTTTACTAAAGGCGAAATTATCGCTCTCTAGTTTTTAACGTTAACAAAAATAACAAATTGAGTTTTTTCATCAAACTAACTTGGGTGATCTTATATACAAAACTGTGCAGTTTGTTTTTCAAGCATTTTCCAGGACTCAATACAGAAATCAAGCACTTTCCATACCTTGAAAACACGTTATTGAAATTCAAGCATTTTCAAGGATTTCAAGCACCCGTACGAACCCTGTATATAGGTAAATGAAATGTCTGTTTCACACCTGCTGAAGGAGGTCGTCAGCCAGCTGGGAGGTCAACAACGAGCTGGAGGATGGTGTTTTTGGTGACAGCATGTGACAAATAAACCTTTTGAATCTGCTCTTCACTCATATTGTCCATGAACCCTCAGCCGTACGTGGAAGCAGTGAAGGCAGCTCTGTAGACATCTTGCTGGTTGAAAGCCCAGATGGTCAGTCCTGCTAAACCTGGTTCATTCTAGGAACCTGCAGACAGAAAGATGTAGTCATCTGTTACATTCCATTAACTAGAGACAGATCCCAAGGAGCCTCACTGCACCAGACTTTTACTTTTAAATTAATTTGTGAAGGAGTAACAATCTTAGTGCTCCCTGTTTGACCTTTGACCTTATCTGTGTTTCTTCTCGACATCAAACATTCTCCCCCTCCATTGGCATGAGTTCACATTTATAGCAAGAACACCTGAGGGATGAAGATATAAGGTCACACATTACTGCAGATAAATAATTCCTACTAATGCATCATAATCTCCGTGTCGTGGCTGATTTAAAAACTGCAACTTTGGTGTTAGAGATGAACTGGAGAGGTAGCTAGCAGTTTTCCTGTTGCTGTAAAGATTAATTAGCGTTGGACAGAGAATAGTTCGGTTCACGGAAGTATTCCGGTGAAAAAAAATCAATATTTATTGATGCACAAAATAGTAACAGAAGTAGCGCTGTGAAATACGTGTGTAACATCCTGGTAAAATACTGTTTCTATGACAAAATAATTTACAAACTTAATCTAACATCTACATGGATGCATGATGTTGCTAACTAACTAACGCTAATATAGTTAGCTTCTTGACTAAACTTACCACTCTGATACAGTCTATTCCAGTCTCTGGCGAACTGCTGGTTGCTTCTCAGCATCTAGACTTTCTTCTGAGTCGGGATCAAATATAAAAGGTTGAATACCAGATGAATCCATATCTGTAACAAGAGGTTAGGAAGATACAAGCTGCTACCAGCTGCTACCAGCTGCTAGCGCTACTACAGGCTAACAACGGAGACGTAGCTTCGGGGAGAAAAAAAAGGGAGTTTCTGGGTGTGCGGCCTTGAACCAATCAGGAAGCAGCTCATTACCATATTCATGTCCTGGCCGAGAAGGAGAGGGAAAGAGGGGGAATCAGGGCATTTCAAAGCAGGTCAGATTTGGGAGATTAGAAAAGCCTGTATCAGGGCTCCTGGGACAGACGAAAGCCAAAAGAAAATTTCTTATGCTTTTTAGAGGCTCAAAGCTGTTTTAGATTGTTGATAAACTGTATTCTAGTTCCCCTTTAAAGGAGCACTTGGTAGTTTTGGCTTGTTTTTAGCACCCCCTAGTGTTTGTTAGTGAAAGCAAAAGTGAAACTTATCTCCTCGCTGTGCGTTCGTCTTTTTAACACCTTAATCTAACTGCTGAAATGTCTCCTCAGCCTTCATTAGTGTCTACAGGAGCGGTTCATCACTAAATCAAACAAATCAGCTGTGTTCATGATCTAAAACATGCAGGAAACATGCTAGAAGCAGACTTCAGCGCCAGGCATGTCAGCTCCTTTTTCAAGTCCAGCAGGGACCGGACCACCACTCTGAAGTTGCAAGTGCAGTATTCTGGCCACAGAGGGCGATGGGGATCTGAGTGACATTTCATTCACCCTGTAAAAGGTCATTTTAGCACATACTGGCTCAAGAAAATGATTTAAAAATATGAAAAAGTTGCATAGTATGCCTTTAATATTCTGAGATTTACTCACTCTGGCCTCTTCATCGCTGAAAGGCTGAAGGAAACGGAGACACTCTGAGTAGTTGGTCCATGTTTTGTTCCAGTTCTCCACAAAGACCCAGGACCCGTTGACATCACACTTCCTGTAAGCATGCCCTGCAAAAATGAGTTCGGACATTTAAGATTGACATTTTGAAATATCTTTCTTGCTACTAGCAATAAACTCCATATTTGCTTTTGTATGCCTGAGTCAGGCAGTGTGCAATCTTAACAGAAAATACTGCATCTTAATATAATTCATGACATAAAGCTGGTTTTGTGCAGAATGCAAGAAGGTCCTAATGATTACCCTTAATTATAAATGTGCAATCACTGTACAAAGTAAGCAAGAAAATCAAAAAGCTGACTAAAACGAGATATTCTGTGATGATTAGCAAAAACGAAGGAAGCGTGACTAAAAAACAATCACATCTTGCAAACCAAAGCTGCAGCTACGAGCTTTTAATCAGGTAATCAAACATGAAAATCTATTTTTAAAAGAGGGGATTTTATCAACCCAACTCCACTAAGCACATCAGTAATGGTTTTAGAGAAGAAACTCCTGCTGCTCCTCAGAGTCAAAAATTATAAAACCATCTTCAAACTATCTGGAGTGACTGAGAATAAAATGTTCACAATCGAAAAACATTCAAGACATTTGCCAATATTCCCATGAGAGGGTGTCTCAGAAAGTTTGCCTCGAGGTCAAATCGTTCAATTCTCAGAGAAGCTGGAAGGAACCCAAAGAGCATCGAGTCGCTGTCGGAGAGCTAAATGTTAATGTTTGTGACGGTGAAGTCACAGCTTGTGCAGTCAGCTGGAGGCTTGTTTGGAAGAGTTTCCAGGAGGAAGAATTTTCTCGTTAAAGGAAACATGATGGTGCAGAACGTGAACCTGAGTTTGATGCTCCTTTTTGTAAAAGCTCAAAAACCGGATTAGCCTCAGTTTCAGCAGCAAACTAGAGTTTAAAGCAGGAGGTGGACCCTGCAGCACCATAGATATGTTGTCTCTTAGCTGACTCTGTGCCAGCAGGCTGCTGCTGAGTTGAGAGACAAGCTGATGCTGCCTTTGTTTAGTCAGAGTCCCTTAAGGGAAGCTTAAAAGGGTTGTGTCTGAAATGTTCATAAAACAAAGTTACAAACTGATAATTATTTCTGTTTGGTGGGATTTTAAGGATTTAAATGATAAAGTAGGCTTTGCTTTTTATAGAGACAGAAATCATCCCAAAAAAGTCATTTACATATGAGTATTTAAGAAAAAGTGGAAAATGTATTAAATAAATTGTTAGTAAATGCATGCATATCTATTTAAATTAGGGGTAGACCGATATATCAGTCGGCCGATATTTACCGTTTATTATACATCGGTATCGACCGATGTTTGTCCTTAGTAAAGCCGATTTTTAGTCAGGCACATCCTCAGGCAGCCTGGTGCTGTTGCAGAATTTAATTTAAATGTATTTTTACGTTCACTAATAACATCTGCATAATAAATACTCTAAATCAAACCAGCTGTGCGGAGTTTTCCCCTTTCAGGAATTATGTATGATTTTTCAGAAATCCGTAAAAGTGATTGTCTTATCATGTAGTGTGGTATAATGTAAGCAATACGTCTTTTTTTTTTTTACTAAGCCCGCCCCTTGCCCCGTAAAACTCTGTGCAATAGGAAACTGAGCGCTGACCAGAACTAACCAATAGCGTTAGACTACCGCTTACGTGCTTCAAATTTAAGGAAGTACCTCGGCTGATGCAGAGTTGATGAACGTTTCACGGACAAGTAAGTCTTTAAAATATAAATATATGAAAACACAACATGACATGAGAATAATAATTGTAAAACAACGTGTTTTAGCTCTGTTTGTCGACTACAGAAGCACAAGAAACGTGCAGTCGCCATCTTAAATTACAGAGTCGAACGACTCTTGGTGTGATACGCTTGTCAGCCACTAGATGGTGCCATCAGATAAAAGAAATACTCCGGACAGCCGCTTTTTAACTTTATTTAGGTGTCTGACTTTAACACTGAGACATGCACAAAGTTAAGATTTAACAGTTGGTTAAATTCAGAGTTCAAAAACTGATTCAGATTCAGAAATTTTGTGCATCAACTGATGTTTTTAGTGACATTTTAGCATGAAAATATGGTGGAAATGTCTAGATATCGGCTATAAAAATCGGCAGTAAATATCAGCTATCGGCTGACCACGTCTCCTACATATCAGCATCGGTATCAACAATAGAAAAACTAACATCAGTCAACCTCTAATTTAAATGTATCCATATAGTTTTGTAAAATTGAAAATAATAAAACAAATCAAAAATGTATGAAACAATAATTATTTTTGTTCAAATTCATATTCTCCGCATCACCCCAACATTTCAGTTCAGAAATCATCTCTACATTCACAGTCGCAAGCTGGCTCTTATTGTTTAGCGATGGTGGACGAGAAAAAGAGGAACGTCTAACCTTTATGATTGAAGTCGTAGATGTAAGACGGGCAAGGAACCTTTGTAACCTGACCAGGTGAGCCTTGGGGCCAACAAATAAGACCGTCCCACTCAGGAGGGCACATCTCATCTACAGCAGAAAAAAGAAGAAATCAAAATAGAAACAAACTCAGATGAATCGTGTTGACTGTGAAGGCTGTTGGACAGAAAAAGCTCAGTCGATCCTCAAAAAAGAACATGTCACACTTGGCAGTTTTGGCTTGATTTTAGCACCCCCTAGAGTCCATAAGCAAAAGCAAAAGTGAAACATATCTCCTCGCTGTGCGTTCATCTTTTTAACACCTTAATCTAACTGCTGAAATGTCTCCTCAGCCTTCATTAGTGTCTACAGGAGCGGTTCATCACTAAATCAAACAAATCAGCTGTGTTCATGATCTAAAACATGCAGGAAACATGCTGGAAGCAGACTGCAGCACCAGGCATGTCAGCTCCACTTTACTAAGTCCAACAGGGACCGAACCGTTGTTGCAAATGCGGTATTCTGGCCACAGAGGGCGGTGGGGGTCTGAGTGACATTTTCATTAACCTGTAAAGGGTCATTTTAGCACAAACTGGCTCAAGAACATGATTTAAAAATATGAAAATATTGCATAGTATGGCTTTAAAAGAAGTTCAGTCTGTGGCCAAAAACTCAATGACAGACGAGGAGTCATCACCTATAATAGCGTGAATATCTACGTCCTATTATAGTCTTTTAGATCATTAAAATAAATTGTATTGGAAAAATAAATAAAAAATGTGCTTTTCTGATCCTTTTTTGTAAAGGGCACATTTTCTCGCGAGATCACACTCGATATTTCGACTGTGCCGGACGCACGCAGGACTGAGGAGTGCGTTGATTGGTGGAAGGAAGCAGGAAGCAGCTTCAGCATCTTGTTCCAAAATAACAAAAGGTATAACTGAACCCGACCTGGCAGTGACCTACGGGATCTAACCGTGTATGTACGAGCCCTCGCCTCGTGCGTAATGGCGCCCTCGCTTGTTGTTGAGTTGGGACAAAGCAAGCTAACAGCCAGGCATCGGCTCTTATGCTGTTGTGAAGATGGAATACACAAACTGATCGGAGTTTTGTCTCCCATAACACGGATTATAACATGAGTCGTCAACGGTAAGACATAATTTATGCATTTCACGTTATGAAATGAGCTTTGTTGTGCTGGTTTGTTCGCTGCTGGTTCATATTTGTTTATATTCGACCTTTGTGTCGGCATATAGGCTAATCTCGTTTTGGAGTGCGCGTGCTCGTGGGGTGCATGTGAGCTGGTTGAAGAAGGCAAGATTAAATAAACACTTGAATGTTAAATATCGGCTTCTCAGCCTGTGAAAGATCATTAGGAAGCCATTATAGACATGTTTTCAAGTGGAAAAGTGAAGATTTCAGGTGATGACTCCTTTAAGAATAATTTAATGAAATGCTCTTAAAAAAAAAACTCTAACTCATTCAGTTAAAAATATTTAAAACAAAATTAGTCTATAAAAGATGAAAATGTTCTTTTATTCTAAGAGCATCTCGTCCACCCAGTGAGTCATGATGGTAGAAGCATCAGGAGGAAGTTTGTCTTTAGCGGAGCCGGCCCGGGTAATTGGCCAGAACCGAAGGTGAAGCTATAAACAGAAACTGTGAGTCTTGAAAACAATTAAGTCCCCAATGAACACACATCTGAGAGTTGGTTAAAGTTGACTAAATTACATTTCTTACAATGATCTAATCAAGGGCCAGACCTCCCTCTAATTAAGAATTTGACTAAATTGTTTTGTACTTTCACAGAAAGTACCCAAATTAAAAGAAACAGAGCAGGTTTCCTTTAAAGAACATTTAAAAATCCCAGTGGCTAAATGTGACGGATGTAAAAAAGGATACCCCAGGAGAGCAAAAGCTGGGATTGTTCTGCAAAGAAGCTGCAAAATTAAATAGTTCTCCAATAAATTTTCAGGTTTTTGACACTTTTTTTGTAAATCTCATTCTACGTTTAATTAAAAGTTTTGAACTTGCATCATAGCTGTTGGTGTGTTTGGTAATTAGTAGATAAAACAATATCATAAAAGATTTTTAGTTCATTTTAATTGCATACTACACTGCCATAAAAGACAATATATGCCACAATCCAGGTTACATGATCTAAAAACCAAAAATACTGGTAGATTTGGTCAGAATTGTTTAGAAAACTGGATTTGAAATGCTGAAATTAAGAAATATGTGGAGGCGAGAATTATCAAGAAATCACAAATATGACTTTACAGGAGACATATTATGCAAATCTCACATTTTGCATCATTTTGTGCTGTCATGTGGGTCATTACTGCCTCCATAAACACTCCAAATGTGAAAAAAACATCCATTCATTTTCTGTTAGTGTTAAGTTTTAGGAATTATTTGCCTAAAACAAGCTGTTTCAAAAAGTCCTAAGCACAGAACCACTTCTCACATGCTGGAGGAGGAGCACCAGCTCTACTTTGAGCCCCACCTAGATATCAGAGCTTCTCAGCATAAAGCAGCCTGAGTGGGTGCTGGGTGGGCGTGGCCAGCTCCAGCTTTTATTTTTAAAGCGACAGAGCCCTGAAACGACTCATTCTGGAAGGTACTTAAATTTTCAAGAATAAAACTGCTGAAATCACTTTATGTGAGAGGAAATTTGTGAAAAAACTTCATAAACATGTTTTGCATCAACCATAGAACTATTAGAACTTAAGATAAAAAGTTCTTTTTTATTTTCTGATCATCTCTAAATAACTAAATATTTCTTCCACCAGAATAATAAACATGAAACTGCTCTTATTCCAGATGTGTAACTGTAAAACTACCTGTGGATGCTGGTTCCATACTGGACAGGTTCTGGTAGCACTGCATTTTGACTTCATACAGGATGAACATCTGCTCCTGAGCAGAGAGTGGACCGTCGAACCCCATCTGTGGAGCACAGTGAACAAAGATCAGATCTGTCATCCTGTGTCCACGCAGTATGTGAATAAATTATCCTCTGCCTGAAATTTTCACAACATCTAGGCCAACTAAACACCCACCATCTGCTCTGTGCAGATGTTGGGCAGGAAACGTGGGAAAAGGCTTGACCACAGAGTTCATGTCAGAAAGAAGTTAGAAACATTTTACTTTGAAATTTTCATTCAAGTACCAGTTGTGGCTCAGATGGTAATGAGATTGTAACATTCTCACACGATGACTTATTGCATTACCCAAAGTGGCTTGTTAACACAAGTCTGAAATTGCTTTAACAATTAAACTGCCTTCATTGTCTCTGACCTCTAAAGTTATTTTCATATGTTTATTGTTGCCTTACAGATTTTGAAACTTGAGATCTACTTTGGAAGTGTGCTGTTTGATGCAGAAATGTCACCTGGAGTGATTTGGAAATGAGGGAGTGAGGGAGTCATGTATGCCGATGGACTTGGCCGCCCTGAGCCGGGGACCAGGCCATGGGCCAGGTGGAGAATTGGAACAACAGAACAAAAACACACCAGCTCCCTGTTAGAAGGAAACCACTGAAGGATGCAAACCTGGAAGCCCCCAAACCCCGTGTACCATCACTGCTGTAAGTGTCAGGAACTGGCTGAGGACTGGATGATAGCTGACAGAACTGGAACTGACAGACTGGACTGGAAAGCTCTGGATGGTTCGTCTGGAACGGTCGGAATGTTCCCTGGCACGAAACGCTGACTGAGGCCCAATCCCAATACTCGCACTGCGCCCTACACCCTTCTGTGAAGTGCACTTAGAGGAGGTGTAAGTAAGTAAGGCTTCGAGTGCATAGTACACAAGTGTGCTGAATTGGGACAGGGAGCATTGCGTCATCAACCGTGACGCATGCCGGACTGCCGGTTGCTGTTTGTGCTACTTTTTTAAAAAACTTTATTGACAACGTTCAAACAAACAAAATGTGCATTCATTACTGTCCACATTAAATCTTAGTCTAAAACATCCAGAGCATGAATAAATATCATTAACCGTCCTAAAATGAACTTCTTTCATTTGAAAATACAGATTTTCAGAAAATGCACTTAGACATTGCTCCGCCTTCTTCTCAAACTTCCCACGCAGCAATGGATTCTGGGTAATAACCTTTCCCAAAGTCCACATCCATGCGGACTTGGGCGAAGTGCGGATTAAGGATGCAAAAGGGGCGTGGTCACCTTCCGCACTTGAGAATCGGGACACCCTACGCACTCTCACACCTGGCCAGGAATGCGCAATTGAAGGGTGCGAGTGCAAGTATTGGGATTGGGCCTGAGCTCCAAGCAACAATCCCCACTTCCTCATATAGTCCCGCGATGGTGACGTGGACAGGAAGTCCAGTGCGGGACATGATGGGTAGTGGAGTACTGAGGCTGGTTAGGTCTGAGGGGAGTGACTAGTTAAAGTTAAAGTCCCAAGTATTCATCACACACTGGTGAAATTACATCTCCGCATTTGACCCATCTCCATGGTGGGGAGCGGTGAGCTGCAGCTTTGGCTGCGCTTGGGAACTATTTGGTGGTTTAACCCCCCAATCCAACCCCTTAATGCTGAGTGTCAAGCGAGGAGGTATCGGGTCCCATTTTTTCAAAGTCTTTGGTATGACCCAACCGGGAGTCGAACCCCGATCTCCCAGTCCCAGGGCGGACACTCTACCACTAGACCACCGGAGCAGGGGTAAGTCTGGGTCTGAGGTGAAGGAGTTCTGGGGAGATTAGAAGTGAGGTGGTCGAGGAGCCTGGATCGTGCCAGTAAGGCCAGCTAGGGGAAAAGCAACACCAGCACCCAAGGGCCCACTCTAATACACAGTGAGGAGTCATTAAACATGGGGAAAAGGACAAACCCTCCCTGATCAACCACAGTGTTTCTGTACATTTTGGAAAACAATTACAGTCACTCTGATTTTATGGTGTCCCTCAGGGATCCATGTTGGGGTCCACTACTTTTTAATTTGAAAAGGAGTATTTCCATTGTAGCAACTTCAGAGTAATTTCTGGGAGAGGGAAATTGAACAGAAACAGATACGATGGCTCGGTCCTCTCAGCTGTTGTGTCTTCATACAAATTCAGCCCTTTCAGGACTTTGCACAGATGTCAGCATATCACGACTGCTTCGGCAGTGAGTGATGTCACTGATCAACACCAAAAAGTGTCCACAGTAACATTAAATGTTTTATTCTGCCGAAGAATAGCAATTAAGTCCATTTGGGTGACGGCTACCTCAAACAGGGTGTTTCTGTTTTTATCAAACCTCCAAAACATTTTAACTTTTCTTTTTATTGATTAAAAATCCTTTAAACCTGAACTGTTTTGGTGCTTTTGGAAAAAGAAGCTAACATCATAATTCTACAATTCCTAACAATTCTCATATAGTGCCAGGATGACTTCATATCACTTAACAGTAAAACTTTATTGATTTTGTTTTGTTTTAATCAATAAAGACTTTCTTCTATCCAGGAAAATATTTGGCAGACCCAAGTAACCCCTCGCTCTAAAATGTGCTTTGTTAGGTTTAGAAACGCATAAATCTGACCTCTCATATTCTTTCCTTCTGCAATCAATTTTCTTTTTAACAGGGTCACAAAATATGAAAAAAGTAACATTTGCAGAGGAGTCACTTTTCATCCTGTCTCTCAAAACTTTACTGTCTTTCTAAACCTCTGACAGAGATATTTTATAACAGTTAAGTTGGAAAATATGTGAACATAAACATGTTGGCAAAAGATAATTTTACCATAATGAGAAATCTTAGTGAACATGAAAAAATCTACTAACCAGAGTTATGTTGCAGAATGCATTTAGTTAAAACAACTGTTATATAAGCTATTTGATCTTCCAAACATTACATTTTTAATTGCAACGTATTGCTGCCGCATCTTTTCTACCAACGTTCAAACCAGCAACATAATTAAATCTCATTCAGGAAAAAAACTCAACACATTATCACATCTGACTCAGAGATTTATTGTTGTGACTTTTTATTCAGAACTGAGCAGGATACTTCATTCATGACACCAAAATGTCAAACTGCTACTGAACGTACAAAACAGGATGCATGAAGGGGTTTAATATTCACCCCAGGGGGACCATAAATGTCACTGCAAAATTTTATGGCAATCTGTCCAGAAAGTGTTGGACTATTTGACTCGAAGTGAAATGGAGACACAGTTGTAGGAGTCTGGGAGCATCTTTATGAATGCTTTGTATTTTACTTTAGGGACTGTCTTTTGATAAATTATCATTAGAAATGCTGTTTTGCTGTTGGGACACTGCAGCATCGTTAAGACTGCCTCACTTTGATTTTAAATGCACAGAAAACATCTCTTTTACCTCAAAACCAAAAAATAATAATAATCAAACATTTTTATTTCCATTCATAAAACGTAAAGTTGGCGAGAAGAGAGGAAGATTACTTTTAAAACAGTTCAGTCAGAGCTTTGGCAGGAATCTCTCTGGCCTTTATTAAATCACGATTCAAAGTTAAAGCAGCTCAACTTCTTTAAATTTGCAGCTTTCAACATTCTGCGCAGCGGTGAAGCCAGAAAATTCCTATCAGGATGGAAAAGTGGAGGATTTTTTTTCTTTAGTGTGGGATGGGAACTGTCTCTTATGCATCGCTGCAGCATGTGCCTTTAAATTTTGGTCACTCTCATTTATAAATGCACTCATGACCCCCATGCAGCGCTACAGTAGATCAAATAATCAGAAGCAGTAGCTAATGTTCAGCTTTTTAATTTGCTCATTAAAGCGGTTTACTTTTCTCTAATGAATCTTTATTTGTGCGTTTTGATTGTAAAATCTGCACGAGTGTCGCTGGCAATTTAGAAAATGTAGCATCACAAAATGCCCTTGATTATTTATTCAATTAAGGGTTTCAAATCAGCTCGCTCACGGCCTGGTTTTGGGTGTTTACAGACAGAAGATGAGACTCGTGGCGACGCATTTCTGCATCGACCCCTGTGGGCAGACTTTGATGCACTTTGATGAAATCAAAAGTAGAGCAGAGGATGCCAGTGGTTCTGCTGGGGATAACATCAGGTTTAGAGTCAAAAGTACAACATCTAAAGGTCTTTACAGCATTTTGAACCTTTTTTTGACCCAAACTTGTCACATGATGGCTGGTCAGCTGGGTAATGGCATCTAAATGACTGATTCTGGGTCATTTGCAAGCATCACCTGTCTCTTATTTGCATACAAAGCATCCCATTCTTCAAACAGAGGAGGTGCATTAGTGCATTTAGCATCAGCTACACACACACACTTCTGTTCTGGGCTCAGAGGCATATAAGCATCGGATCAACACCAACCCTCTATTAAAAATAAAGATTTTATTTCTGAAACCTCAAGAGTGAAGTTGCAGGGGTCCCAGGAACACTTTAATTAGTCATGTTTCTGGTAAATTCCAACCAGTTTGATGCATTTACTTTCGTTTCTCATAATGAATTGGTTAGTTTGCAAAGCGAGGACTCGGCAGACCCCATCATCTCGCCTGTCTTCCTGCTGGTACCCCTCCAGGAGGTGGACCCAAGTGATGGTGGCGTGGTTCCTTTGATCCGAGCCACTAGGAACCAACACTGAGTCATCAGAAACTCACAGAGCAGAGCTGAGTAAGACCTTATAGAGGCAGACTGGACAACACAGCATCAGACTGCACATTATGATGGCGATTCCTATAATCCATCAAGTCACCAACAGTTGTAAGATTCCAGGGTGATTAAGTTTTATTGTTGCATTTTCCATTAGCTGAGTTTGATAGAATTTGAAATGTTTGCAACAGCATCATTAATTGATTAATTTTACCATCAGATGCTTAACTTTGGGTTCAGGTTCAGGGTCTGAAGCAGCTTTATTCATATCAGAGAACGTCAGTATGTTTGCTTTGTCTTGTGTTTTCTGACTTATTCATATTCTCTGTTGACTGAAGCTACCAAGTGTCATTCTGCTTCTGTTCTACTCTTGTTTTTATTGTCTAGTCCTATTTGATGTTTATTTGATCTGTTTTATTCTCCTTGTTTGGTTCCTTTTATGTCGTGTCATAAATTACAGAAATATGCACTGAATGGAGGTTGCATGGAGCTGTGTGTCACCATCTCTTTTATGCACGTCAGTAAAAATTACACTTTTAGATGATCACAGCAGTATCATTAATAGTTCCATAACATATATTATTCCTGTTTATGGTGTTTAAAACATAGCTATTAAGTACTTTTTTGTGATTTCAATAAAATGAAGGATAGATGTGTCATGAATATATGTTTCTTACAGGTTTCACCCTTTATTTCCACACCAGGAAAAAAAAAACTATGAAAAAATGTGATTGTTTTGCATTTTTTATTTAACTGCAAAGTTATGCCATGATGTAAAATAATATTAACAACAAAACAGCAATATTATTATTAAAGGAACACTTGGCAGTTTTGACTTGTTTTTAGCACCCCCTAGTGTTCGTTGGCAAAAGCGAAAGTGAAACTTATCTCCTCGCTGTGCGTTCATCTTTTTAACACCTTAATCTAACAGCTGAAATGTCTCCTCAGCCTTCATTAGTGTCTACAGGAGCGGTTCATCACTAAATCAAACAAATCAGCTGTGTTCATGATCTAAAACATGCAGGAAACATGCTGGAAGCAGACTGCAGCTCCAGGTATGTCAGCTCCACTTTACTAAGTCCAGCAGGGCGCGGACCGCCACTCTGAAGTTGCAAGTGTGGTATTCTGGCCACAGAGGGTGGTGGGGGTCTGAGTGAAGGTTGGTCTATGCTTGACGCGTCCGCGAGATCCACACGGCTCCGCGCCGCCAAATTACGTCATTTTAGCAACCACGCCCCTCCGCATGTCGTCCGCGCGGCCCAAAGTTTCCGCACCACGCACCTAGGAAATTTTCTAATTACGCGGACTGGCAAGAACTTGTACTGGCGGAGGTTCGTAAATACAAACATCTCTATGATTCGGGCCATGAAGATCACCATGATCAAAATATTGTTATTAATTTGTGGAGATAAATTGCTGTCACACTCGGAAAAGACGAGGAAGCAGTAAAAAAATGTAAAACAACAGTGATTTCTACTTCTACTATGATGTAGTGTTGGATGAGAATATTGGCTCACAGCGGAGACAAGCCGCAGAAGGTAGGAACTGGGAAGGAACCATAAACGCTGCAAGTTCCGACGTGCGTTCCATCCGCATGGCTCATTTCCGCGCGGAATGTACATGCGTCAAGCATAAACCGAGCTTGACATTTCATTAACCCTGTAAAGGGTCATTTTAGCACATACTGGCTCAAGAAAATGATTTAAAAATATAACAATTTGCATAATATGGCTTTAAGGTAATAATGTTAACCTGTACGTTCCTACACATTCATGTTTTTAGCAATTGTTTTAGTTCATTCTTATTTGTTTCTGTTAAATAAAATTCATAATTCAATAGGATTCAGATGAAATGTGCAGAACTGCTTTTTTATTGAATCACTGAAAAATACGAGATTTGTTCTCCAAGCATTTATCATTTTATTGCATGACATCATTGATAATGTAGTGGATTGTTGTGATTCATCATTTCCCATATGTGCTTGTGCAAAAGCAGGATTAATCTCCTGCCCACTAAATCCAACCCATTTGTAAACAACACTTCCCTCTCCGACTCCTCGCTGGTCAGTGACTAAGCCAGCAAATCCAGTGATTCATGTCAGGATTTCACTCATCTGACACTTCATTTACATTCCTCAGGTGTCCTTACATTTTCTGTTAAGCTCACCGCTCTTCCAAATAAATCAGACAGGTGTTCTTATCTCTGTGCCTCACAAAAACTCTTGGTTTGACTCTTTTAGGAGCAGTAAATAAGAATTTTTATGAAGAAATGGGCTTGAATTTGTAGATTTTGAGGCAAAATGAAGCTGAATGATGATGAAGACCTAAATGTTGGTCAGACATTTACAGAGACTGTAGTGGCAGATTATGTCACCATAAATGGCTTCACAAAATCAATGAGTCATAATTCTGATCCTGGGTGTTGAGTCTAACATCTGAAGGAGGATCAAACATCAGTAACAATCCACACAGTAAGGTCTGGAATAATAATAATAATAATAATAATAATAATAATAATAATAATAATAATAATAATAATGCCAAAAAACGTACGAAAGCAGAATAAAAATAATAATAATGATAATAATAACGTCAGGGGGTGTTTTATCTTTCCTTACCTGTGCGTCAATCCAAGACCAATAAAACAAGTTTAATATCCACAAAACAAAGTTCATAGTTCGTCGGTTCATCACTCCAGAGTCAGAATAACCAGACCAGCAGCGGTCAGTTTAATCCTCTCCTATTTCTGCGCATCCTTGTTTGGAATATTCACCAAATTAGAAACTTTCGTCTCGAGTTGCAAATCAAAAATCCCAAATTCCTCCAACGCGAAGAGAAAAATAAAAAAGATTCCAGAACCGACTCCCTTTGAGCGCCACTCACGAGCTTTCCATCGCTGCAGCGGCGGAGGACGCAACCCCGGACTGGCACCGTTAACCCGGCGGTGTGTGGGACGCGGTGGGAGCGCAAAATGCGCACGAGCTGAAGCGACTCGCTTCACTATCAGGAGCCATCGGACTGTTGGATACCCGAGTCACCTCATTATGGAAGCTCTCTCCTCTCTAGAGTAGCTGATCCTCTGCAGCCTCACTGGTCCAGCGGGGATGCTGCTACAGTCTGCATCACCTGGACTATGTTAACTGGCTGCACCTGAGAGCGCAGAGTAAACGCTTCTGGGTGAGGATTGAGACAGATCGCCTCTGGGCTGCTGCCTGATTGGTTGTGCTGCTTGGTACCAAGGAGCATCAGTGTCACTGCCACGAGAAAAAAGTGTCGAATATGGTCGGAAAATTTGTTTCCTCGTTATAAAAACAATATTACCAACATTAAATAGCAAGTTAAAGAAATAGTTTCATGAACAAAGTCCAAAAGAAGACAGGTTTTAAGACATGAAGATAAAAATGAGTCATTTTGAAGTGTATTCAGAAAAAATAACTTCCTGTAATCTTTCACAATAAGAGCCTCAAGCATTCACGTGCAACACACAGCCCATTCAATAATATGCCTTGTTTTTTTTAGTTTACTTTATAAAAACAAAAGCATGTAAAGATGTGTAAAGTATGGAAGCCCATTCCTGCCACTCAGATAAAAAATATTATCTCATAATTATGACTTAGCTATCCCATTATAATGAGATCCTATCTCATAATTCTCATAATTCATAATAATGAGATAGTAAATCATAATTATGAGATAATTATTTTTGAGTGGCTGGAACGGGCTTCCATATAAAGATAACCTTTCCTGTTTTTGTTTTTTTTACTATTTGACTTTTTCTGGAAATGGTATTTCGTCCGTTTTATGAGACTTGTCACTAGACACGTCAACTTTTTATCTTGACATTATTTTGAAAAAGAAAGTTTGAAACTAAAATGTAACACTTTTCATTTCAATTGAATTCAATTTTTTTATATAAAGCACCTTCCACAACCTTATCGGAAGCCCAAGGTGCTGAACGCCATCATAAAAAACATCACAAGAACAAAATAAAGATCATAAAACAGTAAAAACAAGAGATAAAGGCAATTATAAAAGACAGTAAAATAATAAAAGATGAGGATGGTCAACTAAAACAAGAGACAAGACTAAGAACAAAGACATTAAAGCATCAAGCCAGAGTCAAGAACCCTAATGCGGAAAGGCTACCAAATAAAAGTGAGTCTTCAAGCGAGACTTAAAGACTTGAAGAGATGGCGCCTGACTAATGCTCAATGGCAACTGGTTCCACAGAACTGGGGCCAAAACCGAGAATACACGATCCCCCCTTGATCGGTATTTCGACCGGGGGACTACCAACAGCTACTGCTCAGGTGAGCGAAGAGACCGAGAGGGGACATGCAGAAATGTAAGGGGGAGCACTGCCCTGAAGAGCCTTGAACATAAAAAGCAGGATCTTAAATTTTGCTCGTTACTGCAAAATTTTTCTCCAATTTTTATATTTTATATATTTATTTATTCTTAGATATGGCACCAATGTTCCTTACCAAACATCACCAAGGGTGATTCCTCTATTTCCACTTTGTGTGCACCAGCATCTTCTCTCATCTCCTCACGGTAAACTTGAACATCAACATCTGTTTTAACGAGCATTTTTCACATGTGCGTTTCAGTCTGATGCAACTGAAAATAGCCCAACTTTGACATAATAATGATCGGATAATAAGAATATGAAAGTAAAACAGTTTATTGGATCATTGACGCCTCCTCCTGATGGTTCTGAGCTCCAGGTGTAGAAGACAATGCCAGTAACACACACGCTGACCACCTTTATTCGACTGAGTGGTAAAACCTGGTAGTAAAACATCAAAACAAATGAAGGGTTTTAAACAAGACCAGTGAAATCTTCTGCTCACACTCCAGACTGATTATGTCTGGGAAGACGGCTCGGATAACGACTCCTCCCTTCCTCTTCACTCATGATCCAGTTGCTGCCATCTGGCAGAAGAGTCGAGGCTCCATTAGCACACAAAAACAGTTATAAGACTGTTTATTCCATCTGCTGTTACAGGAAATGTTTAAATCCGTTGTGAAACTGAGTTTATTTTATGTCAGATTAAATTCATAGATGTAGTAATGCATTATATACGTGTACCTATGATTATGTATTATATTTTGTATAGTGTTGTTAATTCAGTCAGGGTCATCACCTTCAATTCAGCTGATGAAGAAAGGTTCCCTGAAGCAGACGCACATCTGTACAGGTTTGGTGCATCAGGAAACAGGAGAGCTGCAGCAACATGAGAATTCTCCTGGATTATGCCCAAAACACCATTTTTATTCATGGGGAACACTCCACATCCTTGTTATGAAGGAGTACAATCCCCCAGAGGCTTTTGTCTAATCTATAGGAGGAATATATGATAATAAAAAGTGGAGGGTCACTTTCTGACGTCAGTAACAGGGTTGATCAAGTTGATCTCACATCCTGTGGAATCCTGCCATATTTTTTGAAGACACTGAAATTTATTTCCTGGATGCAAAAGATAAATGTCCAGTTATTACAAATTAAATGCAAGTTTTTGTTTTGTCAAACAAAAAAGTTAATGCAACACTAAATAAGTTTGCAGCTTCTCCCTCCTGCTGGTTGGAAGCAGAATTACAACTGTTTTCAATAACCCTGCTGCAGCCTGCTATCGCTAACAACGAGCTAACGCTAACACGAGACAAATGTTACCAAATAAGACAAAAATTAAAAAGATCCACACTGTTGGACCAAATATTATTACAAGTCCTGCAGCAACAAAGCCAGGTCACCATCAGTCCATGTTTTTTTTCGTAATCTTCTTTAGCTCGCTCAAACTAGCATAGGCCGCGCCGATGTTCACTCCGGTTTTAGCGCTTTGCTTCGTCTCTAAAGACATTACTCTCCTATTTTTACTTCCAGGCTCTGCCATGATGCCAACAAAACAGGCAAAACTCTTCTTCTTCTTCTTCTGTTTGTGTTTTTATTGACAATCAGCAAACTGAAAAAGCTAACTGCTAGCCTTTATATGAGCTAACGGCGCAGTAAACAGCTATTGCCCTAAAACAGGTAGAGACCTCCCAGTAGCGTTCCGACCCAAACCACAAACTGTTAAGTCCAGTTTCTGACCAGTAGAGGGAGACAGAGTGCTGTCCAATGTGCAGTTACTCAGGTTTCTGGCTCAACAACCACTGAAACCATTTTGAAAGCAATAGCTAAAAGTGTTCAAAGTCTTTAGTGTTGTTTTCTAATCAGCTCATTTCTGCTGGCTGAAATAAAGTATTTTTAAAAAATATTTTTTTATTTTTTTATTTGCAATCTTAGCTTTTGTTACTGTTTTTAATCACAGTTTATTATGGTAAAATGGAACAGATCTGTCAACATTTCTTTGCAGGATGCAAACCTTTAATTTTCTAAAGCTTTGTCCTATTTTTGATTGGGGTTGAAATCCAGTAAATGATGTGGTCACTGCAGAACATTCCACTTGTTTACCTTTCAGTACTCCTGGGGGGCTTCTGGTCCACTGGATGCTGTTCATGATACCATGAAGCGCCCTCCAATCACCTCGGCTGAAGTAAGTCCCTGTGTAGGTCAGGATTTATTTTGTTGCTTCCTTCTTCTGTCACATCATCAGTAAACACTTGGAAGTGAAGAACATCCGTGCCGTCACACTAACTCTACAGGTCCTGAGCTGTGTCAAGTGATCGCCCCTCTTCTTTCTTCAGGTTCATCATAGTTTCATGTGACCGCTCTGATGAAACCAAAGAGGTTTTCTCTCTTCTCATTTTACAACAAAACAGAATTTTTAAGTTCTAAACATTCATGAAAAGTCCAGAATGTTTGATCGAAACATATGAGGTAAAGATCGGACTTCTAAACCTCTTCAAACTTTGTCTAATAGCAGATAACGAGATAAAGTTAGTTTTTGTTTATTTTGCTAGAGGGTGTGTCCGTGAGCAAACTTTTGATGTCTAGTCTGTTACGGGTGAATCCAGGTAGCAGCCCAAAAGCAGGAAACATACGCCACTGGACTTCGATCCAAGTGTCTTTAATAACAAAAAATCACCACAGAGGGGAAAAACCTAAGCCTCTGATAACAAACTCGAAATACTATTGACACACACGGTGTTCTTTAGACAGCAATTCAAAAACTACAACGCCACACAGAGGAGTAAAACCCTGTGGCTCATATAGGAAGGTAATTTGTCTGATGGTAGTCAGCTGCGGCCCTCTGGAGAACACCACAGGGGGAGGGGCACCCAGGAGGAGCCGCATCTGACCTGTACAGGGGTACAAGAGAAAAAACAGGATTAGAGAGGGCAACCACAACACCCGGAGTAAACCCAACTGCTATTCAAAAAGGACGGAACGTGACATAACCCCCCACTCTAAGGCCGGCTGCCAGACGGCCGACGAGGCTGAGCAGGGTGGGCCCTGTGGAACCGGTCGATCAGGTCGCGGCTGAGGATGCGACGCTCCGGGACCCACTGGCGATCAGCCGGACCATAACCCACCCAGTCCACAAGATACTGGATACCACGCCCCACTCTCCGGGAAGCCAGTAGTTTGTTGACAGCGTAGACAGGACCACCGTCCACGAGGCGAGGAGCAGGAGGCAACGGAGGAGGCGCCTGCAGGGGACTATGCCTCACAGGCTTCAGCTTGCAGACATGAAACACGGGATGGACCCGCAGGGTACGTGGGAGCTCCAGTTTGACCGCCACCGGGTTGATGATCCGGGAGATGGGAAACGGGCCGATGTAGCGGGGGCGCAACTTCCGAGGCCCACCCTTCAGTGGGAGATCCGCCGCTGCGAGCCAGACACGGTCACCCACCTTGTAGCTCGGAGCCGTGGACCTACGGCGATTTGCCACCGAGGCGAATCTTTCCTGGTTCCGAACCAACTGGGAACGGAACGTAGCCCAAGTACGACGGCAGCGTCTCACAAACGCTGCAGGACCACCGGAGGCAGCCAACTCCTCCTGGTGGGTGAAGAGAGGTGGCTGGTACCCATAGGCGGCCTGGAAGGGAGAAAATCCAGTAGTGTTACACAAGGAGTTGTGGGAATACTCAGCCCAGGGAAGCTGGGAGGCCCAAGTGCGTGGATTCTTGGAGCACATTGCACGCAGGGTGGTCTCCAGGTCCTGGTTAAAACGTTCCACCTGACCGTTAGTCTGAGGATGGAATCCTGAGCTCAGACTAACCCTGATCCCAAGGAGCCTGCAGAACTCCTTCCAGAACGCCGCCACAAACTGGGGGCCTCGGTCAGAAGTTATGTCTTCAGGAAGACCATGCAGTCGAAACACATGCCGCACCACTAGTTCAGCCAGTTGTTTTGCTGAGGGTAGCTTCTGTAAGGGTATAGCATGAACCAATTTTGAAAATCTGTCCACAACTGTTAGAATTACTGTGCTACCTCTTGAGTTAGGTAGTCCGGTAATGAAGTCCATGGCAATGTGGGACCAGGGTCTAACCGGAACGGGTAGAGGCTGTAGAAAACCTGCTGGTGGAGTTCTCGGCACCTTGACGCTGGCACATACTGGACAGGAGGCGACAAAGCCACGGATGTCCGAGGACATGGTGGGCCACCAGAAACGCTGGGCAACCAGAAAAGCGGTCCTGGTTACACCCGGATGGCAAGCCAGGCGAGAGGAATGTCCCCATTTCAGCACCGCTGGACGAAGACCTGAGGGGACAAACAAGCAGTGTGGGGGGCAACCAGACGGAATGGGTGTGAAACCCGACCCAGCAGACTTGACCCTGCGCTCCAAAGCCCAACGGGAGACCCCCAACACCAACTTCGGAGGTATAATGGTAGAAGACCCAGGCGACTCAACAGTCTCGATCTCCCGCTGGTATTGTCGGGACAGGGCGTCTGGTTTGATGTTCTTGCTGCCAGGGCGATAAGAGAGGGTGAAGTCAAAACGGTCAAAAAACAAAGCCCAACGAGCCTGGCGGGGGTTCAGGCGCTTGGCTGTTCGAACATATTCCAGGTTTTTGTGGTCGGTCCAAACTAGAAAAGGCTGCTTTGTGCCCTCCAGCCAGTGCCGCCACTCCTCCAAAGCCAACTTAACCGCCAACAACTCTCTGTTCCCTATATCGTAGTTTCTCTCCGCAGGAGTGAGCTTGCGGGAGAAATACGCGCAGGGATGAACCTTATTATCAGACGCCCTCTGTGATAACACGGCACCCACCCCTGACTCAGACGCGTCGACCTCCACAATAAAGTGCTTAGAGGCGTCGGGCTGCGTCAGGACGGGGGCCGCAGAGAAACGTCTTCTCAGCTCGGCAAAGGCCGCATTGGCGGTCTCGTCCCAGACAAAACGTACCTTAGCCGAGGTGAGTCTATGGAGAGGTGCAGCCACACCACTGAAACCTCTAATGAAGCGCCGGTAGAAGTTGGCAAACCCCAGAAAACGTTGGAGCTGCTTTCTATCGGTAGGCACGGGCCACTCGAGAACCGCTTTCATCTTTCCCTCCTCCATCTGCACAGACCCCGGAGAAATCACGTGACCCAAAAACTTAGTGGTCATGGTGTGAAACTCACATTTCTCGGCTTTGCAGAACAGCCGGTTCTCGAGTAGGCGCTGTAGGACGGCTCTGACGTGCTGCACATGTGTGTCATGGTCTGGGGAGAAAATCAAAATGTCATCAAGGTACACAAACACAAACTTATTGATCATGTCCCTGAGAACATCATTGATAAAACATTGGAAAACTGCTGGAGCGTTGGTGAGCCCAAACGGCATAACCAAATACTCAAAATGGCCGTTGGGAGTGTTAAAAGCAGTCTTCCACTCATCGCCCTCCCGAATGAGTACTAGATGGTAGGCAGACCACAGATCTAGTTTGGTAAAAACCCGGGCCCCACTGAGCAGATCAAAAGCAGACTGTAAAAGAGGCAGGGGGTAGGTGTTCCGAACCGTGATATTGTTCAAACCCCTGTAATCAATGCAGGGGCGTAAACCCCCATCCTTCTTACTCACAAAAAAAAAACCCGCTCCAGCTGGAGAGGAGGACGGGCGAATGATGCCAGCCAGTAAGCTCTCCTGTATGTACTCCTCCATGGCCGTGGATTCCGGGCCAGACAGCGAATAGATGTGCCCCTTGGGGGGCTGTGTGCCGGGTAGGAGGTCTATGGCACAGTCATACGGGCGATGGGGGGGCAGAGCCTTCGCACGAGCCTTGCTGAACACCACTGCCAAGTCCTTATACTCAGAAGGAACACTCTTAATGTCAGGAAGTTCTGCTGGAGCCAAGTTAGAGGAAGGAGAGCGAACAGCAGCTGCAGACAAACAGTTCAGTAAACAAAAGGAACTCCATGTTTTTATGCTACCTGTAGACCAGTCAATGTCGGGACAATGTCTACAAAGCCAGGGGTACCCCAATATCACTGGGGGCATCAAGGAGTCAAGTACAAAAAAACTCCTGAGTTCAGTATGATTACCTGACACAGTCACCTTGACCGGAACAGTGCGTGTGGTAATTACGTGAAGGAGAACCCCATTTACGGCATGAATATGCAAAGCAGGAGATACAGCCAGAACAGGTATCATTAGAGCGCTTACCACAGCCTGGGACATCAGATCTCCGTCTGAACCAGAGTCCAACAGAGTCTCATAATCACCTTGCCTTGTACCGCTGCTCACTAGTATCTTGGTGGAAGGACGTGAGGGCGGAGTGAATGATGAAACACGACTCGCTAGCTGCCCTCTCCCTAGCGAGTCTCGGCGTTTCCCGGACATTGGCGCACCTGATGGCCGGGTCGTGCGCAGTATAAGCACAGCCCCTCTCTCAGGCGTCTCTGGCGTTCCGTCCGGGAAAGTTTCCCTGACCCCAGCTGCATGGGCTCCTCCGCGGGAGACCGTCTGGCCGGGGGAGCGCCGAGAGGAAACGATGAGTGCGCCGCCGGTGGAAAGAGCAGGGCGGAATGCGTCCTTGGTAGCTGTTCCTCTCGGTCGCGTTCCATCCTCCGTCGATCGATGCGGGTGGCCAGGTCAATTAAATCCTCCAAGTCCTCCGGGATCTCCCTCGCAGCCAGCTCATCCTTGAGTGCGCTGGACAAACCCTGAATAAACACATCGACCAATGCGTCATCAGGCCAGCGGGTGTTGGCCGCCCACGTGCGGAACTCCACTGCATAGGTAGCGACACTACGTCCCTCTTGTCTCAGCCGAAGAAGCTCAGAGGCGGCGGCCCGGTGAGGAGTAGATGGATCAAAAACGGTGCGGAGTTGACTGGAGAAAGTCCGAAACGAGCGGGAGAGCTCCGTGTTTCGGTCCCATTCCGCCAGCCCCCACCTTTTGGCTCGTCCAGTCAGGTAACTCACAGCAAAAGCCACCTTGCTTTGCTCGGACGGGAACTCTCCGGGGTTGAACTCGAAATGGAGCCGGCACGAGGTGAGGAATGGTCGGCAGTCCACTGCACTGCCATCGAATGGCTCAGGATGACCCAAACGCACCAGTCGGGTTGACTCAGGGGCCTGTTCCAGTCTGGAGAGGCGTCCGTGGAGTTGTTGCATGCCCGACATGCAGCTGCGCACCTCCTGAACCAGAGCCGGATACCCGCTTCCTCCAGTGGATCCCTCCTCAGGTAAGGGAACTGATTCAGCTGGCTGTCCTGCTGGGCTGGACATAATTGGTGGCGTTGTAATGTTACGGGTGAATCCAGGTAGCAGCCCAAAAGCAGGAAACATACGCCACTGGACTTCGATCCAAGTGTCTTTAATAACAAAAAATCACCACAGAGGGGAAAAACCTAAGCCTCTGATAACAAACTCGAAATACTATTGACACACACGGTGTTCTTTAGACAGCAATTCAAAAACTACAACGCCACACAGAGGAGTAAAACCCTGTGGCTCATATAGGAAGGTAATTTGTCTGATGGTAGTCAGCTGCGGCCCTCTGGAGAACACCACAGGGGGAGGGGCACCCAGGAGGAGCCGCATCTGACCTGTACAGGGGTACAAGAGAAAAAACAGGATTAGAGAGGGCAACCACAACACCCGGAGTAAACCCAACTGCTATTCAAAAAGGACGGAACGTGACATAGTCGTTCAACAGATGTTGGATCTCTCATCCATAGGTAACGATTTGAATCACTGAGAACTTGAGGAATATGAAGACTTTCTTCTTTTTGAGGGAAAATTTGCAAACTTGTGTCTAAAACATAAACTGTTCCTGGTTGATAAGTCAAAGCCACTCTCCTGAATTTTGCAGATATACGGTCTCTGTCGCCCTCTAGAGGCTTGCTGCGTAACCTGTCGTAACATTAAATCTCTCGGGCATAAGAGGCATGATTACATTCCTAATATCAGGCAAAACAACGAAAACAAACTTTTCCACCTCCAGACATTGAATAAATAGTTTTATCAGGACTGTATAACAACTTTATGCCCGACCAAACACAATAACCCTGGTGAAATAATTTATTACTTACCTAGTCATTAGCAGCACGGCTAGGTCAGAGTCTGTAGTTCATGCTGTTCTTTGTAAAAGAGCTCTCCAGCGAGGAAAAGACGGCCCAATATTAATTCTGGTCTTTGCTCTTGCTCTATCACGTTCTCCTTTTCTTTTCCTATATTCCTCTGATAAGGGATTTCTAGCGTTCTTTGGTGGATCTGCCACTGCTCAAGTCTCTAAACCGGGTCTACGTTATACTTCTATGGCAAGCCAAAGGGGTGAAAAAAGCACGCGTTCTAAACGCATGTTATGGTTATGTCCGCCAAAACGCACATCTTTTTTTTTCATCTTGAACGCACATTTTGACGCCATAGGCGGGCAAAATAACGCGCGTTCTAAAATCTTGCATTCCAAACGCGCGTTTTGGTGAACACAACGCGCGTTTAGAATGCATGATTTTTTGACCCCTTTGGCTTGCCATATAGTGCCGTAAAGCAACATGCAGTCAGTACCATAGATATCATATATATCACTAGATGTCTTACCCGCACTGTTCGTCGATTGGACGAACGTCCCTACGCGGCGGCCATCTTACCTCAGACAGCTGCCCCCTTTCGTAACATTGGTGTCAATGGTGCATGTACTATTTAAATAACTCTAACTTGCTCAATTTTCAACCGAATTTCAAACGAGTTGATTTGTTATAAACGCCAGAGATGTGGCTGTGAAATATGATGGATTTGGCCTGTTAATTTAAAAATGTGCAAGTATGTCCTATCAAGCCTATGTGCTATAAGGTTTGTAATAATGCAACCCGCTTGTAAATCCGTTAATATTTAATCAAGTTAAGAGTGTTTTTGTTTAAGTTGTTCACTCACCTTCCATCTGCTACCATTGAGAACGGAACGTAAGCTGTCCGAGGTAAGATGGCCGCCGTGTAGGGACGCTGTCGACTCCCAGTTAAGGCATCTAGTGATATATAGGATATCTATGGTCAGTACTTCCGGTGTCGGGTTGCAGGTGAAAAACTGTATCGTGCGGTAGACAGACGTGGGGACCCCGTAACACCATCACAGTTCTGAAAATGAACATAATAGATGATAGTATGCCACCAAAACATTACAAAAAACAGCAATTTAAGGTGTAAAGGTTGTGTCTTTAAGTCATGTTTATTTGATGTTGTTTGCAAGAAAGTGTTCCATGGATGTGTGGGTCTTTTAATCTTTGAGCATGAATTCTGCAATCTGCAAAAGTCTGGAGCATCATAGTTAGGTCAAGCTAATTCTCATGAATATTTTCTCTTGAGCGTAATAAAATAAATCAATGCACAGTAATGCCTTTGTATTAAACAGCACAGATCATCTGAGGATAAAGGTAATAAGCAATTAAAAATGAGTTAAAAGAGAAACAGCTGCATGTTCTGGACCTCTGGAGGCTAATGACCGATGTGTCCTCTTTTATGGACGTCAGAGATTCTGTTGATAGTTTGTCAGAAGTTACCTGAAGAGCCTGGGCATTAAATATTAAAAGACAGATGAGCAGAGGACTGAAAATGCAGTGAACTGATCTGTTGAGAGCTGCAGAACATTAAATTTGTTCATTGGTACAAATATTTATCCATTAATTTGAAGTTAAATTTAATATTTGGTCAAATTCAGCCTCAATAGAATCATAAATTGAGGAAAAGTCATTTTTAAAATCCAAATAATTGATTTCCTAAATGTTTAATTTTAACAATAGCCTTACTAATTCAGGTAAAAAGCTGAATTTCTCCTCAGAGAATATTTAAAATGTTTAAAATCGAGCGAATCTCAATTCAGCTCAGTTGAAATTTACTTTAGGATTGTCTGAACGTCTTCCAGAAGTGGTCCTCTATGATTAAACAGTGTGAGAACAGATGTGGAGTGACTCATCACAATGTTTTCTGCTTTGTCACCCTTTTATGCAGCATTTCTAAGAATTGGTGGATCTGTCCATGATGCTGATTCATCCGAAACCACAGTCAGTGCAAATAAAGCATTTATGAGCCTCGTATCTGTCAGCTTTTGTTGTAAATCATTTTATCATTCTATAGAATATCCGGTTTTACTTCAAAATGAGACTCAAAGGGAACAGGACGGTATTTATTTGTGCTGAATGTCATGCATTACCAGCAGCACATTTGTCTAAAAACAATCATCCCTTTTAAAAGGTTTGAAAATGTCCATTGAGTGCTTCAATCCGACACCAGAGCCGAGCGTGAAATGCACAAGTTGGCCCGAGCCTATGTGGTGATTCATTAATGAGCAGAGGCATTTAGCACATACGCCGGGACATCACACTGCGATCTGTTCAGACGGTGACTGCTGATGGCACGCAGCTGTCAAATTGTGTTTTTTGTGGGCCAACATTAACCTGGCATAGAGCATCAGTAAAACCAACCAATTAACAGCCTTACGTTAGCAACTGAGAGAGACAGAGAGCCGTAGAAACCATAAATACAGATTTAGAGATAAACCCTGCTTGCATGCACCCTCTCTCTCTCTCTGAAAAACAATTTGACTAGGGTGTCATTATGTTATGACCTTGCAGCTAAGACCTTTTTCCCTTCTTTCTGTTAGAAGAAAGGGACATTTACTTGTATTTATTTTTTCCTCATCCCTTCAGAAAGGCTTTTTCACCGTTCTGAAGTGATGGCCTGCAGGGTCAGACTGCCCATCCTGCTGATTCCTGCTCAAATGTGAGTTTTTAGAGCCTAAACCTAAAACCTGTGGATGTTTGGATGCTCTGTGTCATTTAAACTCAACTATGCTAAGCATTTTTTCCTCAATGGAAGTTGAGATAAATGGCAGCAACATTAACAAAAGATGCCAAAGTAAAAATATTATTGCGTTATTATATATTTTTTTATTTAGAAGCTTTACGGTTTAACACTTGCACTACTAAACCACAATATCTTTTATTTTATGCTTTTTGAATATTTACAACAGATTTTTTCTTTTTTTTTAGACTTTGATGTGTGAAACGCTGCTCAGCATGAGGGGAATAACTTAAATCAGCTAAGCTATAGCAAAAGCGTGGATGGGGCATGGTTGCGTCACCATGCACCGCTCCTTTCCACCCAAGTAGTCTCGAGTTCGGATTCCTCCTCCACTGGACTGTAAACACTAACACCCACTCTCTCCATGTAGCTAGTGGGGAATTTGCTCTCCACAGTTGTGAAGAAGGGTTTTCTTCCTTAACTAGTCTGCATAAAGCCTATCCAGCCAGCACACATAGGTGGGCCCTATATGGAATCTATATGGGCAAGCCATATGGGTGCCAACAGGGTTTGTCCGCAGTTTCTATGGTGGTCCAATGGGGGTTTACCCACATAGATTTTAACGGGCCCTACATGGGTTTTCAGAGGGTTTGACTCAAACACCGGCAAAACCCTGTGGTTTCACCATGGAAACCGCGGACGAACCCTGTTGGGACCCATACAGCCTGCCCATATAGATCCTATATGGGATGCTGGCTGGGCAAGAGCCCAAAATTACTTTTTTGTCTGCAAGAGGTATAGGATCCCTGTCCAGTCTTCCTGAAGAAAAGTTTAACCTGCAGAAATGGTTGGATTTTATCATCAGGAACTCTCAAAAACTGAGCCAGAATGTGATCGTGATTTCACAGACTGCTTGTTACACCACTGCCAATACTGGAGTGAGTTTTCAGATAAATTACTTCTTCAGTTGAGCACCATTGCAACGTTAAAACCACCTGGTGTATAGGCCAGAGCGGTACAACTAAAATACTAACCGCTAGCCGCTAGCTGAGTGGTTATTAAGTTTGGTGGACGAGCATACGGGACAGACTGGAACAATAAAAATTCATCCCAGGTGCTTTTGTGCATGCGTACACAGCAAATTTAAAAGTGTTAATTTTTGGGTGTTGGTCCAATTTAACACTAATAATAGTTAATTTAACACTAAAAATGGTTCATTTAACACTAAAAGAGTTACATAGTTGATATGTAATACTGACATGAGAGTTAAACCCAAGTGTTAAAAAGGAATGTTTCCTAATCAACTCTGTAGGAGTAATTTTGGACAAAATAACTCCTGAAAAGCTAAATCTGAACTCCCACAGTGGCTATAACACCTGCAGAGTTAATTCACAGACTCCACCCCTTTATTCAAAAGTTGGACTGGTAGTGACTGATTGGCTGCAGAGAGCTGCAGTGGGCAAGGTGCATTGTGGGAGTCATGTTTTTAGGTAATTTGTTCTATTTTGGGGTGTTTATGCATGTTTTTTGGGGGGGAGTTGTGTTGTTCTTAGTTACTACTTTGTTCACTGTTGCAAATGTGGTGTTACTTGTTGTGTCATGTTGGCACCATAAGTGAGGAGGCTGGTCACAGGAATAGGACTGCTGTGCCATTCCATTGTCACAATAAAGAAGTGGAGCATGGTTCACACTAAATGCTCTGGACTCTGCTCCTTGTGTTCCTCTCACTGGCTGTCCACAGTCATGAGGGGTACAGAGCATGAGTTAGCTGGTGTTTGTCAGTGTGGCTGTTACACAACAACATGCTCAAATTAACACTGTCAGAGTTAAATTCAACACTTTTAAAGTGTCTATATGGGTCCACACCAGTAGGAGTTAATTTAACTCTTTTTGGAGAGTTGGTACTTTAACTCTGATTTAGTGTCAAAAATTAACTCTTCTGGAGTTGAAAATGTAACTCCAGAGTTAAGAGTTACTATATTAACTCCAACACCAGTGTTAAATTGTCAACTCCATTGTTAAGAGTTACTATATTAACTCTAACACCAGTGTTAAATTGTCAACTCCACAAGAGTTGGTTTTTGACACTAAAGCAGAGTTAAAGTACCAACTCTCCAAAAAGAGTTAAATTAACTCTTTCTGGTGTGGACCCATATAGACACTTTAAAAGTGTTGAAATCAACTCTGACGGTGTTAATTTGAGCATGCTGAATTTGCTGTGTACGTGTTTTAGCGGCTCAATTGCCCAACCGAGAATTCTCCGAGTGGAACATGTCGGCGTGAATCTGTGGTCTCCAGGTCTGCAGCTGTGTACTATTGTGGAATTCACACAGGTGGAGGCATGGTTTCGTGAAATCCAAGTGCCTTATATCCGGGTTGAAGGAATGACTCACAAAAACAACTTATATTTCATAAAAAATTACATCAGTAGTGGCAATGGTCTTATCATATATTGTGCCTATCGCTGCTTTGGAAGGTGTAAAACATCATGATACAGGCCCTTAAATGTGATGGGCTGATTTTTTTTTTTGGTCTTTAAGTAGGGTCACTCAGAGGGCCACATAGCAGTAGACCAATTAGTCAAAAGTCGAGGTACGGAAGACCTATAAGTAGATTTATTATAAGGTCACATGCATCTGTGTGGATGCAGTTGTTTGTGCACTCAGACACAAGAAAAGTAAAACGTTTAAAAGAAGGAACGAGAGAAGGATGTGACTGTGGCCCCTAAAATCAAAGCTTAAAACAGGCTGCAGAAGGAGTCTGATTCTGTGATTGAGAACTCGTGAAGAAAACATCTCCCCTTTGATAACTTACCTTTTGTTTCACCCATTGTATTGACTTCCCTCCTTTCACACGCTGGTCTCCGTCTTCACCTTCCACTTCAGATTTAATCAGACGCGTTTACATCACCGTTCATCTCCAAAGCCCGCCGAGCTCAAAGGGCTTCTCTCATGCTAATTCTGGACGGCTCTTTCATATCCGAGACGTGATGTTTGACTCTGCAGAAAGGGCATTCATGACACAGTGAGTCATTACCACAAAAAGTGGATGATTTTTATTTTCTCTTGATCGTCATTGCCCTTTTTTGCTAAATATTGACTTAACAGTCAATTAGAAGCTTAATTAATCTTTTCTTTTAATTTTCCAGCTGCTTTTCAGCTCATTTTTAGCACAAACAGGAAGAGTTGATGATGCTACGAGTGTTTTTAATGTTTAAATGTACAATAAATCCTTGCAGTTTTGTATTATAGTGATTAGTCACTGCTTTAGCACCGACTGTCATTGTCCCTGTCAGGCAAAAATAAATATACGGTAAGTACACGCTGCCTGGTGCTGTTTTCTACTCCTCCACTAACCTCTGCAAGAGGAAATCAAAGCTGCACCTGTAGAAATGTTTGGTCTTCCAGTAAATTAAATGTCACAGCTAAATAAAGCATTGCCCTGCTGCCTTGCATCAAGAAATAGTACATCCAAAGAGCATGTAGCTATTATCCATAAAAAGCAGCTCTGCAGCAGACTCGTGTTTTTACTTCTGATGAGTTCTAAACCCTGACAGTCATTCGGAGACGGTGGCAGCTTTGTGATGAGAGAAGCGCTGATTGAAGCAAAGTGCGAGAGGTCCTCACACAGTTTGTGATGTGATGATAATTTAACAACCTGCCAGGAATTCAAGCGTTCGATCTCCGTTACACGAAGCGCACGTTGTGTAAAATCACAATGGAAACTGTTAGCAGAAGAGAAGATGAGGAGTCGTGTTAACATGGCAGGACGAGAAAATTTTATTCTAGTAATTTCAGCGCAAAGGATGGCTGTTGTGCTAGTAATCGATGAAATCCCATGCCTTTGTGTCTTTTATTTCATTTCTCAGACCTCAAAATAATGTAACTTGATGATCATTTTTCAAAGAAATCAAGCAATTTCTTTATTATACATCAATTAAAACCTGCAAATTTAATAAGAACAAATAGTTTTCCTACTGACAGCATGCATCTGGCCCTGAGCTGCAGAGTTAAAGACAATCTGTGTGCATGAGCATAATCGCACATCCGGCTTAGTCTCACTGGGTGACCCAGAGCAGATGAAGTCTGACTTTTCAAGGATGTGAAGGGACACAGTTTACTGGATGTCTGGCACAAAGAGCCCCGAGACTGAAAAGAAATGGGAAAAAAATCTTTACAGAAAATGAATTTAACTAGAAAATAACGGTGTTCAAAAAGCAACACTTAATGGGTTTCCTGCTTCTCCCTCCTGCTGGTTGAAAGCGGAATTACAACTGTCGTAAAACCCTGCTGTAGCCTGCTGTAGCTAGTGCTAACAACGAGCTAACGCAAACACAAGCCAACTGATACTAAATAAGCCACAAAGTGAAAATATCCACACTGCTGGACAAAAAACGTTGTATTGCTTACAAGTCCAGTAGCAACAAAGCCAGGTCAATATCAGTCCATGATTTGACTTCGTACAACAAAAGCTGACAGATACGAGGCTCATAAATGCTTTATTTGCACTGACTGTGGTTTCGGATGAATCAGCATCATGGACAGATCCACAAATTCTTAGAAATGCTGCATAAAAGGGTGACAAAGCAGAAAACATTGTGATGAGTCACTCCACATCTGTTCTCACACTGTTTAATCATAGAGGACCACTTCTGGAAGACGTTCAGACAATCCTAAAGTAAATTTCAACTGAGCTGAATTGAGATTCGCTCGATTTTAAACATTTTAAATATTCTCTGAGGAGAAATTCAGCTTTTTACCTGAATTAGTAAGGCTATTGTTAAAATTAAACATTTAGGAAATCAATTATTTGGATTTTAAAAATGACTTTTCCTCAATTTATGATTCTATTGAGGCTGAATTTGACCAAATATTAAATTTAACTTCAAATTAATGGATAAATATTTGTACCAATGAACAAATTTAATGTTCTGCAGCTCTCAACAGATCAGTTCACTGCATTTTCAGTCCTCTGCTCATCTGTCTTTAAATATTTAATGCCCAGGCTCTTCAGGTAACTTCTGACAAACTATCAACAGAATCTCTGACGTCCATAAAAGAGGACACATCGGTCATTAGCCTCCAGAGGTCCAGAACATGCAGCTGTTTCTCTTTTAACTCATTTTTAATTGCTTATTACCTTTATCCTCAGATGATCTGTGCTGTTTAATACAAAGGCATTACTGTGCATTGATTTATTTTATTACGCTCAAGAGAAAATATTCATGAGAATTAGCTTGACCTAACTATGATGCTCCAGACTTTTGCAGATTGCAGAATTCATGCTCAAGGATTAAAAGACCCACACATCCATGGAACACTTTCTTGCAAACAACATCAAATAAACATGACTTAAAGACACAACCTTTACACCTTAAATTGCTGTTTTATCAACAGGTGACTGTCACAAAGTCCACAGTGGATCAAACATAAAATCACTGAAAAACATGCAATAAACAAACTCAAAAGCTAAAAGCATGCAAACAAAACTACTCAAATCATAACAAAATATGCAATTTTTCCACTGTGTGACACTAACAGTTAGCTTCTACTAGCCAAAACGTTCTTTGCTCTCTCCTGGATGCTAAACCAGTCTTCCTCGTCTTGAGACAAGATGAGTCCATGAATGCTAATTTTCTAATCAAAGTGTTTCTCTATCTATTTTCTATCGGCGGCTAATGCAGGAAATAGGGGTAGAAAGCTATTTTCCCATTCAGCATGCGTGTGAAACTCAGAGTGAAAAATCATATTTCAAAAATAAGGGGAAAAAAAGTTTTTTTCAGTGAACATGTGTTAAAAACTCCTTAGTGCTACTTTAACGTTTCAAAGTTTTATTCAAAGGTTTAAACGTCATCAATAACAGAAAGGTGTGATCAAAGACTTTTCGTATGAAAAGGAGATGGACTGAAGCACCAGGGCTGAGGAAGAGTTAAACTGATGAAGCAAGCTTGAGTTGCATCAGGTCTGAGTGAGCTAGTAGAGCTTTACTGACTACAGATTGCTTTTCTGTTAACATTTCAGCTGTGATTTTCAGTTAATCACAGCCAGACCTGCTGGAATATCCATCTTTTCTGCAGGTTTGTGTCAGAAAATTCACTTTTAATGCAAGTGTTCAGTTCCAGTGTTGGAGGCAGAAGGAGATGAATGCAAAGATGTGCACGCAGGCATGCTCAAGATCACAGAAGCTTAGCTTTAACAACAAGAAAAAACTTGTTTTTACATTTCTTAATTAATTAGGGATAGATAACAGATATAAATAATAAAATGTGCTTTACGAAGTGTTTGATCTGCCAGTTAAAGGGTTAAACAGCTTGGCTGGGTGCTTTTCTGGTGAAGTTAGAGTCAACACTGAACCCTGCTGGTTGAATAGTTCCTTCAAAGTGCTGACTTCTGGGTTAAATCCAAAAGGAATCCCACCTGCTGCGTTTTTTTATTGATTTTCAGAATGTAAAAGCATAGAGGAAATAAAATCTTGTATTATGAAATCAAACTGTTAGATCCACTTATAAAGAACATATTTCTTTCTTAAAGTCCCAAGTCATCATCACACACTGGTGAAATTACATCTCCGCATTTGACCCATCCCCGTGGTGGGGAGCGGTGAGCTGCAGCTGTGGCCGCGCTCGGGAACTATTTTTAAACAAATAACAAATCTGCTCTCTTCCTGCAAACCTCTCAGTCAGGTTCTGCACCTATGCAGTTTGCATAAACTTTACCTGTAGAAATGATTGTTTTTGTTGCAGATTTTTATGCAAATATAACTAATAAATGAAAGAAATGAAGCTGAAATTTCCTTTTTTGAAAAAGACATTGAATCTGAATCCGCTGAGACCCTGAGCCTTGTCATTGCTGTGTGAGTAAGTTGGTGTGTGTGGGTGGGCGTCCTGCGTTTTGCATCTGCAAAGGTGTTTAAAAGCATTATGCAAGCACGACCCATTTATCATTCACAAAATCATGAAAAGATGTGTAATTTGCAAGTTTCAGTGACAGACTTTGTTCTTCAGTCATGAGCTGTGCACAGAACGATGACATGGACACTATTTAGATCCCATCAGTGCAATTGCAAAACAGATTTTCTTGTTTAATTGATCTTTATGGTTTCAAATGTCAGATCTTTAAACATAACCAGCATCATAAATTCATCCGATGGCATTTTGTCTTCTTCTGAATCTGATTTTAACATGAAAAACACGATTAAAACGTCTCTCCTGAGTGTCAGTTTGCAAAACGTCTCAATGGACTTGTTCAAATGACTCAGAACAACTCACACAAAACTAAACACAGCCACGTTCTTCTAATTATGGAAATTCATGCAGGACAATGCTCCTCAGTGTTTCCATGGCTACAAAAAGTGTCCAGTTTGAGAGCTTCCTGAACCCAATTAATGGTGCATTTGGCCCCTGCAGCCCTTTATACTTCCAGCCAATGTGTGATGATGGTGCCCATTCAAAAGCCTAATCACATGAATCAGGTGAGCGATAGCTGCTACGCTATTGTCAGACTCCAATTCCCATCACTCAGCATCGTTACGACCACCAAAAAGTCCCATTGCTGCAATAAAATCAAACTAAACGCTAATTTTTGACTGGACTAGCATCAATTCTTTAACAAGAAGACTCTTGTTTTTGTTTTCTCAACCACCTCACAGATTTTTTTTTTTCAGTTTTTTTTTTTACCAACAGAGCCAGGAGAGCTCAGGGATGGACATGCACTGAAGTTTTAGCAGAGATCGATACCTAATCAGCGCTGGACAAAAGTAGAAGATGTTCCCTCCTCGCCTGCAATCTGTGACACTTCTCCCAGTGGAAATAAAAAAAGCTGGACTTGGTGACTCTGGCCTTACAGCATGAACTCGGCTGATAGGGAGAGAACATACAGGGTAAACAGGAGGAGAGGACTACTCATCCGTCCATCAACATGGCTGGAATTTAAATTTCTGTGCCGTTTCTTTGAAGAAGAAACTATCAAACCAGACAACAACAGAGAGGACTCAAAGTAGAGATCTAATTAATAACAATGGCTCATTTCTCAGGAGATGAGTCGTCAGAAATGTCTTTCCAAATGTAAAATCCTCTAAAATGATTAGGACCTGAAGGCAGCTGCTGAATTATTAGCTGGTATCTATGCATACGAATGATAGAAAATACTGAGTTCAATCTAATTCCTGCATTTAAGTTTGATTTTTACAGCCTCGGGCAAACGTTTATGTGGAAAAACATTTATATTGTTTATTTTATGCATTGGAAAAAAAACTTTAGCCTGTTAAAGCAACACTAAATAGGTATTCTGCTCCTCCCTCCTACTGATTGAAAGTGGAATTACAACTGTCGTCAACAACCCTGCTGCAGCCTGCAAAACACTAACACAAGCCAATTGGTACTAAAATAAGCCTCAAAGGGAAAAGATCCACACTGTTGGACAAAAAATGTTATTACTTATAAGTCGGGTAACAACAAAGCCAGGTCACCATCAGTCTGTGAGTTTGTAGTCTCCTTCAGCTCCCTCAAACTAGTGTAGGCCGCACCGATGTTCATGCTTGTTTTAGCGCTTTGCTTTGCATCCAAAGACACAGGGAGCCTAACCTCGACTTCACACTGGAAGCATCAGTGGCGCGGAATGACAGTGGAACGTCGCTGCTTCAAATAGAATCCATTATAGTCTGTGGGGGTGTCTCAAACCAGCCGAGACGAGAACATTTTCAGGCGCATCCCAGAAGCGGCACGCCGCACCGCTAAGGATAGGATCGGGTTCCATTTTTGCTGCGAGACACTTCTGGGATGTGTCAATTTCTGCAGTTAACATAGGGCTAGACAGGAAATAACATGCAGTTTCAGTGTAAAATGTCCAGTAATTTTCAAAATAAAAGTCTATTGCAGCGATGCAATTTCATATCTATGTAGATTATGTCTATACGTGTGACCTCACGGCTTATTTACTCCCTGCATCATTCGAAAAGTGCAGCGGTGTGTTTTTCATGGCTTTAATCCTGGCAGTGGAGAGGAACAACATTATATATGACATCAATCATGATTTCCTTCTTTTTGGTTTAATGGGGGATAGCATAAACAAACCGTGACCTTTGAAGTCTCGAGGGATCTTGTGATCTCGTGAGTCAAGCGAGGACAGAGAAGCTGCTTTGTGGCTGAGACTCTCCCGGTGTGCACTGGCACACAGCAAAACTTGCAAGTAAACCATTCCCCTGCTGTTCCGCGACGCTGATGCTTCCAGTGTGAAGTAAGGGTCAGGCTCCTTATTTCTCCCTTACTTTTACTTCCAGGTTCCGCCCTGATGCCTACTAGCTAGCCTTTATATTAGCTACCAGCACAGTAAACAGCTATTGCCGTAAAGCAGTAAAGACCTCCCACTAGTGTTCCTACCCGAACCACAAAACTGTTACGTGCAGTTTCTGGTCAGCAGAGGGCAGCAGAGTGCTGTCCAATGTGAAGTTGTTCAAGTTTCTGCCTCAAGAATCACTGAAATCAGTTTGAAAGCAATAGCTTTAAAAACTCTTTACTGTTGCTTTAATGCACATACCAGCGAGTTATCTGCAAAATCAGCTTCAATTTAAATGAACAAGGTCCTTGCTGCTGTGTTTTGGTTCTAACAGCAGGGATTAACTCATGAACACAGAACAGAAAAGGATTTGCTCCATTCAGATGCTTGGTTGGAGTTCATGTATGAATTTTAATAAGGGAACACCCCTCGTGAGCCGTGTGAGTCAAAGGAGAAAATAGAGACAGATTGAGAAACAATTTCTGTCCCAGACATGCATTAGCAGAGGAACGCTGCCTCCGTCAGAATCTTCGTGTCTCATTAAAAAGCTGAACTGCTGGTCTGAACACAGAGACTCATCTAAATACTTGTTAAACTGTAGCTTCACTAAACTTCACACAGCAAGACATTTATGTCAAATGAAGAGAAATGGATCCAAGAATCTTTGTCATTTCCTTACTTACAGTTTATTTTTGCACAAAATAATAAAAAATATACATTAAATAACAGTGAAACATTCAAATAAATAAAAAGTTGCATGTCAGGTATTAAAGCCCCAGTGTGTAATATTTTTACCTGTTTTCTACCAAATTCTGTGTATCCAGTGCACAAACTTGTCCTTTTTCATTAATATTTCTCACCAACATCAATTCTAAATATTCCTCTCAGCTTCAAATTTTACATTTTTAATACATAAATTGTGGTCGACGCTCCATGGTCATCCTCCATCTTGAAATACGGTAGCTATTTAGGGACATATGAGCTCCATGTTATGCGTTTGCACTATGACTGTAACCTGACAGAAACAGCAGAGGGCAGCAGTGCGCCGTGGAAGCATGGCGTCTGACAATGCAACTAAGAAGAGACGAGACTAGCTGCTACACTGTTGCTGTACTTTGTTAGTTTGAATAACAAACAATGAAATCAAAAGACACATCAAATATGTCAGGTCTTATTGATTTCCAACACTCAGCAGCCGCATATGATGAGAACCCCGCCCGCAACAGCTAGACACCAGCCTCCAAGTGTGGTTTATGACTCACCTCAGCTGATCATTTCTTTTCTTCATAATAAAGCTCCCAATCCGGTCCCAAAGTATCAGTTCCAAAGTCCTTCTTCAAGAAAGTTCCTTCTATTAAAGCCTCCTCTCTTACCGCAGCCTGCCGTGTCTCTCCCAACACGCTTCAGCGGTGGTCCACTAGCCGGTAGCCACATTAGCATTAGTTACCGGTACTTTATTTCCACAGCGTGTCCCCGGCTCCAGCCAAACCTCATGGGCTATCCGATCGCTAAACAGCCAGTGGTTGATGTTAGCTCCATCTCGATCTTCACTGCGGCTCACACCGTGTGCTACGATCAGCTAATGGCTAACCAGCAGAAGCTTGTTTACTCCGCTGCTCTGATCCACATGACACCGGACGCCACAGCTGATGCCACCCCTCCTCTGTGCGTGAATCGGTGACAGGCAGCTATGCTAGCTTCCTTCAGGACTGGTAGGTTGATATAACAGCTAACAGCAGTGTTTCCCCTAGAAATGTTTATAGCCGTGATGCTTGTAGACTGAGGGGGGTGGCGGATCACGCCGCCTCGTCGGGGGGTGCGCGCGCATCGTCTCGTCGGGGGAGGGGGGGCTACGCTTGGCATTATGCATTATGACTGAACAGTCATTAAAAAATGTTTTTTACCTGCTTGAGTAGTTATATGCTTTGTGTGGGTTAGGCTACAGAGACTGGAAATAAATCAATCTCATGCTTTTTATAAAAAAAACGAACCAGATGGCTGGAGTGAACGCTGGAGTTGTTGCCTTTTTGAGTGGGCCACCGTAGCTGCAATACAAGAGTCGCAATTTTTACCATGATTTCGATGAATATCCCACATAGCTCCTTTAAGGTTGCAAATCAGTTTTAAAACTAAAGAAAAGTAGGGTTGGAACTGAACATGTCTGATTGTTTTATTATAATTATTAATTTGTTTAGATTTATGCATTAACCCTTTAACCAACTTTTGTTTTTTGGGGAAAAACAAAACTAAAAGAATTCATACATTTCTTGGAAATATAAGGAGTTTGGACACACCTCATTCAATGTGTTTTCTTTATTTTCATGACCATCGGTAGATTTTCACTGAAGGCATCATAACTATGAATGAACACATGTGGAGTTATGTACTTTATGTACAAAAAAGGTGAAATAACTGAAAACATCTTTTATATTCTATTTTCTTCAAAATAGCCACCCTTTGCTCTGCTTACTGCTTTGCACAGTCTTGGCATTCTCTCCATGAGCTTCAAGAGGTAGTCACCTGGAATGGTTTTCCAGCAGTCTTGAAGGAGTTCCCAGAGGTGTTTAGCCCTTGTTGGCCCCTCTGCCTTCACTCTGCGAGCCAGCTCACCCCAAACCATCTGGATTGGGTTCAGGTCCGGTGACTGTGGAGGCCAGGTCATCTGCTGCAGCACTCCATCACTCTCCTTCTTGGTCAAATAGCCCTGATGCCTTCAGTGAGAATCTACCAATGTAAATGGTCATGAACATAAAGAACACACATTGAATGAGAAGGTGTGTCCAAACTGTTGGCCTGTACTGTTCCAGTAGAAGGTTAAAACATTTAAGCTTACATTTTAATTACCTTAGTGTTATAAAGTAAAACAATTGTCTCTGTATTGTTATTGTTACAAATATTACATTTTTATTCAAGAATATCATTTATGGTTACTGTATTAAAATATTCAATAGTAAAAAAAAGCTGAAAATCTAAGGAGTGGACATAAAAAGGAGTCATCACCTAAAATACCGTGGCTATCTACGTCCTATTATAGTCTATTAGGCCATTAAAGTAAATTGTATTGGAAAAATAAATTAAAAATGTGCTTTTCTGATCCTTTTCTGTAAAGGGCATATTTTCTCGCGAGATCACACACGGTATTTCGGCTGTGTCGGACGCACGCGGGACTGAGGGGCGTGTTGATTGGTGGAAGGAAGCAGGAAGCAGCTTCAGCATCTTGCTCCAAAATAACAAAAGTTATAACTGAACCCGACCTGGCAGTGACCTACGGGATCTAACCGTGTATGTACGAGCACGAGCCTCGCCTCATGCGTAATGGCGTCCTCGCTTGTTGTTGAGTTGGGACAAAGCAAGCTAACAGCCAGGCATCGGCTCTTATGCTGTTGTGAAGATGGAATACACAAACCGACCGGAGTTTTGTCTCCCATAACACAGATTATAACATGAGTCGTCAACGGTAAGACATCATTTATGCGTTTCACGTTATGAGATGAGCTTTGTTGTGCTGGTTTGTTCGCTGCTGGTTCATATTTGTTTATATTCTACCTTTGTGTCGGCATATAGGCAAATCTCGTTTTGGAGTGCGTGTGCTCGTGGGGTGCATGTGAGCTGGTTGAAGAAGGCAAGATTAAACAAACGCTTCAATGTTAAATATCGGCTTCTCAGCCTGTGAAAGATCATTAGGAAGCAATTATAGACATTTTTTCAAGTGAAAAAGTGAAAATTTCAGGTGATGACTCCTTTAACAACCCAGCTCTTGGGACAGCTCTCCTCCTGCTCACCCTGTTCCAGCACCATGGACAGCGCTGTAAAACGCCTCTGCTTTACTCCTTCTCCCTCCCTCTGCAACTTGCACAGCTGATCCCTACGAGAGCCAAACCCACGTGGCACTCAGTGGAGCGCTGAAATCCCCAGATCGCTTTGTTTTGAGCCTGCCTGGTGCCAGTGATCTTGTTAGCCAGCTAGTTGTTTTAAAAGACTCCCTTTTAATGTGGACGTCTCAGTTTGTATCAGGACAATATTTGAGTAGCTGCTAATTGTAATTGTTAGTGGTTAAGCCCTAAAGGCAAGTTTTCCAGTTACTTTGAATCCTCCTACGTTAATTTGATTAATAGTGTTTTTATTTACCTTTTAACCTTTAAAGGTCAGAACACATTATTGGGTTTTAGAGTTGGTATTTTTGTTTTGTGCTTTCTCCCAGAGAGTTCACTGCAGATGCAGTAGTTTTAAAGCAACATTCCGCAACTTTTCCACCTTAAAATTATGCTTTTTTGTAAAGTTTTTGCATCATAGTATCATCTATTATGTTCATTTTCGTACCTGTGATAGTGTTGGGGGGTCCCACGTCTGTTTACTGCACTATACAGTTTTTGTGCTTCGGGTAGCCGCAGGATGTACTGACTGGGTGTCGTTTTAAGGCAATATATGGCAAGCCAAAGGGATAAAAAAAAGCGCACGTTCTAAACACGCGTTATGTCCGCCAAAATGCGCGTCCGCCAAAGTCCTGAATGAGCGCTTTGATGCCAAAGGGGGCAAAAACTCGCGTGTTCTAAAAGCGACCATTATGTCCGCCAAAACGCGCGTCTTGAACGAGCGTTTTGGCGGACATAATGCGAGTTTAGAACGCGCATTTTTTTTATCCCTTTGGCTTGCCATAATTGTATAATGTAGACTCAGTATTTATCAGAGGAATCTAGGAAAAGAAAAGAAGAACGTCATAGAGCAAAGACCAGAGTTATTATTGGGCCGTCTTTTCCTCGCTGGAGAGCTCTTTTAGAAAGAACGACGTGAACTACGGACTCTAACCTAGCCGTGCTGCTAATGGATAGGTAAGTAATAAATGATTTCACCAGGGTTATTGTGTTTGGTCGGGCATAAAGTTGTTATACAGTCCTGATAAAACTATTTATTCAATGTGTGGAGGTGGAAAAGTTTGTTTTTGTTGTTTTGCCTGACATTAGGAATGTAAACATGCCTCTTATGCCAGAGAGAGAGATTTAATGTTACGACAGTGACGTTACGCAGCAAGCCTCTAGAGGGCAACAGAGACCATATAACTGCAAAGTTGCGGAATGCTGCTTGAAGTTAAATACAGAGACTGTCTGGCCGTTTATGCCCTCTAGGTTTCTCCTGCTTAAACACACTTTAGCAAATAAACTGTTTACTTTTGTCTATTTCTCACTCCTGCTTTACTTGTGTTACGCCCTCCTTCACCTACCGTCACCGGGTTGTAACAAAATGTTTCAAATAGATATGCAAGTGTTATTGAAACACACGGTAATGCTTCAACAATGGAAAATTGATCACTATTTTGTTAAAAAAAATCCAACAAAGTAAAAGGTATTTATATATATATATATATATATATATATATATATATATATATATATATATATATATATATATATAATATATATATGTAGTTACTTTTGATGGCTGATTGATGGTTTTATTAAATTATCTGAATTGTGCTTATAGATGACCAGTTTCTTTGAGATTCACTCATAAAATGGAATTTCCTGGAATTTCATATTTTCCTTCTTAAAGTTAAAAGCAATGACTATAGCAGGTTGTTAACCTTTTATTCTATCTGTTAGATAATTGTGAAGACGTAAAAGTAAAAGAGAAAATATGAAGGCTGATTTACACTTCTTTATACTAAATGCACAAATTCAACACATTTCAATACACTGAAGTTGGAGACTCAATGAAAGTGAGCTTGAGAGCTAAAAGAATAAACATTATTGGCCTTTTAGACCTGCTCCTTTATGGACTGGTTGATTCAGGAGAATCATGATAAAGCTTATAGGCGAGTTTTTACAGATTCACACAAAAACCAGCTGTATGGATGTGGAAACACTTCATTCAGCCTTCATTAGATGTTTTATAACATAAATAATCACAGATTTAATTCTCAGGAGTTAGATTTAAACATTTCCTTAACTTTATTTTAAGAAACTTTAAATCAAAACCCACAACCACCACGAAAAATTAAACATCCTGAGCAGGACTGTTAAATATTCAGAATAACCATTTGCACTTGCATTATACACTCACCGGCCACTTTATTGGGTACACCTGTCAAACTGCTCGTCAATGCAAATGACTAATCAGCCAATCACATGGTGATAACTCAATGCATGTAGGCATGTTGACATGGTCAAGACGATCCGCTGTAGTTCAAACCGAGCTTCAGAACGGGGAAGAAAGGTGATTTAAGTGACTTTGAACGTGGCATGGTAGTTGGTGCCAGACGGGCTGGTCTGAGTATTTCAGAAACTGCTGATCTTCTGGGATTGTCACACACAACCATCTCTAGGGTTTACAGAGAACGGTCCCAAAAAGGGAAAACATCCAGTGAGCGGCAGTTCTGTGGGTGGAAATGCCTTGTTGATGCCAGAGGTCAGAGGAGAATGGTCAGACTGGTGGAGCTGATAGAAAGGCAACAGGAACTCAAATAACCACTCGTTACAACCAAGGTATGCAGAAGAGCATCTCTGAACGCACAACACGTGGAACCTTGAGGCAGATGGGCTACAGCAGCAGAAGACCACACCAGGTGCCACTCCTGTCAGCTAAGAACAGGAAACTGCGGCTACAATTCACACAGGCTCACCAACACTGGACAATAGAAGATTGGAAAATGTTGTCTGGTCTGATGAGTCTCCATTTCTGCTGCGACATTCAGATGGTAGGGTCAGAATTTGGCATCAACAACATGAAAGCGTGGATCCATCCTGCCTTGTATCAACGGTTCAGGCTGCTGCTGGTGGTGGTGTAATGGTGTGGGGGACATTTTCTTGGCACACTTTGGGCCCCTTAGTACTAATTGATCATGGTTGCAACGCCACAGCCTACCTGAGTATTGTTGCTGACCATGTCCATCCCTTTATGACCACATGGACCCATCTTCTGATGCTACTTCCAGCAGGATAATGCTCCATGTCATAAAGCTGGAATCATCTCAGACTGGTTTCTTGAACATGACAATGAGTTCACTGGACTCAAATGGCCTCCACAGTCACCAGATCTCCAGATTTACACCCCTTTATAATATTTATAAAGGGGTGTAAGTCCTACATCCTTACACAAGATTTCACAATAGAAAATCCTATTTGGCTCATTAGCACGACTAGTGTTTGGACTTGAAATTGCATCCACCAGATGAGTGACAGGACGGGGGCACTTCAGGAGGCCAATCAGATTTCAGGAGGAACTGATGCCCCTGTGGCTTCGTTCCAAGAACCGCCAATGAGACTCAGTTCCACCACATTTTGGAATACATGAGCATGTTTACATGTAAATGGACGCAAGCAATCGGTTTAAAAGCTTGATTGAAATAAAAATGCTTAACGTAAACAGGTCATCGGAATACTCTGAACCAATCACTCTCACCCCTTCTTTCCACCAGATATGAAAGCATCGCAAAATGTACTCCGCGGCAATTAGCCTCCGTTATAGTGGACAGGGTCCTTTCCACCAGCAGCTAAGCATAACGTTTTTGGACACGCCCCAGAAGCAAAGGAGCGCTATCATTACATTTCGAGTCTATTTTTTGCACGCTACGCTTCCAAAACACGTCAAACTCCGCAGTTCAGATCGAGCCAGACAGGAAGTCAAACACGAAAGTGTAAAACATCCAGAAACTTTCTAAATAAAAGTCACATGCAAAATGTCATTACCTGTGAAATCCCCATAGCAGAAAATAAGCCACATACCTTTTTGGATACATGCAGCTATCTTTCTCCTTGCTTGTTATTGTGTGGGTAAAATGCCGCTAATACACGCCGCTTTCACGTCTGGGGGAAAGGAGGGGTCATTCGGATCAACACTGCCTTCTGATTGAGGTTATGCTGATTGTCATTCCAATCATTGGGCATATAAACCCTTCGTCCGAATGTGAGTCATTACTGCACTTGAGGGCAATGGTGGCAGAGGAGTTAAGTGGCCGCTTTGCAATCAGAAGGTTGCAGGTTCGCGTCCCGCTCAGTCTGTCGCTGTCATTGTTTCCTTGGGCAAGACACTTAACCCACATTGCCTGCTGGTGGTGGTCGAAGGGACCGGTGGCGCCAGTGTACGGCAGCCTTGCCTCTGTCAGTGTGCCCCAGGGCAGCTGTAGCTATGATGTAGCTCATCCCCACCAGCGTGTGAGTGTGTGTGTGAATAGGTGGATGACTGATTGTGTTGTGAAGCGACTTGGGGGGTTGTAGAACCCTAAGAAGGTGCTATACAAATATAGGCCATTTACCATGCACGTTTGTTACATGTACCTCATGTTGGCATTTACAGAAGCCAGATGAAAACATAGCAATTATCAGGGCCGGCCCTAGCCTTTGTGGGGCCCTAAGCAGGATTTCTTTTGGGGGCCCCCATACCAACATGTCAACACCAGATGGTTCATCATTCCTAGGCTACACTGTGTGTAAAATACCCGCTATCATTAGCATCATTTGTAAGCAGCTTACATCATACCAGTGTTATTATGGCCATTAATTTTAACTTTACAGGAGTAGTGCACCTATGCTCAAATGAATTTGCATTTCCAAATGCAGTGTTATTTAAGTGTTGTATATTATTAATTTGACTATTTCAAAGTAGAATCAGCAAACAAACACTGAAATTATAGTAAACAATTTAAGTTTACTGTCTTTTGCGCTTAAATTTTGAACTAGATGTGTAAAATGTGCAATCACTACACCATAAAACCAAATATAGAAAACATTATTTAAATCATTTTCCTTGTGTAATATATTTTAGTTTGTATTATTTAAAGTTATTAAAACATTTTTTTTCTCAAGTCATCTTGGTGCTCTTTGGGGGGCCCCATGGTAGTGTGGGGTCCCCAGGCAGTCGCTTAATTTGTGTATGCCTTGGGCCGGCTCGGGCAATTATGCTCCTGCTGACACCCCCGTCCCTTCATCCAGGGGTGCCCCCAGAAAATTTTGTTAAATGTGGCCAGATGGGGCCAAAGAAAATTTTGGAGTGGCACACCAAAATGGTCCTTGTGGTAACTCTGGGAGAGTTTAGCCTGTGGTGATGCCTTGCAATGCTTCTTTATTCTTTTTTATTAAAAAACAATATGCATCACTTAATTCAAACTTGAGAAACACAAACATTTCAGAAAAACACATTTCAGTTATTTCAAAATTTTAGAATTTTTTTTTAGTTTTTTTTTCACCTGTTGCTGTCTTCAAAAAAAATGGAAATATAAACTTTTTTTGAAAATGGTGAGCAACAGAAACATATTTAAATATTTTAAAATTCTGATTATTTATTTACTCAATCGTAATTTTTTTTGTTTTTAAATGGGCGCCACTGCTTTCATCATATGCAAAATTTTATAGTGTAGCTCGTTGATGTAAAACCATGACAAGAAAAAAAAAAGCATGCTCTGAAGAACATTGTACCACTCCATTTTAAATGCACGCCACCATGTTCGTTTACAACGGAAGTCTGCTACTTCTTCTACGACAATTTCCAATGTTTATAGTTCTGCGCATTTAAAAATGATTTATTCTGATCGAACGTGTGACGGATGTAAACACTCATAACTGAATACATTTTTGCAGGGCCTGTGTGGTCAAATTCTAATCCAAATTCAGATTAAAGACATTTTGCATACGTAAACATATCTAGCAAAAACAACACGCCACACGTTAGTCACAACTACTTTTGTTTTATTGAAATATATTTGACCCCTGAGGCCAGACAGAAAGACCACGGTCTGTTAGTGGCTCGTCTAGCTCTTCAGCCTGACACCACCTGTTAGAACAGACGTGTCAAAAAAACAACACACACACGGTACACACACAGGTCTTCGTCTCCCCTCTGATTCAAACTTTACACGACCCAGCACACAACGATGCTAAAAAAAATAGTTTGGTCTGCAGAAAACATGTTTTATTATAAGTGCTGTTCAAAAAACCAAATCAAGTAGACGACTTCTGGTTCTGATGCTTTGACCCTTGACCTTTTGTGCTTTTGAACCAAATAATTTCTCAACCTCTTGGTCCAAAACATACAGTACAGTTACTCATACAAAAAAAAAAAAAGAAGTCCACCAGTGAACAAATATTTTTTTTTTTTTAGTTTTTTTGTCATCCAGGTCTGGGACACCATGAGGTAACAACAGTAATAAATTATTCAGTTGCTTAAAAATACTTTGCAATCATATCAAGAATACAAAATGGTATCAAATACACTCCATACAAACATTTCCATGAACACATTCAGGTTGTTTTTTGTGTTTTTATTTTTTCCTCCAACCATCCAGTCTGTTTGCTCAACAAGCAGGAACGTTTGACTCCTAGAAATCAGCAAATGTAGATTTTTTTTCTGCTTAGCTTCAACTTCCAGGAGAAGCTAAATAAACTCAATACGCTTTTGATGATTACATCCCAGATCATTTGTGTTACAATCGCCAAGGCAACAGGCATCCGCAGGCACACGAGGCTACAACTCCAATCAGCTGTTTGCTTATCGTCAGATTATTTTTCATGCCTTTCTGCTAGTTCACAGATTTAAAATATAACATGCCTATAGGAAAAAGTCAGATTGTATTAAAAGTGCAAAATATATATATTTTCATATTCCTTCAAGAGGTGTTAGCGTGCTTCCAGACAGGAAAAGCTGCCCGCCAACGCTTGGATCTGATAACAGTACGAGCCATGTTGAAGGTATTAAACGAAACGTTCCACCTGAACCGTGACTGAATGTGATGCTTCGACTGGAACGCTTTAGGAGCGCCGTTCCCCCAGGTGGAGTTATTCACCTCCTAACGGAGTCCTGAAGTCCATGAAGGAGAAGCAGAAAAGCTCCCAGGTTGAATTAAAGTGACATCACATCATTTTGGTTCGTGGCCAGTGCAAAAATCAGCTTCTCCAGCGCGTTTCAGCATTTATTCCCTTAGCTAAATCCTGTTTAACAGCAGTGAATCAGTCATATAAGATACTTTTATATTTTTAAATATTTGTAATTTTGCACACAAAGATACAAAATATATGGAAAGTTATGGTTAAATATATATATTTATATAACTGATGCTTTTATAGTTTCACCACATTCATCACACTACCAACAATCACTAATGAGGCGACCGAACCCACAATAATCACTGTTTCACCATGATCCTCAACAGATTAGTGTTGATTTTTCTTCATCACATATTTAGAAAAAAAATAAAATAAAAAAAATGCACGACTTCCACTTTCTCTCCACAACCCGTTTCTTTGACTTGTTCCATCCCTCTCCAGAACCAACCACAACAAGGCCGTGAGGAGCATGTTCCACTCAGCCTTCGTCACGTCGACCAACGCCACCAATATAATCATAACTACCTTCGTGTTCCGCTTCATAAACCCTCAGAGGAGCTGATCCAGAGCTAACCGCAGCTCAAGTAGTGAGATGGTAAAAAAAAAAAAAAAAAACGGGGTGCCGATTGGCTTTTCCCTTTTTCCATCTCAGGTTTCTCATCGCAGTTTTTCCCCAGCTTTGTCATTTTGTGCCACACTTCATAAATTCACAAATTAGACTCGATGGTCAAACAGTCGGGAGTTATTCAGGTTCAGGGTTGAACTCAGAAGGGTACAGCTCTCAGTCCAAGGTGAAGGTCTGAGGTGGAGGAGGACATCCGTCCCAGATCCGATCCATCTCCCCCCGTTCCTTCCTTCCTTCCTTCCTTTTGTGTGTTCCAGTAGTCAAACTCTGCTGGGGTGTTCCCTGACATCCAGAATCGTGTTCTTGTGCATGTTGGTTTGTGTAGTAAATAACCAGGACAAAAGAGGTCACAATATGGCACAGTGAAACCTGTGGGAAGCCGTGGAACGCTCGCCTCTCCATTTCATCTTCTTTTTCTTCTTCTGGTTTCGCTCTGGAATTTGTTGTCTGCAGGAATAATAAAAAAATTAAAATTACAAAAATGCATTTTTTTATCAATTGGTTTTAAGTTTGTGTGTTTTTTAGAAGGTCCTTTTTGAAATTTAGATTCAGCTACACATGTGAGTCATAGTAAACTGATGTAAAAATATACATGTAAATTAATAATGTAAGATTTTTACTTTTTTTTTTTACCAATCACTTGATTAATGTGATCATTCTGCTGGGGAAATATTGTCAATAAATGTCCTTTTAGATGGAAAAACCAAAGATCCTACTACTTTCATTTCTATAAAGAAATTCTTTAATTCTACAGTTTGCCCACAAGAGGGCAGTGTTGGTTCATAGTTGCTGTTCTTGAAGCCAGACTTGATAGTTTTCCAAAATTAAGGCAATTGGGTCCAAATATTTTAGGGTTGACAGCTGTTTTATTAAAAAAAACATCACAAAAGTAATTTAGGCGAATGATCTGACATTACCTTATGACTCGGACCAACTCGTGAAAGGCTTTGTCCACGTTCATCGGAGGATCCTTGGCACTGGTTTCAATATAAGTTATCTAAGGAAAAAAAAAAGTCATTACAGTCTTTAAAAAAAATAGCAAAATGAGTGGAAACAAACATTTAGGTCTGTGCAGGTTTTTGAGCTTATGATTGGTCACAGGAAGTGAAAAAAACTTGTTTATTTTTTAACATAATGTGATCACCCTAACAATATTTCTACAAAAAGTTTCATTTTAATTTCCCAATCATCCAATATTCTGCTCTAGGAAAGTTCAATCTACTTTATTCAGTAAAAAATAAAAATAAAACCACAAACGACACACGTTAGACTGGTTTGATGAGAAACGCATTTAAAGATTCACCTGCAGATAAAGGCTGTTTTGTGTTGTGACCTTGAAAATGTTAAAGTTTTAAAATAAAGTTTCAAATTTGGAAAGAGAAAAAACTCAAGTGCTTTTATTTCTACCACTGAATGTGCACAAAACTATATGAGACTTTTAGAATAAATGCAAAAGCTCACGACTCGGTTTGGATAAATATATGAACATCAACAAATAACAAATGTGAAATAAAAAACTAAATTAATCCACACGGGTCAGATTAAAAACTAAAACTCCAGAATAGCCATCTTTAAATACATTTAATTTATAATTGGGGTGGGACACAATTAAAAAAATTGATCTAATTAATTAGAGGCTTTGTAATTAACTGATTAATCTTTATAAATCGCATTTTAATTGTTCAAGAAAATTTGCCCCAAAAGCATTTTTTTTTATTTAAAATACTGAAAAAAATCAGACAATAGACATGGACATTATTATTGTAAACTCAAGCTCTTAATTTCTAAAAAAAAAATTAAAAAAAATTGTATTTCAATTCAAAACAGGGAAATATACACATGAAATTGTTAATTTTTCAACGTGTTGTTTTTTTTCCTAATTAATCATAACGCGTTAAATTCCCACCTATATTTATAATTAAAATTATTTGTGAGTTGCATGTAAAAATGCAGTTGGTTTCTGGTGTTTTTGATTGACAGTTTGCTTTCACTGATGTGTTATTACATTTTTCTATAACCTCCATCCATCCATTCTCTTCTGGTTATCCGGAGTCGGGTCGCGGGGGCAGCAGCTTAAGGAGGGAGGCCCAGACTTCCCTCTCCCCAGCCACTTGGGCCAGCTCCTCCGGGGGAATCCCAAGGCGTTCCCTGGCCAGCTGAGAGGTATAGTCCCTCCAGCGTGTCCTGGGTCTTCCTTTGGGTCTCCTCCCGGTTGGACGTGCCCGAAAAACCTCACCAGGGAGGCGTCCAGGAGGCATCCCAACTATAACCTGATCTTTAAAGGGTTACTGACTATTTACTCTTATACTAAAGCAAAATTTACACTAAATCACCCAACTTAACTGGAAAACAAATCCACTTAAAAGTGTTTCAACTGAAGGTTATTAGCTTACTTGATTAACTGTATATTAATAAAAATTTGACCTGCCCAAATTTATAGGAAAAAGATGCTCATGTTTTCTTGACTGTGACCATTAAAGCGTTAAAAACACATGATGTAGTATTTATTGTGTATGTCTAGTCTTTGTCTAATTACTGAATATACTGTTTTATTAGGATGTGTATTTTTTTAGGTACTTTTAAAGAATTATGAACGTTTGACTATTTCACATTCTATATTTTCTAAATGTAATTTGCAAATTGTTCTGACAAAATAAAATATGTTTTTTTATATATTGAAGAAGGGCAGCGGTCCAAAATGTCACTTATGTAAGTGCATAAATATAATTCTCTTCAACACAATTAAATCTGACAAGTAATTTAAAAAAGGTTTCATTCTTACATTATGTTTTGCTGCCATCTCCTGGCCCTGGTCCAGCGTCACCTTTCTCAGATGAACCAAGTCCACTTTATTAGCAACCAGCACCATGGGGAAAGCTTCCCTAAGAGCAAAAAATACACAAAAACCTTAAAACTTTTATGTAAAAATTGTAATGAATAAGAAATATCAGCTCCTGCATAATGCAGGTAACTACTTCCATGATTCAAATACAAGTTTAAGCACAGATTTTGGTTAGAGTCAGATATTTTTATTGTTTTCAAGCTCATGAAACACTATGTTGCATTAAAAACACATCTCCCTTGTTTAGATCCTGTTGGATAACAGCGTCGCTTGAGTCATGAAGAGCATTCGGTGCTGCAGAATTTAGATGGGAGGTGTCAGATTTCCGCAACACTTGAACTAACAGTTTTTAGTGTGATCAACAGCAAACGTGCTGAGCTCCATTAGCCGCTTCAGTTTCATCCGAGCATCAGAGAACACACACCTCTCTCCTCCCTGAACCAAAAGCCCCAACATGAAGATGCTGTGCAAAGTGTTTCAGACAAGAAATAAGGAGATCTTAAAGTAATTCTGTCCAAAACCTAAATATTCACTAAATCTTTGTGCCTGCCGACTCTGCTAAGCTCAAACCAACCTGACGGAAGAGCTGATGACGTTAAACCGCACAGAAACTCAACGTGTCAAAGCTCTCCAAATCTAAAAGTGACTTCTCCTGCAGAAGCTTCAACCATCAACTCAAATAACGCTGAAAAATGACGAGATTATAATCCAGATATTCAACTGAGCCATAAACAGCTTCACCGGTCTAAATGTCAAGAGAGCTAGTTCCTCTTTTTTAACTGAGGCTGGCTATATTTAGCTTTGCTGTACACACAGATTTTCGTTGCTACTGTTGACTGATACGATTGATCGATTGAGACCATCCCACCTGTCTTTGACCCGTAGAATGAGCTGATGGAAGCGGTCGACGTGCTCGAAGCTGGCCTTGTCCGTGACGGAGAAGACGATGAGGAAGCCGTCTCCCGTCCTCATGTACTGCTCCCTCATTGCGCTGAACTCCTCCTGACCGGCTGTGTCCAGCACTGGGTGCGTATCGAAAAAAAAACGCATCACATCAGACATCCATGCATTATATATGCAAAAGCTTTTATCCTCGTTATGCCCACATCCTCGACATAAGCACACAGCCCGCTCCATTTGTCATACGATACTAAATCAAGCTTTATTTTCATACAATTTGGTGCTAAACAAGAGATATTTCAGAACTAATATCGTGGGTAGCAGTAGTGGTTTTGACTCCAGCTCACCATCCAGTATCGCCCACTGTCCGTCGATTTCGGTGTGTTTGAGGTACGAGTCCTCGATAGTGGGGTCGTAGTCTGGCACGAAGATTTTCTGGAAAAACTGGATGGTTAGAGCGCTTTTCCCCACGCCACCATCCCCCACCACCACCAGCTTGTATGTTGGCAGGTTGTCACTTGGCACGGCGCTGGTCGCCATGGCTACCTGGACAGCAGCGGCAACGATGGGAAGTAGGCTAGTAGGTGGCTGATGAGACACCTGAGTGAAAAGGGTGAAATGAAAGGAGATTAACACCAAAAGGGGGATGGAAGGAGAACAAAAGGGAGAGAAATTAAGTTTGTGCAGCTGCTTTCTCATCACCATGGAGACGAGGAGTCATCGCTAAGAGCAGAATAGATATATAAAAGACACCAATGGACCAGAGTGTCAACAGGTTCACTTTCATGTTTCTGCTCTTTTAGTCCGATAACCTTCAATATTTTAATGATTAACTCTGATCCACTACAGGAAAATTCCATAAATGCCATCAGATTCTATTTATAGAAACAATGTTATGAAAGAGTAACTGTGAGGAAATATCAGAATGTCTGAAGTCCGAATAGTCAATAAAAAAAAAGGTCTGAGGCTCTTGAATCACAATTTCTTTTCACCTTTATTATTACTTAACTTCAAATGACTGATTTATAGTCCTCTTCATATCATAAATAAGCCAATACGCCATTTTAATGCATCACATTCCCATCTGGGAAATCCACATTAATGGGCATGTTTTGAATTTCTTTTATTTTTTATATAGAAAACCTAATCTCCTACTGTCAGTGAACGCACCAACAGAAGAAACCGTGTCGATTAAGGTTAAAATACAAAAACGTCTAACAAATAAAGGTTTCAAAGTTGGCCTTAAAAATAAAAACTTCGACAGATTTGGGGTTTGTATGACAGAACTCTCCTGTAATAGGGGGTAGATGTTTGATGGAGAAATGGGGGCAGATAACGACTCTTATTTTTAAGATTTATAACGAATCTTATTCATTTTCATGATGTGAGATATCAACACATTGGTCGTTTCTCAGTATGTGTACTCGTTGGAACTCGTGTACTTGTGTCGTTGTGAAACATCATAAACGATGGCCCAAGAACTGTTTCAATTCTAAATACATATTATGTTTGCTAGAATGTTCATGGATGTGTTCTTGCTCCAACCATCAAGGATGCATTAATACATCCTTCTGGGGACTTGGGATAGTAAGGTATCCCAAAATGCATTGCGTCGCAACCCATTATACTCCGAACAGCAGAGAACGTTCATAACTGTAGTGTTTTATATCAGAAATACAAATAACTAAGATGTCTGTTATTGTAAATAATTGTGTGTAACTTGTAAAATTTGCTGTATTTGGTTTTTTGCCCCAGACGCTTCACGATACCTCAAAATGCTAATTAGCTAACCTACCATCAAAATAAAAGCAGCGTTGCCTTAAATAGCTCTGTTTTGATGAAAAAATATTTTTTTCTTCATGTAACAGCAGGAAATGCTGGTATTTTATTAGTTTTGATCAAAAGTGGACCAAATACTATACTATGTACTCAGTTTTTTGGTTATTTAAGGGACAAACTAGACTTCATGTCAGGTCTTTTTTACTGTAGTATAAAGCAGCGCTTGTTGCCATGACACAACAAAGTACGGTTCTGTTCCACATACCGTCCTCCCGTACTCGGCAGAACGGACTTTCTTCTGTACTTGCCTAGAACGTACTTGCCAAGTACAGAAGAATGTCCTAGCATACTTGAGTATTGAGAAACATCCCTCGTCTCTGATTGGCTAACAGCAACACAACTCTTCCGCTGCTTCTGTTCGCTCTTTTCTTGGGTAAAAAAAAGCAACAATGATGTTTTATATAATAACAAGCCTGAACATGTTCCACTATGTTGTAGAGTTGCTAATGGTTAGCTTTTACTAGCCAAAGGGGAGCTGGACCATTAATGCTATTTTTCACTGTGACATAAGCCTCTTTTATGAAACAATGCCGCCAATTTGCCGCAAAGCTGAGCATCAGAAAGCCCTAGGTTGTTTATGTAGTCAAACCGTGGTGCAATCGTGTCCTTTTACAAAAGATTACACAATGGCGGTATACAGGGGATATGGGGGTGGTCCCTGCGACCTCCTTTTAGCTTGGACTAGGGCTGTATAATATATCGAAAATTTATCGTTATCGCAATATCAGCATGCGCAATAGGCATATCGCAAAGAACAGAAAATATCGCAATTAATGGTCATCTCAGATTTTTGCTACGCAAAATGCATTTTGTCAATCAAATGGAAGCATGACGTTTTTGACAAATCAAATAGAGCCCTTCACCCATTTGGCCAATTGGTTGGGTTCTTATAGGTTAGATGCCTTGGTGCCTAGGTGGACGGCACTTCATTTGGATGGCTAGCAAACATCTGAGTTAGCTTAGAGAGCGTCGCAATGACTGAGGGTAAGACGTGTGTGGAAAATGTTAGCGAGAAAGAACTCATAATTCAAACAGCATGACTATTATTTCAAAGTGCTTGTGTTCAACAAACACAAGTACTTTGCAAGACGTGCCAAACACTTGTGGCAACTTCGAGAGGAAGCATGACAAATCTCCGTTGTCACCTCCAATGCAACCATAAAGATCTATATACTGGGCTCTAGAAAGCTAGCGTTAGCAAACACAAAGTCTCTGACATTAACACAAGTAGCCCAGCAGATGTCCATGGGTGGAACTCCTTATAAGAAACCATCAAAGTGGTACAAGGAAATAACAGAAGTAGTCAGTAAGTGCTACAGGAATAAACATATTCGTTTAGCTCTGTAAATGTTCTACAGCGTTGTCCTAATGTTTTACATCGCTCCAACATATTTTAATGATTGTTTACAAAAATATTGAAACAGATCGTACTAATTTTGTAATGTAAACTTGCATGATTTCATTTTGTTACTGTATTAATACTAATAATAGAGGATGGAGTGGTGTGTCTAAAGTATATATACAAAAACTGCAGATTTAAGTATTTGTTCTTTTATCACAAGAAATATCGTTATCGCAATATTAAGCACTGTTATCGCATATCGCAGGTTTTCCTAATATCATGCAGCCCTAGCTTGGACATAACTTGCTTTTTATTGCGATCGAAGCCGCGCTCATTACGTTTTTTGACAAGCCGCTCCTAAAGGTGTCAGACCTCCACAGTCCCCGTGCAGCCTATGGTGATCTGAGCTCCTGCTCTAACAGAAGCTCCTTGAGCTCTGCATCACTCCAGTTTATCATCTCAGCTGGTTCCTTTAACAAAAGCCAAACTTATGCCCGTGTTTACTTTCATTTTCAATATAGTTGCCGGCCGGAGCTCGGCAGTAACGTCTCACGTGATCATGTCACCACCCTCTGTTGCGCCAAGGCGTAATATGCATTCACAAGTCTGGAATTGCACAACACCAAGCTTGGCGAAACTAATGCAGCAAAATTCCTGCATCGCCTTGGAAGTATTACTCTAATTTGCCAGCATGGTGTGTCTTATAAAATGAGCTATAGTAGAGATTGGCTTTTTCTGACCCGATCGTTTACCCATCTATTTCCTTTCTACAGCTAATATAGGAGACGGGGGTTGAAGACAATTTTCACATTGAAACTGAGTGACCAATCACATATAAAAAAGTAAAACAATATAGTAAAAAAACAGCTTGTTAGTGAACAAGACCTTTAAAAGAGGGAAGCACTATGGAAGAAGGGACTGCACCATAAAACCAACCAACAGTGAAGAGCTGTAGAGATGTGGCTGACAGGGGGAGATCTGTACCGAGTTGCCATTTCATTAAAACTAGATGGTGTCAACTTCTTTTTGTTTGTTTGGGTTTAAACTGAAACTAGGTGCATTCCAGAAGAACTAAAAAAAAACCACTAGAAAATGAAGAAGCATTTGTCAAAAGTGTCATTCTTCATGGCGTTGTGGTGAAAGCTGGTTCACCAGAATATGGAGATGATAAACAAGTAAAAACAGTTAAAGAAACCCCAGCCGCAGAATCAAAAACCAGACAAATGACGGAGTTTCTCCGGCCCAATTTAACGACCGAACCAGCAGAGAAAGATGACAGCTCAGAGATGGAAATCTGTAGCTTGTAATTATGACTTTTTCTGAGTAAAAATAAACATCTGGGCACAGTGTGCAGAAAAAATAAGTGTTTTCTGTAAAAGGAAAGTCAAGGCTTTGTGGATAAAAGAAAAAATCTGATTAAATGGCAAAAAGAAAAAGATCTGTCCACATTTGGCCTCAGGAAGACGAGAGGAAGAGGAGGGTGAAGTGAATCATTACGGGGCAAATAAGGACACGTTTCAAATGTTAGAATTAACGTTGAGTCACGACGGCTTCCTTTTTTAATGCAGTAGCATTTTTAGTCATGACACGTGAATTATAACAACTTTATACTTTTAATCAGCCCAGGTGAATTAATATTAGCTGCTAATGTAAGATAAAGTAGTTCAGGTTAATTATGAAGCTTTAAAAGCAGAGGGTGTTAAGCTAGGCTTTTATTTTGAAATGAATCAAACATTCAAAACAACAAAGTGGGTCAAAAACATTCATATTTTCATTTCTTACCATGAAATCTCTTGATTGAAGTTGAAAACAGACCAAAAAAGGCTCGTACTACCCACACAGCACCCCCCACCCACGCACCCGCTCCTCCTCCATCCACCAGGAAACAGCTGTCAGCTGGCTCGAGTCCATCCTTTACTGCTCGGCACAATAGAGGGAAGGAAGATGTTTCCTTCCTTTCCAAAAGGCAACCAGTCATTTAGTGACCCTGCAGCAATCAGCCAGCACCGAGCCTTTCAGAGAAACGTTTGTGACGTTAAACGACTTTTTCAGCCTGTAAGTTTGGCTAAAACTATAAATCTGTGCCACCACAGGAACTCAAGAAGACAACGATGGAAAATGAAGGCTTTGGAGAAAATAAAAAGATTAAAAAGGGCACCAAGCATCATGTGTTTAGTGTTCTAACAGTTTAACACTCATCGTACATGAAGAAGGGTTCTTGCTGAGGTCAAGTCAGGTCAAAACCAAAAGGGCGTGTCTAGATTCTCTCAACGAATCAGTCTGGTGAGGTGAATGCTTCAACGCCGACACAAACCCTTTAACCACTGCTTCTGGTGGCACAGCTACGTTTTGAAATAATGCGACCACATTTGTTCTAAACAGCAGTTGTTCTACTAAACTATGACATGCAACTTCCCCTCTTGGAGTGATTCGGCCAAAACTGCATCAAAATGTCACGCATTTCAACTTCCACCTTATCTGCCAGGACTAAGAACATGACCCTTACGCATAATGAGTGTTGCACGTTTAAAACGAGGAGTGTCTGGAGCTAATATTTTATCTAAATGGCTTCCAATCAAAGGAGGGGTGGCTTGGGAAATAGTTGCTGTCTTGAGAAAGGATAGAGATCCCCTTGTTCACGTGGGAACAGAGCAGCGGCATAATTCACAGAACACGAATAAGGAAGAACACACCCCGGCCTGCAAAGCCATGTTGTTATCAACACTAATGGATCATTCAGAGACGCTCGCTTTATAAAAACACATTCAACAAACCCAGAATTTGTTTTAAAGCTACAAGTCATTTCTTCATTAAGCAGCAGCAGGCTCATAATATCTTAATTTGAGAGATCCATCACTTTCCTGTGATGCATCTAGAAAACTGAGAAAGTATCAAAGCACACTAATAATGAGAGACTGTTGTGGGTGGAGTTGCACAACATCAAAAAACTGATGCAGCTACGTGAAATTCACAATATGTGGCCAAAATATTTCAATTAAAGTGAGGTTGCATTTTTTTAGCCACTAAATCCTTTGCTGAGATTATCCCCATGGTGATTTAATCCCTGCACACCACATTATAGCAACAAGCAAAACAACTTGGATTCAGAAAACACTCTTGTGCATGGAGAACTCTTTCACTGAGATAAACTGTTGCATCTTCAGAGTAGTTTAAAGGATTTTTTTCCCACAACGTTGGGATGAGGATCCCACTGTGGGTTTTCAAAGTAGAATCTACATGAATCAAGTTAAGCTTGACAATCCTAGCCTAGAAATCTAGACAAACCGTAGCAGTAGCAAAAGACTTTGCTCTGCTGGTCGGTCTAGCCACGCTCCACTACCATTGGGCCAATCGATTTTAGGTCTGGCCAATCACAGCACTCCGTTTGTTTGTAGAGAAATGTTGGGTGGGATTAGAGCTGTGACGGAGAAAAACTACAAAGATGGCGTCAACTCAGGAACGGCTCTCGTTTGCAACAACTTTGGCATCAATCAGTTTTCTTTGAGACATAAGCTGATAAAGATACTTAAAAGGTGAAGCGGTCGATGTTTCTGAATTTCAGGGTAGAACCGCCCTCTCCACGTTGTGCAACACTCTACCAGCACCTGTTTACAAGCAGCTGCCGGCCGTAACGTGTAATTGTGAGGCCGTAAAAACAGCATGCCGAACGTTAGCTTACCTCTCGAACATAAAACCGCCAATAGCGTCGTCTGTAGGGAGCCGAACCGGACTGCGTTTGCCTCTTCCTGGTTTCTGTGAGAGCGCGGGGGTGCGCGGAGTGCGCAGGAAGTGAAAACTAACCCAAGATTGGCTTCACCAGAAATTAACAGTTATGCGGACCAATGGTTTAGGAGATCCACCCGCAAGGAAAAGATCGAATGCTTCACCTTTAAGTCATTTATGTCAAAAAAGGACTTGTTCAGCAATGTAGGGGGGACTGCCCCGTTGACCGATTTCCTTAGCGATGACAATGTCATGTTTGTTGCTCTGATTTGTCATGGGGCAGCAGTAGCTCAGGAGGTAGAGCGGGTTGTCCAGTTATCGGAAGGTTGCAGGTTTGATTCCGGCTCCTGCCAGAGAATGCTGCTGTGTGTCCTTGTGCAAGACACTTAACCCCCCTTGCCTGCTGGGGGTGGTTGGAGGGACTGGTGGCCAGTGCTCGGCAGCCTCGCCTCCGTCAGTGCGCCCCAGGGCAGCTGTAGCTACATTACAGCTCATCCCCACCAGCGTGTGAATGTGTGTGTGAATGGATGAATGACTGATTGTGTTGTGAAGCACCTTGGGGGGTTGTAGAACCCTAAGAAGGTGTTCTGTCTATAGGTGGTGGCCAGACTATATATTTACATATATCAGATAGCTCGCCAGGCTAACATAATTCCTGAAAGGGGGAAACTCAGGATTGCTGTTTAAACATTATAAGAAGCTGAAAACAGCCAAAAAAGGCCAAAATAAAATATAGTACCACCATTGAAAAAAGGCTTTGTTAAATTACTTAATGTTTTCATATTTTATTCTGATGTATTAGAAGACGCACGTCTAAAGAGTTTTATTCTATAGATCAAAAGCTGAAAAGGAAACATGAAATTCCTCCATGTGAATTCATTTTCCACTCATTTTTGATTTGCACCTATAAAGCACACTTTACTACATAGTAAGCAGCAATGGAATAAACTGGATAAATAAACTTGAGATTACCGTTCTGGAAATCAGATGATTTGAGATTTAATAACAGACAACGCCTAAATGGAAGATAAAAGCAATGCAGGAGGTTTTTTTCTGACATCAGCAGCTGCAAGGGCTGGCATTTCTGTGGAATTATGGATGGCAGGATACGAGCTTTTCCCCTGCAGACATAGAAATGATCTGATGATTTCACATTGCTATTAATAGTGATTAATCTGGTGCTTCTGAGTGATCTCATCCTCCTCACTGTCCTCCTCTCATCCAGCTTCTCAGACACCGCTGGTGAGAACGGCAGGGCTAAATGAAGGGTTTTCCCTGATCATTTCTAATAGAACTGGGCTTTTTCGACCCCATGGGGGATTTTTGACACGCAGAAAGCCAAGGCCCCTTTGTGTGAGAAGAGCAGCCGATGGAAAACCAGAGAGTAGCCGCCCCCGAATAACGGATCTGGACTGCTTTAAGATTTTCTTCCAAGATTATAAAATTCGTTAAAATAAAATAGCTCATCCTCCCAAACCGGTTAGCTAGCTGTCACTAGTGGAAGGAGCTTGAGTAAGTTGCTGCTCCTGAGATAGAGAGCGGACCGGGATTTTAAGATAGTCGTGAACGAGCTCCTCCGTTTGGCCGAGCGGGGCAGCTACTTACCGGAATGAACTCCTCTACCGTGAAAGAAACGTCCTCACACCGACATGATGTTCCTCCTCATCGCCGCCGCCCTTTAACGGCACAGAGAAACGGGGGAGCGAGATGCTCACATCTGCCAAACAATACAGCGAGGAGCTAATCTTTGTATTGCAACAGCTGACACTATATATAGAAAAGCCTCGGAGGGGGGAGACCAGTTATTTGTGACGATATTAAACAGAATAAAGCGGCTTTTGGTTAAAGTTTCATCTTGGAATGCATGTAACTCTCGATTTAAGACACGGAGTATGTTTCAAGGTTTACATTTTATATATTTTTTTAATAAATGGGAAAAAAAGGAATCACCGATTCCCCCCATTTTTGAAAATGGACTATTCCTACGAGTAGCGGACTCCATTAAAGGGATAGTAGCTAATTAGCATTTTCAATATAAAAGGGGATTGAATGGATAATTTGGTTGATATTCTGGATTATATGATTTTTTTAATTTCTATTTTGATTTGATTTCCGATAGAGAAAATGTCTACTGGATTTTTACAATATAAAACATCGTTTAGCTAGTTAGTCACTTTCTTCTTCTTCTTCTTCTTCTTCTTCTTCTTCTTCTTCTTCTTCTTCTTCTTCTTCTTCTATCATCATTATTTATACAACATGGGAAACCCTGTTGCTTTAGGAGGAAAACACGTACATTACTGAGAATATAATTAGCTAAATACATGCAGCACTTCCCAGAAACAACGATAGTGATGCTGTTTGGCAGCATGAACTCTCAGTGGCAACTTAAAGCCACATATGACTGGAGCAACCACTCAGGAATGTGGATGTGTCGTGAGAAATGGCTGTGCTGATTAATTATTTATAGACACAAACTATTAGAAAGTGCTCAGGCTATTTACATAAAAAAACTAAAATGAAAGGGAAATATTTCAAAGTAAAATAAAAAAATCTGCACATTAATAGTGGATAAATTGTTTTAATGTTTTGGTTCATTCATTTTAACAGAAGGGCATATGGTTAAAAACATTTTTTTTAATAATTTCATCAAATCGTGGAAGAGGGGATCTGACATGCATTTCACCTCTGGTGCTTGGTCTGATTAATTGTTGAAGAAATCCATCAAGCCATTGTCTTATAGTTTATCTCTATTAGGTCTGCTCACAAGCTTGTCCTGTTTTGACAAAAGGTTTCATTGTTTTAGGCTTTTTGACAAAACAATCAAAAGGTGGTGGACTGACTGACTCAGTTATTGATTGATTGATTAATTCATTGATTCATTAATTGATTGTTCACTAGTTTGGACAAAAAGTTGGTGAGATCATTTAATAATTGATTCCTTCGTCTTGTGCATGCACAAATGTAGCACTGGATGCATATAACGTGGATATAAATATAGCCCACTGGGGAGCATCAACTCCCCTCCTGTTTCTTGTAAAATCAGTTCAAATCTGTAGCAATGTAGCTACTGGGTCTGGTACAGTTGACTCCACACAACCATCAACCAACACTAAATAAAGTGTTACTGTGTTTCTAGCTAAATAATTAGATAAAAAAGACCATTAGAGCAAGTTCCCCTGTTGCTAATGCCAAAATACCATAGAAATCTATTTAGCAGGATTTTTTATTTTATGATTATTATTATTTTTTTATTATTTTTATTTTTATTTATTTTTTCTTGATTGTGGTTGTGTTGTGAATATGAAAAAGACTCTGCTGTCTTAATTGTTATTTTTGTTGTATGATTTGAGGACCCACTCAAAAATGAGATGACGCATCTCAAGCGGTTTCTATCCTCATAAAATATAAGTTAAATAAATAAAATAAATAAAAAATTTAGAAGATTTTACAGGAAGTGTACCGAGTAATTACTGTGACTTTCCCTCTCTTCCTTCATCTGCCCATTAAATTAATATTCCCAAAAGCACAAAAGAAATGGGATTTTTTATTCCCAGCTTCATTGACATAAGGCATTGTTTCTCAAATGAGGGTACGCGTACCCCTGGGGGTACGTGAAGGCACTCCAGGGGGTACATGAGAAAATATACATATATTTTAAAAATAGCTTCCATGCAAAAATGAACACTTGAATCACTAGATTTTAGTGATGATAAATATTTCCAATACATTTAGTTATGGATTATTAACATTTAAAATGTCAGAAATAGTTACTTTTTTTCAAATGTTTGAATTTTGTACATGTTTATCAGTTCCAAACTTTAATAAATCAGTCACAGATGGTTCAGTGCTCTGTTTTAGGTCTTTTTTTCTTTTACAACCAAAAAGGCTTTGTGCTGGTTAGGGGGTATTTGGCTGAAAAAATATTTCACAGGGGGTACATCACTGAAAAACGGTTGGTTGAGAACCACTGACATATGGAGACTGAAACGTGCTCTTCTGAATGGTTTACCAGGACAAAAGTGTAGTTCTTGCTTGTCGCCACTGGAGGGCATCAATTCCTCTCCTTGTTCTCAAAGTCCATTTAAAACTGAGCTTGCACTGTAGCTAGCTGGGTCTAGCACTTTTGACTTCACGCAACCATCAACCAACACTATTAGATAAATAAAGTTTTATTGTGATTTTAGCCAAATTATAATAGAAAAAAACCTTGGAACATTTTATAAAGATTTGCTTGAAAAAGACGTGCCCAAAATAGATTGAGTATATCTCATGAACTACGACGTTTATTTGAGTTGTTTTGGTACCAAAATAAAGGTAGGACTCCAGCGAATACTCAGAAGTTCTAAAAAGCAACACTTATGTCACTGAGTGAGTGAATGAATGTGGAACACAGCAGAAATTGACAAAAAATATATTTCACCTAAAAAAATACACCTTAATATTCCTTTGAAAGTATGTAGTTGCAGCCTAAAACATCTAGAAATCCACAGAATAGGATCTGAACATTTGCTGAACCATAAATCATGCAAAAAAAATAAGTATAGGAAAGTTAGAGCGGCATTAGTTGATAGAAATCCAATCGGACCTTAAAATTGACCATTTTGGCACATTTTGGCACAGTGTGCCATTAGAAATTTCTTCCTTAAGTTTTTTTTTCTCCGCTTTTATCTTATCTTAGAAACTCATTCCATCTAACAAAAATTGTTATTGAGGGTTTTTTGGGAAAAATCAACCCAACATATAGTTACCCATTCAAACTAAGGAAAAAAATCATACAGAGGAACTGATTTTACTTCTAATGGAGCAAATTTATTACCAATGAAATGTAAAATAGAATTTCAGAATGAAGAAACAGTGAAAATGGAAAAAACAACCACAAATCCATAACAATTATCATAAACATAAGACATTTAAACAGGACGAAATGGGTGTAAATTAGCTAAAAATGCACAAACAAACAATACCAATAACACTAACAACAAGAAATCAACGCTGTGAAAACACAGGTAAATAGAACTATAACTGTCAGCCTGGAAAGAAGGAAAACTACATACATATTTACATCAAAATGCATCAAGACACATAAAAAAGAACTGCTTTAGGAATGCTCATCGTGCCACTTCCTAAAGCAGTTCTTTTTTGATGTGAGGCACAGAGGGACTTGACACTTCCTGCAATAGATTGGCGTCTTCACCCTTGAGATGCCAGCTTCAATGCAACTCCTGCAGTGCCTCCTGGACTGTGTGGCATCACACCCATAGTACTCAGGCATGCAGGTGAGGTTTTTTGGCTGTGGCTTCGAAGGTGATGCTGCTGAGCTCCCAGCAAACTGCAGCATTTCTGCAGCTAGCTGCTCCTTGAAGCTCTTGTGGCTGAGTGGCTTTCCTGAGGCAGACTCTTTCTTCAACTTGAGAAGCTCCTTGTAGAGGATGAAGCTGTTGACTGTGGCGATGTCAACAAAATGGTAAAAAAAAGGTCTTATACCATTTTGTGGATTTATGACTGACACTGTAGTAGCCGATCAAAGCGTCGGACAAATCCACACCACCCATGTTTTTGTTGTAGTCAAGAACGGCATCAGGAACTGGAATGTTTTTGGTCTGCCACACACCAGCTGTTTTTACCCTGCGTTTGACACACTTTCCACTGAAGGCTGCATGCACTGTAGAGCACATGGTGACCTCCCGCGTGTCCATCCACTTCACAAACAGCATGCCGTCCTTCCTCAGCCACCGTAAATCTCCCCTCTCAGCCTGTTTGGGCAGGTCATTTTCCTCCGTTTTGGGAAAACTAACATGATTTTTTCGGATTGTGCCACAACATCCAATATTTCTGGCACTCAGATCCTGGAAAAGGGCGGGGCTTGTATAAAAGTTGTCTACAAATAGTGTGTAGCCTCCACCAAGCAGAGAGAAAGGAAGGAGGTCCCACACTGAAGAGTAGCTCAGTCCTTGCCCTGTGGAGGAGACACTCTTGCCACTGTAGACAAAGAAATTCCAGGTGAACCCTGTGGAGGAGTCAGCCAGCACGAAAAGCTTGTACCCCCACTTAGTTGGCTTATCTTTTTGGTACTGCTTCATGCTATGACGAGCCTTGGATGCCACCATTCGTTCGTCGATGGAGATCATCTGATATGGCTGAAAGTAGGCCTTGCAGGCCGTCACCATATCAGTGTAGAGTGGCTTGATCTTGAAAAGCCTGTCATAGTCTGCTGTGTTCTTCTTTCTCTCGTTTTCCTCATCTTCTTCAGGGTTGCTGAGGTGCAGCGACCACAAGATGGCTTCAAAACGATCTCTGGTCATTTTGTCAGCAGGGAAGGGAAAGTTATATGGCCACATCTTTCTCCAGTACGCCGCTCTGTGGTGCACACTCACAAGACTGGTGAAGATTATGATCGCCATGAAAATGTAAAAATCACTCACTGTCAGAGCTTTCCAAACAAACTTCAATCCAGCCTTGAGTCGTCTGGCAGCATTGGCATTGGTGTTGTCAATGAGTGTACGGACCACAGATTGACTGAAGAAGAGCTGGAACAGAGAGAGCGGCGACCATGAAGCGGTGGAGTCAAAAGTGGGCCCAGGCTTCCTAGCTGGCATGAATCGGCGGGGTTGCGGTCTGATGTCTTCCTCCTCTCTGTTGTGCCATTGTTCCTCTTGCCCCACTGAATCACCCAAAACCCACTTTGGAAGGAAAGATGAGTCTGGGGCTTTTCTTTTCCTTGGAGTTGATAGTGGAGCAGAAGACG